>VYZX01024891.1:28066-51330 GCA_013401335.1 Brachypteracias leptosomus
CCTCTCTCTCTCTTTTTTTTTTTTTTCCCCTACCTAAAAGCTTAAGAGCCTTTGCCTGAGGAGCTGGTAGTGATGGAAGTTGCAGACAGTAATTTTGAAGCCTCAGTTCTTTTCCTATTAGAGTAAAACAAAACATGATGGATTTGATGCTGGTGCTCTTCTCGTCCTACTTATTATGGCAAATACTGCCACGATAAAAAAAAAGTAATAAGAATGAAGAGGCCAGTGCAGATTCTTCTTTTTTTGGCAGGGCTCTGGAATACCAGTGAGAACTCTGGGAAGGAGAAAGCCATTTATTTAAGTGACAAGGCAAGTGCCCTGGCTTCCTATGACTCAACAAAAATTCACATTTCCAGCAAGGACTGCATCCTTCCCAGAAGGGATGTGCTGCAGCTGAAGCCCCTTTTTACAAATACTCAGGCTAACTGGCTTTGAGTGGGCCATGTTCTTGCATAGTAATTGTCATTTTCATCATGCGAGAGGGAAGGTTATGAATAAGTCTTTACATATAAAGCTGTAGCATTCTTATTGAGTACTAGCAGTAGGCTTTCAGCACAGATTTTGGGGATTGTTTAGAGCCACAGCATGATGGTTCTGCTCCAAGGTACACAGCATCCCATTTGCTGCTCTGATGGGATAGGTGACTTGCTTAATATAAAGCTGTCTCTGCTCAGAGATGAAGCAGCTTGATCCAGCTTGCTGGAATTTTAAGACCTGGCTCAGAGTCTCTAAAAGGAAAGCTAAAGTGGATGAAACTAGATCTGTTTTACTGGTTACTAGAATGTTCTTTTATGTATTTTCAAGGAAATGTGTTTAACTAGCTGTAATTAAAATCTCTTTTTCAGAGGTTTGGAAGAAACCTGAGACTTCATTTGAATTGAATGAGTTCAGAATTAGCAAGAAATGACTAAATAGTCTCACCCTCATTCCTTAACTTGAACTGTCAATTTTAATTTAGGCTGCATTATTTAAAGCTGTGCAAAGATGAGGCCATGAATAATTAAGACAGGGGATGAAGCAAATATGCATTCTTAAGAAGCTTCTTACCTGATGTAACAAATAACAACATGCTGTCTTTTTACTCCTTTCAGAATGATACAGATCTTGGATCCGAGACCTTTGCCAAGCTCCATCATGCCCGTGGACATGGCCATGAGAATTTGCTTAGCCCATTCTCCGCCACTGAAGAGTTTTCTCAGCCCACTTGAAGACTGTCAAAGAAACAATTTTGTGAACAGATTCAAACCTCTCAGACCATGTCTTCATGTGAAACATGACTCCGAAGCTCAGAAGGGCGACTGGAACCACTCAGCAGCCCGAGCCAAGAAGCGAGTTGTGTTTGCAGACTCAAAGGGGCTGTCCCTGACAGCAATACACACCTTCTCTGAGTTCCAGGAGCACCCTGGGTGGGATCTTCAGTTTGACCTCTTAGGCCTTGAAAACATAACGTCTGGCTTAAAGCTACACGAGGAGAAAAGCTTGATTCTGGGTTTCCCACGGCCCTCATCTGACTACCTTGACTTCAGGAATCGCCTGCAGAAGAACTTGGTCTGTCTGGAGAACTGCACCCTACAAGAGAAGGTTCTGTCAGGCACTGTGAAAGTAAAAAATGTGAGCTTTGAAAAAAAGGTTCAGGTTCGAATTACCTTTGATACATGGAAGACCTACACGGACATTGAGTGTGTATACATGAACAATGTTTACAGCGATTCTGGAAATGATACCTTCTCATTTACCATCGACTTCCCTCCTGCCATTTCCTCTGAAGAGAAGATAGAGTTTTGCATTTCTTACCAAAGTGGAGAGCATACCTTCTGGGACAATAATGAGGGTCAGAATTACAAGATTCTCCATGCAGAGTGGAAGCCTGATGGTGTTCAGATACCATCTGCCGAGAAAGACTGTGTAGAATTTCAGACTTCGAGGAGAGGACAAGAAAGAGAGCCTGATCAGCTAGGTAGTCCGAGGCTGTCCAGTGGTCTCTTTCCCCAGTGGCAGAGCTTGGGTCGTATTGAAAATTCATCACCATATTGGTGATCAGTAGTAGTGTGGAAGGGTTCTTCCATTTGGCAACAGAACAGTATTAGTTTTCTGGTTCACACACTACATGACGAAACCATCTGGTAGGTTTTGTTGGCTGTCTGAACAAACCCAAATTCACTAGTGCAGGACTTGTTAAACTTGTTAAACCATATTATGCTACTGAAATTCTTAGCCAAATTTTATTCTTGGAAAAAAAGAAAACCAAGATAAAATCCATGCATACGCCACCTACTATAGGAATAGCATGCCCATATCTTAAGTATACGCTGCGTTCTTTCTCTGTAGACTCCTGAGTCACTAGGAGAGAGACTCTTGTGAGGAAGCATGGAAGGCAATGGTATCTTAGCAAGCTATAGTAACTGCATGCGCAAGAGTATGTGTGTGCACACTGGGATGTTACATGAACAACATCACAATTCATTTTGCTCCTATTAGGAGTGCAGTAGAGATGAGGTGATGCTATCAGGATAGAGGATGGCTAGGACCTTCTATGTGCTTGTAGCAGAGACAGGTAGGAATGCATGGCTAGGATTTGTGGCTTCAATGCAGGTTAAGAGACTTGGAAAGGATAATGGAAAAGTGGAAGAAGGGGAAGAGGTAGGATGTGCAGTGTAACTTGGTAATGTACTGTGTTATAATTTCTTCTTTCCAAAGCTGGTCTTCTAAATCCCAGAGAAGGTTCTATGGGATAAAAAGGAAACAATACAGAATGGAAATACAGGAAACAATACAGAGTGGTGGAAGTGACCACTGCTTTGGGGGGACGTCTCTGTCCTTGTTGGCTTTGTGAGTAATAAATATCTTGCATTTGAGAACAAATCTAATCTTGACTTCATCACCCTATTCACTTAGCAGGCAGATGGTTACCTTCTAATGTTAAAAGAAAAATGTGCCTTTAAAAAAAAGTTTTTAAACCACCCTACATGCCAAAAATAGGGTTAGGTGACAAAACAGTGATTTGTGAACTTCCTAGTCTGTATATCACCGGTAGATGATTTAACTCATGGTTGAGTATCCTGCTCCCTATTGCAAAATTAGTGATGGCTTTTCACAAGTGTGTAACGTAGGCAAGGTCCTTCATATTGAAGACGGTGAATTAGCTGCACTCTGTGAAAAGCTAATTTCTTTAAAAGAGCAGGGTTGCTACTAGTTTTTTCTATACTGAATATAGGCTTGCACATAAATAGAAAACTGCTCTGTTTTATTGTACCTCATTTTCTGAGGTTTGGGTTTTTTTAGACTTCAGTAAACTAATGTATATTTTGTATCCGTAAGCTGTCAAACTGTAAAGGTGATCAGTGTTTCATGCAAGACTTGTGTGAGAAATTGTCCAATATGTACTCAGCAGGTATGAATACTGGCACACCTTTTAGCTGTACAGAAATGGTGGTAACATCAAAATATAAATTACTTTTTTGCCTATTGCTAAGAAGTATAATATCCTGAGTCTGAAGTTACTTTCAGTGCAGTGAGACAACAAATACTAAGGTGAAATAAGCCTCCTCCACTAATTGCACTTTTTCCCCTATGTAACCCTTGCTGTTATGTGTAAACTAGGCATTTTAAAAATAAATTGTATTTTGATATATCTGGTTCTTAGTGTCAGGTCAATCTTTCTATTTTCTTAACTTTAAACAACTTCAGTTGTGATATAAAGTATAACCAGTTTGTTCTGTGTCATGGAATGCTGCTAAAACTGGCTGTGGTATCTCAGGTCAGTAGCTGGCATTACCCTGAAGATGAAGTCCAACCACCTCACTAAATGAGGGATCCTTAAAAATATTTGCCTTATGAGTTGTGCCATTTATATAGCTCCTGTATTTCACCAAATGTGACTGGAATATTTGGCTTGACATTCTGTCAGGGATCTTGCTGTGCCATGGATAAGTCTGTCTGGCAGGAGCCTGTCTTAATCTAATGGCCAGACTTACTTACTGAGCTATAGCATATGTGGTGCTTGCATGGGTGCATCTAGACAGCAGCACTTACTTCTTCTGGCTCACTTTCACCTGGTACTTTACACTGTCTCCTGCAGCTATACTGCTGTTTGGGGCACTGGGAGGTTGAGTTTTCTCCTCTTATACCCAGGAACCCAGCTGAACTAACATCAGTACCAAACAACTGCCTGCAAAATAAGGTGTCTGTCTTGGAGGCAGCCATTCCCTTTTGACACTGCAGTGTGGGCCTACCTTTGCAGTTGCTTAGAATGGAGGAAATTATGAGTTCAAGGGCCCTAGTTCCAGGGGGGCAGAGGGTTTTGGTACACCCCTGCTTCTTCCTAAGTGACAATTTAGGCCAGAACAGAGTAAGTATAGGCTAGCCAGCACCACTTCCACACTAGATACTTTATATGGGATTTCTTAATACATTAACTCAGTCACAAGATGCAGTTTAATTTAATCCAGTGCACACAGAGTCAAGGGTTTCCTAGCAAGTAATCTAGCCTAATTATGAAAAAGCAATTCCCAAAAGGCAAAAGACAACATGGCACTAAACAGCACCTTTCTGACCTGGGGAATGAATTTAGAGTTTCCATATTGCAAAGCCTCCTTTTCCCGGTGCCATCTACCAATCTCAAACTCTACTAAGTACTACAGTATGTCTTACTGCACAGGAGCTCTTGCAATAAATACTGCATCGCTAGCTCCCTACTCTATAAAAAAAAAGTGAACTGAAGAGAGATTTGCAACTTAAGTAGCTTGAAGGCTCCTCTGTCTCAATATGAGACTTCTCTTTGGCAAACCAGATTCAAGCCTACTGGGTAGAGCAGAAGTGTTCTAGCATGAGGAAAAGTAGCATTTCTTACCCTCCAGACAAGTTTTATGACCAGCCATCACAACTGAAAATGCTTATTCGTCAGTTTCTTGACAGATGTAAATCACTTAAAAATACCAGAAGACAGGTTCCTTTGACCAAGCTTCTTTGCAAAGATGTCTTTCAAGATCTTACTTGCTCAGTGGAGAGGCAATACAGTGCTGCAGTGTCACTCAGTGGCTTCAAAGCCCTCAGTCTAGAGAGCAAAGGATTTCTCCACTCCCTACCAAAGCAATGTAGTCTTGTTCCTTCCTCTTTTAAAACAGAGTGTGTTTAACATGAAAGCTTGCATCCATCAAAAAGGTCATTGGCTCTTAGAGGAAGGTATCAGCAACACTAAGGTATGTGAACTGAAAAAAAATTAGTCTTAGAAAAATACTTATCAGACACTGAGAAAAAAACACCCTTAGAAAAACTGTCTTAACCCAAGGGGTTCAAATATGCATCGTAGATGCTGCTCTTTCAGACACATCCTGTTCAAAATTTGAAAGTATAAACCAGATGCAGTCCTTGAAAAAAAGCTTGCAAATCTATAACATCATCTCATTCCCTTAGGATGTCACTTTTTGAGCTGCATTGTAGATTTGTATTTGCACTACTAAGGTGACAGAGTGGATAGCTGGATTCACTCCTGCAGCTCTGTAAGTCTAAGGTGTCTAACTTTCAGATACAGCCTATGGGTGATGCAGTACTTGCAGACTTTATTCGTCAATTATAAATGTTTCAAGTTGAGTTCCTAATAACTGTATTCACTTTTGTGAAGCTGGGCCTAGTCCTACCATGCAAAATTAAATTGCAATTTACTGGTATTTCATATTAACAAGGATCTGTCACCCTGGAAGATCAGCATCTGAACATTTCCTGAGAACATAATTGGAATTTTCACAGGCAATTAGTGAATATCTTTTTCTGTAATTATATATAGCTAAACAAATTACCACAATTTATATGGTAAATCCGGTAAATTAATGGTCATATGGTAGATTTTATGGTATTTACATACACTTAAAACAACAAACCCCATCCCTCTCAGACACTTAGGAGCTTTAAAATGAAATGTAACCGAGAATAAAATGTTTCAGTGAGGCCAAAATAGAAGAAAGTAAGGCTGCACTAAATCCTCTCTTGAGAGGCCTCTCCTCCTGTTTCAAGAATCACCACTATGTACTTCAGCCATTCCTGACTGGCATTTACTTAACCTGTTCTTAGAGCCCTTCAGTGATGGAGGCTCCACAAGTTTTCCAATTATTCTTTCCTCTTCTTACCTTGAAAGAAGCTCCTTAGGTCTTAGCCTGATTAAAATTAAGCTCCTAATTGTTTTATTCTGCATAGACAAGAAGAGGAAAGCATTGCTTTCTTTTTGCAATAGTCTGTAAGTGCTTGAGAGCAAACAGCAGCTTTCCCTCCTCTCCCCACATATCTTCTCTAGGCTATATAATACTTCATTTCATGAAAAATGGATACTTCAGCTTTTCATCCTTGTTAGACCTTTGGATTTTCCTTAAGGCAGAATCACTCTCGGCTAGCTCTGGTAAAAGCCTTGTGGTGTGGTTCTCAGCTTCACCAGTGAAAACTTAACACAGCTCAACCAACTTCATCTGTCTCATACAATAAGGCCTCAGAAATGTACATATAATTTCTGTAGTGCTCGATAGACTGTCTGTGAAGCTTATGACAGCCAGACAGATTGAATCAGTGATGCGCTTCACTGACATTTTATTCTAAGGATGGCATTTCCTTCATTAAGAAATTAATCTTTTTCCTACTCCTCCTCTCATTATTACAAACTGCTTCTAATGCTCCAGCCTTTGTTTATCTCCTTTCTGGACTTGTCATTATGTTGGTCAGCTTTCATTTCTTCTGTGTGAAGAGCAATGTTTTCTGCTTCAGTGACAAAATTAATGCAAGCTTGATAGGGTATGTGCAGAAAAGGCAGACTGACTTTCGTTTCTGCAATATTCCCTGCAGGTGGCCCAGTGTTGATCTCGGTAAGTGCCTCTTTCAAACCATAAGGTAGAAAAAGCCAGCATTAATTCCAGCAAGGCAAAGCATGGACGCAGCACTGTGGGTCTGCTCAGTTGCTGATGATTTTGTAAGATGCTCAAGGCATTGCAGTGCGATGAACATACAGCAGTCACGTACATGTGTTACATCCTCAGCTGTCTTTAAGCACGGTGAAAATATGTCTGCTCAACAGCTGAAGACTGGGCTTTCTGACAGGAGTGACTGTCAGTTAGGTTATGATTACAAGAAGTTAGGAACCAGAACCAAATCAGGGGAAAGGAGTAAGTATTTGACAAGCAATCAAACATAGTATACCTGAAATGGAATTCTGCAAGAGAAGAAATTGGTTATACAGTTTACTATACTGTAAAATAAATAAATGGTGAAGATTAAAATAAAAATTATTTGTTTCAAAGGTCTTATTGGGGAAATACCTCTGCTATCTCTTCATATATAAGGTCACGGTAGTATTTTATAT
This sequence comes from Brachypteracias leptosomus, assembly GCA_013401335.1. Taxonomy (NCBI): domain Eukaryota; kingdom Metazoa; phylum Chordata; class Aves; order Coraciiformes; family Brachypteraciidae; genus Brachypteracias; species Brachypteracias leptosomus. The sequence goes on from VYZX01024891.1 coordinate 35,406, forward strand.
ACTTTTGGACTTGTAGCATCTTGCACCTTGCTTTTAGAAACAGCATGAAAGTGGCTGCAACTACACACTTGACTAGGTGGGAATGGGACTGATATGGCAATTCTCTCTTGCAGAAGTGGTAAAACAAAACGAAAAACTTCACACAACACCAGTCCTGCCCTAAATAGTCCCCTCTTCTCCCAATCACACACACAACTGCAGTTAATCATCAAATCTGTGAAGTTGTAATGTCAAAAGCAAATATATGATTTTTTTGGGGGAAATAATGTGTCTTACTGATATTCCTTTGAGAAAATATAATTTTAACAGTTAGATTCATAGTATGTAGCAAGTATCGTTAACTGAAATCAGGGAAACCTCAGGTTATGATGGCTTTGTTTGTGTGTTTGGTTTTGTTTTTTTTTTTAAAGGCTTTTATTTGCAAGGATTTTCTTTTGTCTCCTGCCTTCCCACTCACAATCTCCCTCCAGTTTCCCATGCCTGGAGCTAATTCAACATCTAACCAGGAGACAGATAGGTTCTGAAAGCATCCAGCTGCCTTACTTTAACTCAACAGTTACAATAGAATTTACAGAGATTTACAAAAAATTCCTCAAACGCAAAACCATAACACACTGAACAAACAAACAAAAACCCCGAACAAGCAAACTCCCTAGTTCTGTTCCTCAGTTTAAAGCTAATTACATACTACGGGTCCATCAGGTCAAAAATATTATGGTACAGCACCAACCTCTTTGTCTTGGCTCCAAGCACTACAGCAAATCCACTGCCCCCAGGAAAACAGATCCCTTTGTAAACTCAAGGTACAGCCACAGCCATTGCTTTTCTCCCCTCCTCTGCCCATAAAGAGCTCAGGCCGCACACTGGTACAGCACAGAAAGACTACAAGGTTGGATGGATACAGGTAAAGATGATTTTGTGTTTGGGTGACAACAGAATGTCAAATATTGATAACCTTCAAACTCTCCATCTAGGAAATGGGAGTGAAGGAACAGCTCCTAACATTTTCTGCTTCACTATATGTTTCCCTGGAAGAGTCACACTCTCCCTTCTGCCCTCAAAGGTGCACAGTCAAGAACAACAGTCTCTGTGTCTGCAATTAACACCTCAACATCTGCACCCTCAAAACCATTTACCCTTTGCTGTGCATTGGGAAGTCAAGAAATGTTAACTTACAAGCCATTCTCTCCAGCTCTAGAGCTTCTTTTTTCTATCAGTCTATAAGATCTTTCTTTTCTTACCTGGCATAATCTGAAAGACTTGTGGGTGTTTGGACAGTATTGCTGGACAATATTACTTTCAGAAGTCTGTCATCATCTTTGTTCAGGAGGGACACCAGGGCAGTATATAATCCCAGTACACAGGAACAGTGTGCTGGTGAAAAGGAGACCCCAGAAATTGAGGCAGAAAGAGTTAGGACCTCTCATAGGTCCTCAGGACCAGCAGGAGTAGAAATTATACTTTTAGATAGTTGCTATTTCTGAAGTAAATCTTCTGCGGGCCTGATGTCAGCCTGGGAGTGGTGGGTTAGTGCTGAGTGCTGCATTAGCAGCAGCTGAGAAAATGGGAGTAGCAGAAGCTGATTGTGTGGCACACATGGTGGTTATTCGCTAAATAACTGAAAGACATTAATTCTCTTCCAAATAAAAAATCTACCATGCTGGAGATAAACAAAAGGGACATTTCACAGGCGGCTGTCTCGGCATCCTAATTGTACTGGAACCAATAGCCCATCTTTTTACATCGGCTCTTGCAAAAGCACAAGGTCAAGGCACTGCTGAAGAAATACCTGGACCTGTGCTGAATGCAGTGTGGATCTTTGTTAAACAGGTGTGGGTACAAGGTGTTTCTATTCAGCGGGAAGAGAGTGATGTGGCAATACACTCTGTGATGAGTATGAGTGAAGACTCTGCTCCTCTATTTCAAAAGCCATGGGAGGCTGAATACTGAAGAACTAGACTCTGATACTCATTCTAGCTAGTAATTAGGAAAACATAGTATTTTGATATTTTCAGTGGATTGTAAATGTCAAATATTATGTTCTTATTCTCAAGATCAGTTACATAAATAACACTGCATTTTATTCTATCCAGTGTAAAATATGCTGCTTCTTAAGTATAAAATGTCATACAAATGCTGCAAGTGTACATTCTCACAAGTGCAAGTTAAAGGTGTCATGTAGTCATACATAGCCTCAAGCAGCTGACAGTGGAGTTGTGCTGGATTTCTCCTCCTCATGCTTCAGTCATTATTCACGGAGGGGGGGAAAAAAAAAAAAAAAAGTCTGTTTCCAAGATTGCATCTTGGTAGCTAGTTATTAGAGCTTATATCTTACTCATGCTGGCTCTGGGAGGTTGCCCAGGGCATACACCTGAGCTGAGTTCAGGGTCACAGTGGATGTGAATCCATTTGCCCTGGCAGATGTAGTCTTTCTTGTCTCTTGTAGTAATATGGGAAAGAAATATTTTCTGCTGGTGGGGTAATTATGGGGAAAGAGAGGCCTGTGTAATCATTTTTAATAGTCAGTCACCTTCCCCGGGTTAAAAGCTCCTTAGAGAAGGCAAAATTTTACCCTTCAGGACCTATAGTTGAGGTATGTACTTAATGCCTTCCTCAGCCACTGGTGGACATAGAACAACGTCTTTACAAGGAACAATTAGGCAGGGACATATATTTATAGTTAGTTATTGTGTTAAGCCAGCAAGAGCAGAGCAGAGTTCCAAATTCCAAGTGCACAATACTGCCTCCCCTTCCCTTTCTGTATGGAATATATTAGTACCTCTGGCATTTGCTTATCCCTCTTGAGATCCTTTTCAAAAGCATTCTCAGCTCTGGGATTTAATGCCTGGAATTGCTGACGTGTGGAATTAAAAATGTAAAGCGTATTTGTCATCTTCTGTTTTTAGATTAGCAACAGAGAAAATAGTCCTTGGCCTGCATGTAAAGCCAGGAGGACCCAAGGGATGCAGATGCAGTGCGAGCAGAGCGGGGATAGGAGAGTCTATTGTGGGGCAAGCCAGAGGGAGGGAGGCAAAAGTCTCTCTGGAGTTACAGGAGCAACTGGAGGAGAGGGAAGCTGTGGATAAAAGCTCTGTCAAGTGCTCATTGCTGTATGTGAACTGGCATGAGAACCTGTTGAAGTGTTATTTTAGGAGAGAAGAGGAGAATGTTTTTGTCTGTAGCCCTTTAACCAGGAAAAGGATTGAGTTATAGCTTAACTGATACCTGCAGTTGTAACAGAATGGTTTGACAAAAGATGGTAAAAAGCCTGATTTTCATTGGATGGTCCCGATGTACAAAACTAAAAATCTTTAATTCAAACAATAAAGAGAATGGGAAGTGTGTTTTCCCCACTCTTAAAGGAACATTATTAACAGTTCTAGCATTTGCTTTCTGAAGTGGCCTACGGACATTTTCCAGACACCATTCTACTTGTTTTCTAATTCATCTTGTTTACTGAGCATTTTTTAAACCCTCAAGGCATAGCTATTAAAGCAGTACTTAGAAAAATGGTCTCTCATAACATTTTTGAAGGATCTTCTCAGTTAACACCATTCTTGCATGACTAGAAACTAGAATAAATTCTTAATATTTTAACTTTATTTTTATACTGTTCTTTCAGTAAATAGAGCAGTGTAATTCATAAACACAGAACCTGTGGTTTAGGTGCCGCAAGGACATTTGCCACAGGTTTAAAATAATCTTGAGACAGTGATGGACATTTTCATATATGGTTTCAATTTTTGCCACACCAGCTTCTTGCCTGTCCTGTTCTGAGTCACAAGTTTGTGCAGAACAGCATGGGAGCCCCAGCAGTATTTTATATGTGGGTTTATTTGTGTGCTGTTATAGAGAAAAACCTGTGCAGTGGTTTGTAATGTATTTTTTCAAATTGATTTTAAATTCCAGCCTCCTGCAAATAATCTTTGATGTTAATACAAATTTTCTGGTTTTGTAACTACATGACAAACTTGATCTGACATTGTTGGTGAGGGAGAAGCATCTGCAGGGTAATTCCTCTTGGACTAATGCCAGTCCTGCCAGAGTGACTTTAGCCCATTATGTTCAAGCACCTTTTGTTCTCCAAAGGGCATTCCTTTTCAATACCACGAGCTCACATGGTTTCTTGGACAGTGTTGCTTTCCCTTTACATAATGATGCAAATTAAGTGTCTCCATCCTTCAATAAATTTGGGACGTGTGTGACTGCCTCTCAAACTGGCAAGCACCACAAAAGTGAAAAAGGACAGAATATGGACTGGAGCTGCTGGATGTTTTCCACCATCCGGTCCTTAATGCTTGCTGTAGCTCCTCGCTTCCTACGCTGGCTGCCAAGCAGAGCCCAGCCAGCTCCAGGGTTAAGGGGACTGGGTCAGTGAGAGCTGGGCTGCAGCTCGGCACTGCTAAAGGAAATAATCCTCTACTCTAAGGAGACACTGATATAGTTGTACTGCCAGCATCTTCTTCCTCTTAAACATCTATTTTACTCTTGCATTTGACAGATGGACCAGTGATGAGTCTGAGAGCCTCTGGCTAATTTCACTGATTTGGAAACACAACTGAGAAATACATATATTTTTATCCCTTGCTATTTTCATAGGGATTTTACTCCTTTCATTCAGCAATGGCCAGAGCTACAAATCAAATTTGAATTTCATTTAGCAAGGAGTGGAGTAGAAGTTGGAGGTGTGAAGGTTTGGCTAATCTAAATCATTTCACCCATTTTCATGTTTTTGCAGGCCTGCTGAATATTTCAAACATAGTTAATAAATATATTCTCAATGCAAAGACTGCTTCTGGAGTAGAAGGAGCAATTTTTTATTTCCATGTGGATTTCCTACCCTATTTCCGACAAGCTGCAAATTGTTAGGATTTCTCTTGGATAGCCCCTCAGTTTTGTTGGTCAGGCGACGCAGTAATCCTACCATTGTACTTGCCTCCCTTCTTGGACTCTCTGCATTTTTTCCTGTCATACCTCTTCCATTCCCAAACTTGCAGCAGAGCTATTCTCATCTCATGTCCTGACTAGAATTCACAGGCTATATGTGCTAGTGTGAGTCAGCAGTAAATACACTTCATCTTTAGGAAAGCCAGTGGTGAAGGAGTTGAAGATGATTCAGCAGAACACCTTATTAGCAATATCACACTAGAAATCATCACACTAGAAGTTATCATACCTGAGTCATCAGGTCCAAGCTTCACAATCAGAGGTGATCATGAAATGGTTATCCTAAAGGCCTTCTGTAGTAGCCTGAAATATGCTATCCCCTTATACTTAGAGACTGCAAATTGAAGCACTGTGGAAGGGCAGGGATGATGCCTAAGTGCTATGAGGAATTTCACATTTGTCTACCCTGTCAAATGTTCTTCTCTTAATTCTCACAGAGCACTGTAGTTAGAAATCAGTTTATTCTGATGAGTCAGTGTGCATAGTATTATCCTGGCACAACTGAAGCACCAGCAATTATACCTTATTCTCCAGTTGTTCTGCCTTTTTAATCACTGCTAGTTCTCACATGTTTCTCGCTTATTACTTGCTCTGAAGGAGCTGGAGGGAGATGGCTGATCAGGTATCACAGAGACATGGCATACTGATGTCAGTCTAACTGCAAAGTTAAAATCTACAATCTGAACAAAAAAGATTGGATTTATGTACTGAATCCACCATGGAGTTATGTTGCAGCATTCATTAAAAGAAGAGCAAACCAGCTCTGGATACTAATATCATAAAAGGAACCAGCAGTTAATTGTGTGATTGGCTTAGTTAATGTTTGTTATAAATTACAGTAATTAGGAATGTAAACTAAAATCAAAGGCACTTGTCCCCAGATTTAACTATTTCTAATTTCTTTTTAAAACTGTATGGCTAGGGAGTAGCTATTTATGAGGCTGAGAGTGAACCATCCTTGAACTGAGCTACACAGAGTAGACTGTTCTGCAGGACATGTAAATCTGCAGGCTTCCTTTGCAGCCCTGCCAGCACACTGACCCTGCCTGTCGATATCTTCCCCTCTGGTCTACCTTTCCAAACAAGGCCTACTAATTATGCGATATTTTGTATGAGATGAATCAATAAAGGGTCAGCATGAGACCAAGAAACTCCTGGTTTGTGGATTAAAGAATGCAATGCTTAACATATGTTGCCTGGAAGTATTTTACAGCAATGACATGCTGTCTTCTCAGTGCTTTATAAGGTCAAGTGGATGATCTTTCCTTATCTCCTAAATATGTGTTGAGCAATACCCCGAACAGCATTTGCAACCGCTAATACAGAGAGTGTTTTTTATGGAGGTTCCAATTTGACAAAGTTCTGTTTCATTATTTGTTTACTTAGTATAAATATGATGAATTCTGCAAATATTTCCTTTAAGGCATACAATGTTTTGAAGGCATATCAGAAGGAAAGTCCTGGGATTTTAATGTAAGCAGAAGAGACCATCTGAATATCAAGTAGGGAAAGATGTGAGTGAAATGAGAGTGCTGTGGCCGTGCAGGGGAAGGTGCATATGAGAGCAGATATGGAGGCTCCTAAGCCTGTAGCTGGATCTTGATCATGCAACAACTTTTCCCTAAGTTCAGAATTGACACTTTTTGTGCTCTTCCTGAGTGGAAACAAGGCATTTCAAAAATATCTCTGTAAAAACTACATGGTTATGAAAACCATTCAAGTTAGCCAATATGGAAGTGTATAGCCTTGCTCCTCCCAATAACTTATTTTGCATATTACGTAATTGTACTTAAAAAATTTCTCTTAATTCAGTACTGCTAGATGCCTCAGTGCTTTTGGTATTTTCCCTTTTGATTCCTTTTTTAAAAGTCCGAATTAAAACTTACCTATGTCTTTTCAAGATTCCCATTTCTATTAAATAAAAGAATCAGAAAGAGTGATATATAGGCAGCAGAGAGAGACTAACATTAAAAGGAAATGGGATTTTTGTAGCCTGGCTGTGATAACTCCACTATTTCCTCCCTCTTCGCCTCTCAAAGGCTGAGCTACAAATGATGAAGTCTTCAAGATATCCTTCTCCAAGCACACAGAGTTACTGAGTTTTCTGCTTGTTACATTTCTTTCCTCCGAGGCTGACAACACCCCAAGCATCACGTACTGTGAGAAACATCCGTGGTGCACAAACCTAATCAATGCCATCACCAATTCAGTGTTAACACTTCACTGAGACTACATAGAATGGTGAATAATTCAGACGACAAGTTTGCCAGGTGAAGTACAGGCTGTGGGAGCTCTTCCAGCCACTGGTATCTTAGACCCTCATTTCTGTGCTAATTGTCACTAGCTACCTCAGCCCAGTGGAGGACATCCAGTTTGATTCACACCTGAGAAAATTAAAAATAATATCTTCTCGGATAGTGTTCTGTCTGAGATTCCCTCCAGATCTGAGAAGAAATGCTCAGAAACACCTTTTTCAAGATATTCCCCCATGCACCATAGACTTAAAGCTTCCTTGAATATACTAAAAAAAAGGATATATCTTAGCAGTCTACTGTTTAAATTGTTAACCTGCTTTGTCCTATGAACATCTACATATTTTAAATTACCATTGGATAAAATGCATGAGCAACTCCTCAAGCTGTCCAGAGGGGAGTGTATTCCTCCAGTTACCTGCCATAGGAATGAGTTGGAAGTAGGTGCTCAGTTCCTGGGATTTCTCACAACTGAGGTACCTTTGGGGCATGCAGCCCCAGATCTAGGCAATTGGGAAACATTAACAACAGAACCTGAGGCTGCTATAGACTCATCTGCCCATGGGCTTAAGCAGCAGCTAAATGGAGTTAAGGGAGCAGAGTGATTTAGATGCCAAAGTTCCTTGTTGGATCTGGACCTCAGTGCAATGAAGCTTCCACTGGATTTCAACAAGAGTTGTCATTTGACCTCTGGTCCTCCCTTCACTTTTAAAAGAAAGGTGGGCATAAAATAAGATTACCGTGTGTCACTAATAATACTTGAATTAGCAATTTAAAAGATAAAGGAGATTCATGGACAACTTGTATCAGGGGAAATTGATTTTCATGGAGTAAATGGCAAAATCCCTCTCTGAAATGCATACAGTATTTGCCTTTTCCAGAAGAAAAATACAGCTAATTCCTTTATGTGGTTTTACAGAGTTCTTAAAAGTTCTTCAGTGTGAAAAGTTATGTTTTTTCCAAGTATGTATAGATTTATTGAGCATTCAATAGTGCCTAGAAACACCATCTTCACTGAAACATTTGTTCTAACTCTATTGGTAAATACCTTCTAATAAACATAGTTGAGAGGCTACAAAATATTTTCCTTAATAAGAAAAAAAAGTGTAGTCATGTGTTATTCTAATTTCAGTGATGATGATGTTGCAAAATATGTATTCATAAATTCTCTTTACCAGAGAGTACTATAAAGACACAACTACCATGTTTCCAAGGAGATCCCACCTCAGAACCTATATTAATGTTACAGCTTCATTTTCAATGAACATAATTTTCTTTTTATTTTAAAAATGGGGCCTCATCTGAAATATACAGACACTTACCCAAACTGTGGATTAATCAGGCTGTGCCTTCAGCTGATGTCTCTGTTATGGAGCTCATAACAGAAAATATATTTATGCTCATCTCAGACACAACTTCACCTACTTTTAGTTAAAGATCTTCTTTGCTCTAGAGAGCTGATGGCAAAGGTGAACCATACTCAGTATGTTCTTATAGCCTCATTTACATATGTTTTATATCACAAGTCTTTTGCTTTATCTATGTTATCCCACCTCATCCCTACCCTGAATAATTGAGCAATGAACATAGAGCAGAATTGGGTAATGAAGAAAAAATTATATCTTGGGCAAAGATGGTGCCCTGCATAGCTTCCCAGGGACTTTCAGGGAGGCTGAAGGGAGCTAAAAGTGTGCTCAGTTAGGCTTGCACCTTCTGGATCTGGTCCCAGTTTAAGAACTCCTCAGCAAGGTGAGGAGCTTCTCTTGTTAATTGTGCCTTTGAGCAGCAGAATAAGCTGCTCTGAAGTAACAGGGAGTTGTTCCATGGAGCACTTTGTCCACATTTCTGACTATCCAGCTTGTCTTCCAGGCCTTTTCTGAGGCCAGCCTGAGTCACAGCCTTACACGTGGGACTACAGAGGCAATGCAGAAGAGTAGACTATTGGGCACTGTGGCTATATAAGGCTTCATAAACGGAGCAGAGAAGGGGGGTGTGGATTTTCTGCCAGGCCCCTTTATAGCACAAGGACTATTGCATCTCCAAAATATGCAGAGTCAGGTTGTGGGTTTAAAAGCACAGATATGAAAAGCATGAAAAGGAACCATAATTTTAACTTCTTGCAGGCTCAGAAGACAGATGCCTTTCTAGCCTTAAATCTTTGGAAAATGAAGGATATGAGACCTCACAGTCTGCCCTTTATACTCTGGGTGCTTCTGGGATCTAGTGGTCATATCATATCTCTCAGAACTACTAAATGAGCCTTTACAAAAAAGAAAAAAAGCTATTTAAGACCCAAGGAGAAATGCCAGAAGTGTCAGTGATAGGTGTCCTTCAAGCCCACCAGCTGTGCTAAGTGGGAGGTTTTCCTTGCTGGAGCTGCATTAAAACCACTCTGTCCTGGGCTTTATTTCCATGAGCAGAAGGATTCCACATATCTATCTCAGAGCTTGACCCCCAGTTCACATTCCTACTGCCAGAAGGTAAGCTTTTATGCTCAGTACAACAACTTGATTCCAATCTACAAATCACAGAGAGGCCAGGATCCTCTCAAAAAAACAAACAAAAAAAGGAAAAAAGAAAGCCTGATTTCTACACATGAAGTCTCAAGTTCTCCATGTGTCTTGGGACAACACTACTTAGAAGACAGCTGGCACTAGCACTCTAGGCTGTAACCTTTCTTCACAGCAGCAGGCACAATTGCATTTAAGCCATCCACCAACATTAGTTAGGGCTGCATAGCTGACATAGAAGGACTGTCATTTAAGAGGACTTGATGGGAAGATGTAGGGCCACAAAAATGACCAGAAAGCTGGAACACCNTTCTATGAATAAGTCATTGGTAGAAGTCACAGTCCAAAAGCTTGCCAAAGCTTTGTTGCAAGAGATGGCAATACATAAAAGCAAGCTTTCTTGAAAAGCAGGCCTCAAATTGCACCAGGGGAGGTTTAGATTGGATATTAGGAAAAAATTCTTCACTGAAAGGGTTGTTAAGCATTGGAACAGGCTGCCCGGGGAAGTGGTTGCATGTCACCATTCCTGGAGGTATTTAAAAGACGTGTAGATGTGGCACTTAGGGACATGGCCTAGTGGTAGACCTGGCAGTGCTGGGTTAATGGTTAGACTCTTAAAAGTCTTTTCCAACCTAAATGATTAATTTTGAAATCTATTGTGGACAGCAAGTGAGTCCTGGTTCTCCCTTATGCTCCCCTCCCCTTCTGAAAAATTCCCCTATATATTCCTAAGCTTGGTGCACACAAGTCCAACCCCTCCCTCCCATCCTTTGAACCCCAGATGTACTTTTTTTGAGTTCTGGGGGTTTTATTGCTTTTAATAAGGGAGTGAATTCATGTGAAGGCCAAGTGCTATGTTGTAAGAAACATTCATTGTCTCTAGAGAAAAATCAAGAAAAGGCCAATGACACAGCAGGATTCAGGGAAGTACTTTTGTAGGACCTTGTGCTAGCCTTATTACTTCTTGAGAAACATCTTTCTGAGTAGTTCTCTGAAGAAATCATTATTCCACCCAGTGACTTGAGTTTATCCCATATAAACCAGATATATTTAGAAAAGATTGCAGTCAAAACCATATTATGCCACCGACTTATGCACAGAGCAGCAACAAATGAGTAACAAAGTTAAAAAGTAACAAAAGAGGTCTAGCAGATGGGCAAAGCACCAAAATAAACATTCTGATAAAAACACAGATTCAGCAAACCACCAGACCCAACATGTTCTTGGGAGTTTGGCTATTTGGGTTAACTAAGCAAATTTGCTAAGAATGTTGTTAAACTATTATAAAGCACAGGACATGACCAAGGACAGTTCAGCATAATCTGGATATCAGGATATCAGAGAAAAACCACATATCTTATTGCAGCTCAGTTACACTTTGATCCCATCATGCAAGCTTAAAAATCCTTATTGAAGAGCTGCCCTTTCCCACAATCTGTGTCACTAAAACTAGATGTTTTAAAGGGCTCTGGGTGCACAACGGTATTTGTGCACCCAGAGCCCTCAGCTGCTGTTCCTTACAATTTGTCTTCACATTTTGTATGAAATTGCTTTCATTTCAGGAATCTGGGCTCAAACTTGGAAAAAAAGTACAGTAATGTAAGCATATAAAATACTGTACCATCTTAATGGGACATAGCAACTTGGCAAATGACTTCTCATTAGCAAAGTTTTTGGTCAACTTGATGCCCATTTTCTGCTGTAGGATAGGAAATGTTAGATAAATAATACTTTGTTTTGGGGAATGTGACCTCATTATAACTGGAGAAACCAGAGCTATTACTGCTAGTAACTTGGGTGCAGATTCTGAAACTAAGCTGCTCTCTTATTTCCCATACCCCAGCTTTGAACTTGCTCACAGATGAGGAAAGTGGGTAACCCTGCCTTTTGATCAAAAGACAGTGTCAGGCTCTAATATGTGATAATATAAAATGATTTTTAGTGGACAACACTGCTGCACAAGCCGTTACAATCTGCAAATGAATATAAGATTTTCAGCAGCATGGTTTTCTTGTATATGCAGCCTGTGTACAGAACTAACATTTAATTATATCTTTTTGGGTTAAAAACATCTGAAAATAGCCTCCAACTGCAGTTATAACATGTGGACGTAAGACATTTACAGAAATAATAATTTTTCTGGGCAGAAAATGAGAGTTACGTGGCCTGAGACCAAGATCAGATTTTAAAAACACTTTTAGAAAAATAATTTCTAGGATAATGGTTTCTCAACAGCTCTAAGTCAGTCCAAGAGCAAGGTGCCCTCAAAAAATTCACCCTGCACTCTTCCTTCACCTGTGTTTTTCCTCCCTTGGGTCTGTGTGACTGGTCAGTGATAGGAGCAGGACACTCACCCAGCTGCAAAGCAGACTTACTCTTTGCTGGGTTCAATTTTCAGCAGTCCAGGTTGGGATAATCCCAGACTAACAGACTTAGTTACCCAAGTGCTTTTGAACCATGTACAATTCAAATACTTTTTTACTGCTGTAAATAAATGATTTGGTTTCTATTGCAGCAGCTCAGGAGGATGGGAGCTTTAATGTGCTAACCACACAACTGTGCATGGTCCCTGTTGCCTACAGCTTGCAGCCTGAAGCCTTGTACCTGCTGAGGGACTCTTGGTCTTGTGAAGAAATCCTTTGCACAGTTGGAAGCAGGACTGAAAGGACCCTTCTATATACTTTCGTCTGTAGTGTCTGGGCCTGAGCAAACTTTCCAGCATTAGAACTCAGGATGAAGAGACAGTTATAAAAAAAAAAAATGACATGCAACTCTAATGAGTAGCTTTAATCAGAAATAAAAGCTGAATGATGTACAAATAGGGAAACTTCTGTCACAGGAGACTATATAGTGGTTTTCTCAAATATATGGCTGCTTCAGTCTGTCAAATCAGTATTTTCTAAATTATGAAGGATATATATATAACCAGAGCATAGTCTCTGAGGTGCTGTTTATGGTTTGTCTGGTATAAATATTTATGATATTTTTAAAATTAGTGACTTTTCCAAAGTGTGCTTTTGTTTAATATAGCTCATAACAGTTTATATGGTAAATATGCAGTTTTGTTTTTTAAGAGAGACACAGAGGCAACATAGAAACCCACTGTAAACTCTGCTACAATGGTGACTAGTCAACGGAGGGTTGTTCTCATTTAATACCAAGCCTGTTTCTTGAGTGCAATCTATTCAACCATATTTGTATTCAACCATAATTGGGAAGACTTAATCTTGGATTTGGTAAGTTCTTCAAAATGCTTGGAGAAACAATAAACTTCCACATGAAATATTCTATTTAAAGAGCTTTTATTATGTCATAACTGTGTGTGAATGAAAATAAAGATAAATAAATGAAATAATATACTTATATGGAAAGAGTTCTCCTGCACAGAACCCTCTTTAGGCTGAGTGATCAGCTCCATCTGTCCATTAAAACAAACAAACAAACAAGCAAAAAAACTTATTTATTTTTCTGTGATGTGATAGTTAAAACTGGCTATCCTGAGACAACTCTTAACATCATTTAGGATTGGGTTTAATGTTAAGAGGAGTGCTACAGGTGCAATTGTCTGGATTTTCCCTGGGCATTCTCAGTTCTGGCAGTCCAACATCCTGACATCAGCATTGTGGGGATAAAACAAAGCATGGTATTCCATTTCCCTAGAAATGAAAAAGTTTCCATGTAATATGTCCATAGAACATGCTCCAGCAAACACTCCCTTGACACAAGCTCTTTCCTTCCAGCTATATATACCATACTTGGCTTTTCAGGTCTTTTTCATGACCATGTGATGAAAAAGGAACAGTAGCAGCTCTCTTAACAAGGACAAGAGAGAAACAGGTTTTCGTTGAAGGATATTGAAATATGGAGTTCATTTTGCACCTCCCCCTGCTTTAATATGTTGCTGCTTTGTGCAGTTTTGGATCTTTCTGAATTTTCTTTTTGGATGGCAGACCACACCTTTTAGCAAACTGTAGGCTAGGTGAAATGTTTGTCTATCCTTAATAACTGCTCAGGTCAGAATATTTAAAAGCACCATAGTTTGTTTTTCTTTCTAGTCTGTTTTTAAATGTCTTGATAAAAACACACTCCGAATACTCTGACAGCAATAGCTTATGTGCCTATATGTATAAAGGTACACTTAAATATCTATCAAACCCCCAAAATACAGAATTTTCTGCCATATTTATGTGGCACATGCAGACTGTACAATTCAGCACTTGTGTGGTAAAATTATATTGACATTTCACCTGTCTCTTCTGTGCAATAGTGTCGCCTATGTGTAAATACACCATCTTCAGACTCATAGGTTTCACTATTTGAAAAACAGGTCTTTCTTTGTTCTCTGTTTATTAACTATACCTTCATAAAGCACTCTGTTATTATTTGAAAGCATATAAAAATTCAGTGACAAGCTGAGGTGGGTAGAATGCTTCCAGATGACATAAGCATTGTAGATTCTACTGCCAAAGTTGACAGACATATCTCAAATGTGCCGAGAAGCAGCTGTTACCTTTGGCTGAACAGTATCAGGTTAGGGTTTCAGTTCACTGCAATAGAGAACATACTTTGCTGTAACACTCAGCCATGGCCCGAGTGCCTGGTTCGTAAAAAGTAATGCAGGATTGCTAAAATTAGTAATGTGAATTTTTTTCTTGTCTTTCAGCCTGATGCTTTTTTTTTTTTCCTCAAAAAAAATTACTGCTGGCATTTCCGTTCTTACCTTCATCATATTAGCAATGGAAAAGTAGCTATAGATCACATCTCTGCTTGAAATTTTACTGGTACATGTACAATTGTTTTCTACAAGTCCATTTCTTAGTACTTTTCTTATTATTTGATTCCAGGATGTTTAGAAAGACTAGCAAATTTTTGTCAAAGTGTCTGTAACAGACCGAGATTAGTTGTGAGCTTTGCTGGAGTCATGAGAAAAGTTTATCATTAATCACATTTCAAACTGTAAATTGAATTATTTTACTATAAATAAAATGCCTCACAGCTTCCCAGTCTGACCTCAGCAACTGACCATCTCTCCCAAAGCCAAATGAATCACCTATGCTTCAGGTAATTGAGATTTGTCTTGGGCCTTTTTCTGCAGATAGCAATTACTAGATCGTATAAAGTTGCTGAGCTTACAGAAGCTCAGCTATAAAATGAATACCTGCTTCCATCATCTTGTATTCTCCTTGCAGCTGCTGGATCTAGTCCAAACTTTTAATCAATGTGTGCTGCTTCACTACCAGGCTGACCAGAAAGAACATGGCACTCTGCTCCTTTCCTCCTCTGGCAGATGCTGTGCATATACAGCTAATTCAGTCCACCCTTTGCTAACCTGCTGGTTTTTTCATTCTGACTTTTCCCTTCCTTGCCTTCCTTTTTAAAGCTATTTCTCCTTATAATAGCATCTGTTCAAGTGTTTCTGATTATAATGATCTTAATATCTTTTCCCTCTCATCTCTTGCAGCTCTTCTTTTGCCATGAGCCACATTTCCAACATTTCTCTCTCTTTGCTTGTTCACATTGTGCTGCTGCTCAGCTTGCTCTGCAAAGGCTGGTTGGTACTATGTGGATATTAGTCAGTCCTGGAGAGAAGGGCCGCCTTGTGCTATGAGTAAGGTTGAACCCTGAGCAAATAAATCAAGATCCATTTTTCTTCCTTTCAGAGATCAATTTATTTTCCTGTAGTCCTGTCTCCGTTTAAGACTCGAGGCGATCCCCATGGAGCAGAATTTGTTTCACCCCTCTTTCCCCCCTCCTCGTCCCTCCCAGGGGAGGAAGAAAGGCCTCACACAAAGTTGGAAATCAAGATTACAACTTTTAACAGGGAACAACAAAAGAGATATTAAAGGAAGGGGAATATACAGAGGTATCAAGAGAAGATATATATACAAATATATAAAACACCGATGCTCGGATGTTGCTGGATTCCTCCCGAGCCACGTGGAGCTGTAGCCAGCCACACAGAGGTGCAGTCCCAGCAGCAATCCCAGCGAGGAGGGGGCGAGCAGAACTTCCTGTGTCCTTTTATAGAGTGTGGCAGGAAGGGGAGTGGAATAGCCGCTCCACCTGTCCCTCCCCCTCCTCAAACCTTAAACCACAACATTCCACCCCTTATTCCATACCACTTTCTTGCCACACTCATTCATCAAGTTGCGAACAGTCACTATACAGTAGTCACTAGAGTCCAGGTTGCAGGTCATCATCCATCCCGGCAGGCTC
>VYZX01024892.1:0-56335 GCA_013401335.1 Brachypteracias leptosomus
ACTCTTACTCTATGTACAGAGCTTCAAAAAAACCCAAGACTGCCCAAATCAGAAAGTTTTGAATACCAGCATTCTTGAAAAATAAGTTCATGATTCAAAAAANCCTGAGCCACACACCTAGTCCTTTCCATTCTTTCATCATTACTTTTTTTCTGAATGTATACACTAGAAAGGAAACTTCCTCACCTCCATCACTTCCTTTTTTTTAAAAAAAAATTATTTCACATTGCCACTTCTGACACATAGTCAGTGGGGGATGAATTTCTGGGCTACATCCTCCACTGGTGTTAATCAGTGCAGTGGGATAGAGTAATTCTCCTGAACTACTATTGATCTAAGGTTATACCCAGCGGATAGTCAACAGAATCTCTTCAAATTAAGAGGTGATTTTTTATTTCTAATAATTAGTTTGTCATTGTTTGACTTTTTACAGTTCTTTTTAATCAGAATGTCTTCCACTATCATTTCATATTCCCTGTCTGGGAAGGAAGCATATAGACTCTATTTTCAACCCAGCTCCACTACTTTATCAGCTCTTAAAGAAATGGAATTTGCAATTGCTTGAAAGGACTTATCAAAGGAGACATGTCTGACCATGACTATTACTACCAAAACTGCTTTCCTGCCACATGCTCTCCCCAGAACTTTATTCTTGTGATGTCACAAAGTTAGAGCTATCTCTTCTCACATTAATGAAAGCTGCTTGCCCACGTGGCATCTGCAGTTTGCCAACAGCACTACTGAGTGAAAGGTGCAGTGTGACTAATTCATTGTCTGCCTTATAGCATTCACAGTCTGAGATGTGTTTTGTGGCTTTTCTCCAGATTCCTGAATTTGGACAGAGAGTGTCAGATTCTGCCTATCTGTGTTTAACAAATACAAGACAGAAAAGCATCCATGGTAAGAAGTGGTAAGAGAGTGTCAATGGTTAATGCCCCTAAATAAGGAATAAGCTTAGGGTATGACAACTGTGCTAGAAACCCATACGCAGAAAGAGGAGAAGAAAATTCATGACACAAACTTCCGTCAGGTCTTCTGAACTTGGAGACCTGTGAACCTTTCTTTCCCCTAGAACAGCAATTTTCAGTTTTTTTGTTTTCCTCTGAGATGCTCATCATATTTCTCATCTGCATTACTTTTGGATTCCCAACAGCTGAAGTTGTGTCCTCCTGTTTGCATCAAATCAAGAGCTGTGCCCTTACAGAAGACCACTGCCCAGTCTTCCTTCTCAGGAGCAGAGATTTTCCTTGATATTATTTGCAATACTGTATNNNNTGATATTATTCGCAATACTGTATCTTTTAAAAAGTTTCTTGACCTTGTCTGTTGTAAGTTTTATTGCTTTTCTAGCTCAGCTTCAAATTAACAGAAACTTTTCTTCATTTTCTTGTTTATGTATCAGTTTCATTACTGCTGTCACACAGCTCTGGGGACAGAGCTAGTTAACGACTGCATCTTTACTGCTGCAAATACAATCACACGTTCTGCCCTGGGATATATGCGTGTAATTCCTGTTGACAATGCAGTGAAAATCAATTTCATATGGCACTGAGAATTGCAACCACTTATGGAAGGCAGCATCTGACTTTTAGGGTTGCACGGTCATTTCTAATTTGGTAGAAAGTGGC
This sequence comes from Brachypteracias leptosomus, assembly GCA_013401335.1. Classification (NCBI taxonomy): domain Eukaryota; kingdom Metazoa; phylum Chordata; class Aves; order Coraciiformes; family Brachypteraciidae; genus Brachypteracias; species Brachypteracias leptosomus. The sequence goes on from VYZX01024892.1 coordinate 1,629, forward strand.
ACTGCATTATTAAAAGAGGGAAATGTAAGGTTCACAAACCAAAACAATTCATCCTATCCATAGGGGCCACAATTTCTGAGGCTAGAATTCATCCATTATCCTCACGTCATGGGTTTCTGGTCCATCCATCCTTTGGTGCGCACAGAGATGTACACTTGCATAATGTACAATTTAAATTCTTATCTAGTAAATACTGGCTTATCCATTCAAACTATACTTGGCTTATCCTAATTTAAAACAGGTATGGATTTAGTTCTCTGCTTCCTAGTTTCACAGAGAATACTCACTTATTTAACCTGAGTGAAAGATGCCTTAGTCTGACCTGGAAGGCTGAGAAACCAATGGTCATGCCCACAGCACTGCTAGGGTCAGTGCTGTCAGTCTGAACAAAGAGCAAAAGAACAGAAAAACCTCAAGGTCAAGGACTCTCTTATAAAGGTACTTCTTGTTTCACTGGCAATCACACCTCTATGATTGAGGAAAGATTGTAGGTGCATTTTTAAAGGGAAAAGGTTGCCACCTATTTTTCAGATTTTTTTTTCTCTTTATGTTACAAACTTGTAGTTGGGAATAACGGCTGTGCTGCCTGCAGTTGGCATTCCCTATTTTTCTGCACGAGAATGTGACCAAATTGAGTGCTGCTTTTGCTGTGTTGGCATCCATCGCAAGATTTGTAATAAGTACATGGTTAGTCTGTACTCATTAAGTGAGCCTGTGGGCAATGGTACAGTCAGTTAAATATTACTGCTGCATATTAAAGAAATCTCCCTACCAATTGTAAAGTGCAGTGTTTGGATGGCTAACTCTTACTCTATGTACAGAGCTTCAAAAAAACCCAAGACTGCCCAAATCAGAAAGTTTTGAATACCAGCATTCTTGAAAAAGAAGTTCATGATTCAAAAAATTAGTTAAGTTTTATGAAAAAAAAAAATCAGTTAAGAACATTTTCCCTTCTAAACATAAATGTTGGAGATAGAATAAAATTCACTACAATTATGACTGAGGGGAAATCTGGGCTGCAATCTACGTGATGGTGTCATTTCCTGACTATGGAACTTTACCTAAACCACACATCACCCTGTCTGCACTTGTAAATTTCTTTATTTTTAAATACTCATATTTCTGAAGGGCTACTTTCATAGATTTTTCAAGAGTATTTCAAAGACAATATGCCACTCAGGCCATATTTATTTTTTCCTATTTTTTCTATCACCACTTACTGAAAAGTCTTCCACCCTACCCAGAAACATGCCTGCTTACCTAGCAATGCAGCAGTCATCATCCACAACACTACATTATTTTTTTAAAATCTAGTTCTCACTTATTTAAAGATGCTCAATATGTAATACGATAACAACCTAAGAACCTAACCATATAAAATGACACAGAAAATAGGTAAGTCACAGCAGAAACAAAAGGTAATATTAGGTGTTTATAGGTTCCAAATTGTGATCTTCATGGTTCAAGTGCTACTTTTTGAATGATAAATTTGCTTCTGTGACTACTATATTTCACTTGACTAATGAGAACACTTTATTACTGTCTTGTTTAAGAAAAAAATCAACCCCCAAAACTACTCACCACACCCATACTGCCAACAGACAGTATTACATGTTTGAAGTAGTTGCAATATTGTTGGGCTTTCCTTACTTCAATCTGGATCTGCACCTTTAACAAGCATGCACTGGGGCTATAAGTATATTCCTATGGTAACGACTCCTCCAGACATCCTAAGAAGTGAGATTTAATCTCAAAAAATATTTGCACTTGCGTTTGCACTTCAACTATGATGTTTCTCAGTACTTTCAGACAAATTAATCATAAATCTCACATAAATGTAGTGGTTTTGATTTTCTGCATACGAGCAAAAATGTTTTAATCTTTTTCTCCACCTTACTTTCTAATCAGGGATGAAGGGAACTCCTGAAATTAAGACTTTATAATTATTTATTTATCTTCAGCTTCCAAAAGAAAAGGGAAATGCTTGAGCCTCTTTCTTTGGTGGAGCTTTTCAAAGATCCATTCCTTAATAAACTAAAAGAAAAAACATAAAGTAGCATTCACAACAACACAGCCTTCAAAGAGCATTAAATTGAACAGTTACTTGCTCAGTATATCTTCTTCTGCCTGTCATTCCAGTGTCAAGCCTGGAAGTTCAAAGGTGCACCTTTTTTTTTTTGCCAAAACCAGAAGACCCATTTTTTGTCTACCCAGCAATTATTTTATGAGAAAAGAATAATGGAACTTCAGTCCATTTCAAATAATATATTGCCCATCAGCCAAGTAGATCTGTTCTGAACGGCATGGACGTGACAGTCGGACACAGCTTATGTTATTCTGCTTAATTTCGTGTCTACTGCAGAAATAGGTGAATAATGCCAACAGCTACAAAAAAATTTCAGAGTTTTCAGAATATTTCAGGTATAGATATTGTGACAACAAAAAACATATATGTAGTAAGACAATACTAACTTTCATTGCCATGCCTTCTGCACCTAAACAAGAAAATTTCCTAGTTTACATGTTTCTTCTGTTGCTATTTTGCATTCTAGAGGCCATGGTATTATTAGGTAATGTATAATAATGTGAAATACGAGGCAGATCAAAATTTCTCTGTTGGACATCAATTACACCAGCCCAGAAAACTGCTTTTTTCTTAAAGTTTGCAGAAGGAAAACATTATTATACAAGAACCATGCTTTATGAGAACTACAACTTTGAAAACACCATGTATTTTCAGAAATTAATTCAGCATTACACAGTTCAGTTTCTCAGCAATAACGTGGAAGACATGAAGCTAGCCACAAACTATTTGCAGGAAGACTGCTTCATCTACAGTCCACCTTTTCACACCTTGCAAATGGCCTCAGCAGCATTAATTCAGATAGTATGTTGCCACAAAAAAACCCCAGATTCGTTCATCCCACTCTACTCACATGGCACTGTGCGGAGGTAGAGATTGTCTCTTATGATCTGCTGGAGCTCATGGTCTACTGAACCTTTCTGGAACCGTAGATTGAGGTAGTGACGAAGGTCCTTATCAACAATACCTCCTATCAATGAAAAGACAAATGAAAGCATGATTAAAAAACATATTGCTTTGATGGAAGTAATGACTCGCTTGTAAAGTCTTAGTGGCTCATATTCCTCCATGTTTTTGTCACAACTGATGACAGAAGTGCAAAGAGCTTTCTCTTTAAGGCACGAAGTTTGTATGATATTATTTAGTATTGATAATTGTAAAGGTTAAAAACAGTTAATGGCAACTAACTGGTTCAATCTATACAGTTCAGAAATTACATATAGGATTACAGACAGAGGTGTCACTTTTTTCTAACAAAACTCGAACATATTGTAATTACATAACTACCTACATGTACATAAATATAACACATTATTAGGTATTATGTTCCCCATGATCTCTTACCAATTTCCCATCTGCTTATTAAACAAAAAAATCTCGGTTCAAAATGTCTCCATAGTGTTCTGTGTTTTCAGTCCTAATCTAACCAGAATAAAATGTAGCCGTGTTTAATGACCATATACTTCTGATATAGTATTTTTCTTTCTAATAGCAATAACATCTGAAAAAGATACTATAGCAAGTGAGGTTACATATTTTATTTCCACCAGTGACAAGAATTATTAGTAAGACAGCATCTCAGAATAACACTGCAAATGTGGAAAAAAAAAATGAGTTAAAACTCCATGTTTGCCTCTTTTATTATAACTTTAGGACAAAATAACTTAAAGTATTGTTTAGTCACTAACTGTCGTATCATATTCCAATTATTAAAGGCATACCTATAAACCTAATCCAACAAGATTGATAAATATTTCCCAATACAGTTCCTCTTCATTTCTCCTAACCTGGTGTATGGATCTCATTTATAATTACAGAAAAAAGTCTGTAAGTAACTGCATTTCTTCCTTCTCTGAAATTCTGTCAGAAGAAAAGTATAGAAAATCATTACTACACTGAGTTCTAGCATATATTCCCTAGATGAAAAATTGCAAGCAGATAGATCTCTAAATTGTTGCTTCATACATTCAGCCTTAAAATATTTTTTCAAATGGTATTTGCTATTGAACCCTCTGCCAAAAGTCTTATTGACTTGGACTATATAAAGATTTTCCTGTAAAAAGGAAGAAATAACATTCCTACCTAACTATTTGAAAGTCACTGCAGAGCACAAATAGCTATAAATTAAAATATATTTCTCCTTACAGCTATTGCTATTTATCTGTCAATTACAAGTCCATAATCTTATTATTGTTGCTCTTTGTCAATAACTTCAAACCTTTTTGTTCCAGGTTTATAAAAAGCTTATAAATAATTTCTCTCATTTTTAGCTAAAGGCAAAAAAAATCCACCCCAAATCAGCAGACTTTCATAATCAAAAAAAGAAAAAGAAAGTGCCAATTCATAGTAGACACAAAGAAATACCTGTGTGCCCGGTTCCCAGAGGCTGAGAACTTCCATACAGATCTCTGTTCTTCCAGGATCCCACCTTAGTCTACTACTTGGGTATCAGTAACCCTTTTTCTAGCAATGGGCTGTTTGCAAACCAGACCATCCTTACTCTTGCTAATGTCTTATGAGATTTCAGAGGAGGTGAGAGCTAGAGAAGGCTGCAGAGGGATGCTCTGCTCCTGATCAGAATCAGCTGTCCCTTGTGATCAGCTGCAGAGAGTAAAGGTCCTGCAGCTCTTGTTCTTCTTGCTCTAATATACAGAACATGCCCAGTGATGCAGATGCTTTCTGGCAGCCTGAGAAAATGCCAGCTCAAGAACAACAGCTGTAGCCTGCCCACTGACATAAACCTGAATCATTCAACTTATGACATAAGTAAGTTTAGGAACCTACACAAATTTCTGACCCTCAGATTGTATTTTTTATTTACAGCTTTTTGCCTCAGACACAGCCATTTAGTTCACCATGTGTTAACAAACGCACTAAAACCCCCTAAGCATTTCATAAAAAGAGCCACTTGATAATTTTGGCAAATTGCATGCTCCAAACTGGAGTATAAAAATGTATATTTACAAGAGGAGATACCTACAAACCTTGTCTTTGTTGCATACAGATTCAAAAGCAAAAGTTTGTAACAGAAATAAAACCTGTATATGGCTCAGAGGAAAAAAACTTAGCTTTCAAGTACAAGGGAAGTATATTATTTTTTCTTGATATCTGAGTATATACTGTAACATTAGCAAAACCTATTCTAAAGTCAGATGAACTATAGAAAGCATATGTAAAATTGATAAATTTTCTTCTTCAAAAGTCATTCTGTTTCTGACCTAACTGAACTTTCTCAGTTTGAATCTGGCGTAACAATGAATTTTACATCTTAGAAAGTGTAAAAAGTAAAATAGTTCAAGAGTCCTAAAGACCAGGTGCAATATCTTTAATTCATCCTTCAAATTGTCATTCTTTTGCTTTTCTCCACTAAAAAGCTTTGTCATTTTACCTAATGTTTGGCAAAAGCACACTTGGCTCCCTACGTGCCTTCCAGGTATTTATAATATCTGAGTGTTTGAGCAGCCTGATCCTTTTAAAGTACAAGCAGAAAAAAATCTTGAGTGCACTAGTAACTGACCATAAGACTTTTTGCAAGAAACTATAGCGATTAGCAAGTATGTAAACCAGCCTTGATGAAGCAGCAGTGAATTGGATCTTGTGTTACAGACTATACAAATCAAGAATAACATGAGTAATAATAATAGGACCACATGTCCTCCATAAGACTGAAATAACAGACAGAAAATATTATTACTTGGTTTACTTTGGAGGGCAAAAAAGAAACTTAGTGGCATTGTGAATAAGTTCACAGGAAAAGAAGCAGTAACAATACTCCACTATTTAGTGGTCCCATCCAACCTGGTTTGACAAGTGACTGACCTGGTTTCTATAAAATTAAACTTTCCTTTATTTTCTCTTTTCTCAGAACACTGAAAACCACTGAGATGTTGAAAAATTCCTGACAGTAACCTAACTCCCTAGTTTTCTCCTAGTCCCAGCCAGCCCACTGTGGAGGACCTTGAATGGTGCTCAGGGGCCACCTGTGCCTGTCACACCATAGCACCAGCCTGCTGTAGCTGCAGAGCAGCTCACAAGGAGAAGCTCAGAAGTAGCTCATGAAGGCCACATCCTCCTCACCTTGCATGACAGCAAAAGGAAGAGCTGTTGTGTGTCAGAGGTACTATACAGCACAAGCTTTAGAAACCCAACCCAGGGAGCACAATTTAAAGTGTTCTTTGGCCACTGCCGTGGGAGAAGGCTGACAACTGCGTCATGGAGCATGCACTGGCCTGCAGCCACATTGGGCTTTTTTCCCTTTTCTTTTCCTGGCTTGAGGCCTATACTCTGTTTCAGTTTCATTTCACTCCAATGAACCTCATTGCTTTGCTAGCTGGGAAATATAGGACGTGAATTAAATACTTCCAGTAATGATCTTTTGCATAACGTACGTCTGGTTTAGGTACAGCTACCAATCATGATGGCAAACTCATAACCATGACTGAATTCGATTCCAGAGATTATAACATTAGATACACTTGGATGAACTAAAAAATGCTCTGTTTGCATGTTACACTTATGAATTTAATGAGCAAAGTATATCTTTTTACAATGTTTTAATGTATTTCTGTCAAGTTTCCTTCCCTTTTTAAAATCTAGTAGCAAAGTCCAATCAGAAAAGAAATACAATAAAGAACACACATACAAAAGTGTATTGAATAGTTTGCAGCTCATTAAAAGATTCAAAACTGAATGAGATAATTGCCATTTCCGAGAAAATGATAGGGATAAAGATTTATAATTTTCTCTAGCCTTAAATATCGTAACTGTTTTGTAACTTCCTATTTGGTAACCCACCGATGCTGCAACTAGAGTCTACTCTTGTATTTTATTTTTCAGTGAAGGACTACTTGTAAACATGAACATCCCTCTTGTTGTTTCCACAATGTTAGCTCTAAATAATTTACTTCTTACCCTTAGCACAATTTTTATAGTTATAACTTCTCAAGAAATCTTTTTGAGTACTCATCCATTAACATTTTTTTCACCTTGTATCATAACCTTTCAGTGAATTGACTTCCCAAAATCTAGTGTGGTAAATTATTTGGTTTTTACCAGTACAATCAATTGCATCTCAGCCAAGAACAATTTGCCTTAGATATTTTATTTGCTTGGATTTAAATTTAAAAGAATTCAGGTTCCCTGGGTTCTATAAATACTCCTGGTTAGAAATATCTATGGGCAAGCAAGACTACTACATCCAGTTTTGCATCTGTTCATGACCTGTGTCTGAGGAAAAAAAAAGGAAATACCTTAGGATCAGTACCCTGTGAAAGCAGACAAGCTCATGAACGTTTAGTATAAACTATCTTCCCTCTCCTACCATCCTCTTTGCATCAATCTGCGTCTCCCCTTGTTTTCAACAAGCTCCCACTTCTGACTGTAAATATAAGACATATATTTCGCAAAGTCAAATGCCTTGGCCGAACAGGCTTTCACAAGCTCCAATAGGATTATTCTACTGGAGAGTCTCACCCCAAATATTTACCCAGGTACTACCTGAAGCTTTATGTTAATACTGTGGTATGCCTCCATGGACATCGGACACTAGCTCAAGTTTCTTCTGCACATCTTCAGTTAAAGACATGCAATCTGGTGCATGCTAGGCTAACTTATCTTTCATCATTCACAGATGATCTAACTGACCTTTCAATCAGAAACCTACATGATGGCCTGAATTCTTTAAACCAGATACCAGGAGTATCTGATTTATTAGTTCTTTTCTCTATTGATGAGATTAAAATGTTATTTGCCCATGGAAGTGGCTGCAAGAATTTTTATTTTTTCTTGTGTCTCTCTCTAGGATAGACCAAGCAAATCATAACTATTATAAATAAAAAACTGCGTACATGGTTTAATTGTTCATTTCTGAATGTTTTTACAAATGCTTTGGTAAGAATTCAGCATGCCTGAAATTATCATATGCAGCTCCTCTCAGTCAGCCCCATCAGTTCAGTGACACCATGCCAAATTACCTATAAAAATCTCTATGATTTTCTCATTCTGGCATATATGACCTAACCTGAGGTAACCTATAATTCTCCTTCTCCAGTCCTGTTCTCCAGACTGGGTCTAGGCTCTCCAACTCTAGGCTGGTGTATGTACAAAAGTCAGCAATGCAAGTTCAAGCCGCAGTGAGGGACTGGCACTATCCAGCTGTCAGAGAGCCCATGTCTGCCAGGACTCCAAAACACTCCTGCCAATGCACATTTCCCACTGTGAGCTCCCTAAAGTAATAAAAAAAAATTTAAACTTTAAAAAAAAAATATTAACTGCCACATCCTCTCTTCTCTCAAAGTTTCTTTCCCCAGATGGTACATTCAGAAGAAGAGCACCAGATTTCTTTTTTCCCACAAGTCCATTGATATTTTATTGCAATAAACTTCAAAAAAATAACCTTAAGAAAGTCATTAAAGAACAATTGATGATTACTATTACTCAATTGAATTGCTAGTGTTTGGAGTACAAACAATACTTTTAAAACACGTGAAGTATGTCTTATCTTTGTACCTGACTAATAAAGATGTTATGCATTTAATATTTTTGAAACAGCATGAGATGATTTGCTTTAATAGTTTCTTTAACTGGCAAGAGTAACCAAAAAAATAATTTTTCAGAGAGAAAATGAAAATTCCAAGTCATATGAAACCCCTCAATTGGATTGTATAAGGATTCATTATTAAAACACAGCCTGCAGCTAAGCCTATTATTTAAGGGAAATTATTCTCAACAAATCTATCTAGTGCTCAGAGGAGTATAAAGATGAAATGTTAGCATTTCACTAATCATCATATATTGAGCACATTCAGCCCTGCAAGTTCCTTCAGGTTTCCACGTAAAATATGTAATCACTATAACAGTAGTCTGGAAACAGTACAACAAAACTTCAGTAAATTGTAAGGAGCATGTATTGCATTCCAGTCATGAGCCGAAGATTACACATTTTATTTTTAAAGCCTTTCTATCCCTATATTAAACTCTGTGGACCTTCTTTGAACTTCAGCCTGCCTTCCACCACTACCTTCATCCGAGTCTGCCATCAGACTTATCTGCAAAGTCTCAAACTATCAGAGTTGAGCTATCATCACTGTGGAACACTGTGGTAAGATAAAGTGTAATGGAGAACCAAGTGGGAATTATGCAAGAATATTAGACTCCTCAGGAAGAAAATTAAAGAAAGAAAATTAAGAAAAATAATACTCAAGACTATTCCAATAAATTCTATTTCATTGTACTTTACTGGAGATCTGAAAAAATTTCAAGAATAAAGGCTTTTGAAAAATGTACATCTTGGAGTTCTTATATGTGCCATATATGATAAAAAACATTTTAAGATCTAGTTTATTGCCTGGGCAATGGCCTTCGCTTTTATAGCTTACTATTTTGTAGTCTTTCCTTTTCTCTTTGTGTATGGATTACATTACTAACCTTTTTGCCTATTGATCTTTTATATTATATATCATATACATATATATTGTACTTATCACACACACTTGCATCGCTTAGATATATCCTTTGATTTCTCCCTCCTAGAATTTTAAATTCAAAGTTTTAAAATACAGGAGTGTAGGGCTTACAGGATAAATTGCATAGGGATGGTACTACACATAATGTATAGACTATTAAAAAAACCCCAACAAAATCTAGCCAAACAATTAATAATTTTCTTCATGATAAGCAGTCATATTTGGATGTCTGCCTCTGTAATTCCCTAATCTTGGTGGAAAATGCATTTCACCTGCTTCCTCTGACCAGGAGACAGGCTGAGGGTTGCACACTTTGATCTTCACAGTGGAGAAAGCTTCCACTTTCTCTGTTGCTGGGAATGGAGGAATCCTCATTGCCTAAGGACAACCTGGGTTCAATTCACCACTCTGCTACACCTGCCCTTGTGGTATCTTCTACTGGGCCTAGTCTGCGTAAGAACCAGATCAACAGGACACCCTGTTGCAGCAACAACACAAGACCAGCAACACCGGGGGTAGACTGATCCTTTGAATACTGTAAAAGCATCTCATGCTCTGGATTTACTTTCTTAATTTTGTCACTAACCTTAAGCCTCTGTTTGAAATATGAGATCCAAGTGTGCACTGCGGTAGAAGCAAAAATGTGGTTTGTAATGATACAGGGAGACTGTGTCCGCAGGAGAGTCAGCTGAGCCAAACATCTGCAATTTGTACTCAGTCTACTGAACTTCAGCTCTTATTACAATAGTAGATCTCCAGAACTCATGGCTACAGCCTTCCATCGTGAAGCCAATTGCAGTGTCTTCCAGAATGTGCTGGCAGCATGCAACATGGACTTTGAGATAGGCACTCCCAAGTTAACCTAAACCCCTGCCATTTAACTAGTAAAACCATTTTGCAGCTTTCCTATTTAGAGGTACTTTGTTGTGTTCTCTTCAGTTAACTGACAACCTAGCACAGCTCTTGACTGGAGTTTCTAGGAAATACCATGATTTAGCTGGTTGGTAAAAAAAAGTCAAGCTGTACTTTATGTAACAGAGAGGACAGCCCGAGACACTGCTTTCAGAAGACTTATGTTTTATTTGGTGTTCCAGTTAGTAGGTAAATAAATAAAGTAAAAACAACATTGGAACACTGCTGCTGCCTCTCTACAAAGCCTGTCTGGAAATGAACGGCCTCTTACTATAGTTTGAAATGCACTAAAGCTAATTATGAAGCAGCTGTTTGTAGATGCCTACAGTATATCATTGATTTGACTGATAACTTACACATAAATAATAATGATTGCTACTGGGAATTTTAAAAGACTCTGTTTGTTCCCACAAGACTTACTACAAGGAAAATAATTACCTTTACAGATGTTTTTGACAAACACTAAATTGTAAGGGATTATACATTTACTTACGAAGTGAGAATGTCAGAAATGACAGCCTGTGCAGCTACAAAAAGCCCAGCAATATCTGCAAGGATAGACTTCTCTTCTTGAAACCTGAACATATTTACAGAAGTCTTACTTCAAATGCTACCTGGTATTAAGATGCTCCCACTCATAGAAATATCCTTTTATTTGGACAAAGGGTATAACAACAGAGCTTTAAACTTGTTAAAGCCAATGTTTGTTATGTGACCTAACTCCCAGACACAGCTCCCAAAGAAAATAACGAAAAGGTCTCAAAGGACTCCAACAGGAACAGTTGGAAAATGGAAAGGAAACATCATATTGGTATTCTTCTAAAGACAAAACCTCTTTTGTCACATAAAGATGAAAACTCCTAGAATAAGTTTAACTGGAGATTGACTATAGCATACTAACAAACATTTGAACAGAACTAATAAGGCTGGTTTTAGCTTCATAAAAAACACTTGTGTTGTTATTTGAGCTGGATATATTGCCAGGAAGCTGTTTGAATTCTAGGAAAATCCACATTAGCCACAAATGCCCAACAGACAATTTAACCAAGGGGAAAAAGAAAGTAATAAAGATGTAAGAATTCTTATTTTTTAATCACATTATAGCAGAATAAAACTCCTTGTTTCTCTGTGTGCTACTTACTGACATGCTCATTAGTAAAAAAACACACTTACAAACTAACTTCTCTGGAAAAGCTCAGATGTAGCATTAATTTCTGATACATAATAATGGTGATAATGTGGGTCTCATTCATTTTGGCTGGGTACAAATGATGCCTCATTGCATCAGTTTAATTCTCTGTGCTGTAAGGGTGAGTCACCTAACACTGAAACCCTGCAACCTCTCTTAAGGTCATCTGGTGGAACTGGAACTTTCATGTCCAGAACACATGCAAAAAGGGCATGTTCAAACAGTGTTCCTCAGGAACGAAGCACACATCTTACTTGTACCCAAAGCCATCTCTGTTCTGAACATCCAGAGACTCTACAGTCCTCTCAGTGCTCCCCTAAGGGCTGCCTGCTCCTAAAAGCCTGTGCTGAAAGCTACATAGATAGACTGACAGTCTTCAAGAAGAACCTGTTACAAGCTTTATTGTTCAAGCAAAAGTAGAACTTAGAAGAAAACATTCAAAATGGTCTTATTGCGGACAAATATTCTCCTGTTCTTGATTTGCAGTGGGTAAAACCAACTCCGATTAAAAGTAGACAGCAATTGCTCCTCACCTTTAATGGAAAAGTTACAGTTCTGTTTATTATTTTTTTCTATGAGTACAGCAATGTGCCTGTCCATCTATTACGGACACAAATATTCTTTTTCTCTAATACTCTTCTAGCTTTATCTTTTTTGTGGAAGACTACTGTGATGGAACTTTGAGGTTTGACATGTATTTGAATAAAATAAGAAAAATTGGATCAGGACACTGGTATAGTTTTACCAGACTTGAATTATTTGAAAGGTATTTTGCTTAAATCATAGCTGCACAATTTTAATTGCTTGAGATAGAGATGTATTTTCCTTACTTCTGGAAATAATATTGCCATATTAATAGCTTGCGAATTGTGCGCTGACATTTTGTAAAAAGAGAAAGACTAATCTGGGTAAAAAAATCCCAGTAACACATAATTTATGAGGGAAACAAGCTCACAGAGGCTATCATTGAATGAGTTCTAATAATAGTTACAAAATATGATTTAGGTTGGTATCTGAATCATGGGAGCCCAGTTTTTTAAAGTCTTTGCAGCATCTCAGTCTGAACCCATAACGTACCATGAAAAATCACTACCATAATACCTTACTTTCTGGCTTTCTAATAGCTTGCTGCAGAAATAGCAGAATATCATTTTGCAGACTTTATAATGATGAAACTTATCAAGTGCAAACTCAACTTGCAATAGATAAACTGAACTTTGAAAGCAGAGTTCACAAAGTTACTGTTCATCTCAGAGACTGAATTGCATGCATATTATTAAATGCATAAACTTCACCCAAAAAAAAAAATTATTTTCCTGAATCAAGAGTCAAGGCATTCATATCAAGTCAAAGCAAGAGTAAAATGCTTTACAACTAGCACGCTCACCATTCTCTGTTTGTGCAGGTTACAAAGCAATTAATACTTTTATAAGAAAAATTAATAATTAATACTAAGAATTAAAAGACTGGCAAAAATAATACATTTTAGCTTGGGAAAGAAAAGTAAAGGTACAAATAAACCAAGGGGTTTACTTGGGTTTGATGTAAGGTTGAAAAAAGTACTAATTTGCCAGTGAAGCATTGTTTACCATTACAAACTTATTAGCTGCTGTTGCAGCAGAGTTAGTATCTCTTACCTTAATATAAAACCCATTCAAAGTACTTTCTGGCAACATCTGTCACACTAGGTCAGCTTTGAAGATGTACAGTAGAAGTACAATCAAAGCAGTGTAAATTTTGGTAAAAGATTGAGCCATCCTTCAATGTGAAAAATTAAAATGACGTTGTTGAGGCCTCAATAGCCCTGCGCAGCACCTTGCATTGGATTTGCTACAGCATGTCTCTAGAACAACTTTAACATTTTGGCCTACTTATTCTTTAATTAAATCCAGCAATATTTGTCATAAAACTACTCAGCCACAGATACCAGGACATTTCAGATCAGAGGAACTATTGCTCTGGAGCAAGCTCTGGGCCATTAAGCTCAGTAGACTGTCTCTGGCAAGCATTTTACCAAGGCAAAGGAAGAACTAAAGTACCCATCAGAGAGTCAGGGTGATGCGACTGCAGCAATGTGGCAGGGCAGGCATCCTCTCTAATTCTGCCTCTAATCACTTTCACTCAGGAGGAAATTCCTGCAGTCTCTTTTTCTGCCACATGTATAAAGGAAAATCTTTCTAGTTGTTTCAGAGAGAAGCTAGCAGGATAAAATTCAAGGAGAAAATTAAACACCAAATACAACAGAGATATTTGTAGATGACCAAGCAAATGATTCCAATGTGCTTAATGCTGACAGTGTTTACTATGCAGTGACAATAGTGTTCTTCACTTCTAGGGAGGGACACAGACTACACAAACTCATGCCTCTGTAACAGTCAACAATAGCAGTTGCCCAGCACAGGAAGACAAGGTAGTTTCAAATTAGCTTGTTCTCAAAAAGCTACAAAAATAGGTTTGATTTTTTAGATGAAAAAATGAGTCTTCATAATGTCACTCAATAAGCACTTTCAAATTACTGTATGTTGCTAAGCCCAGAATATAAAGCAACGTCTTTAGGCAATCAAAGATACCTTTCGTGTAGTATGCTACTTTAGCATGAAATACAGCACTTGGTCTTGGAGCACTGAACCAGCTGCTCAGTGCATGAAGAAGCCGTTATATTCTGGGACAGTCTCGGTTGGTTAGCTGAGTCCCCTTGTGTTGATTTAATTAGCACTGCTGGAAAATGTAAATGACCGAAAAAGACACTGTGCATCGTGCAAAATTACACTGTGCAAAATATGTGTGCTTACATAATGTTTCAACAAAGACATAAAATGCTCCTGTTCCCAGGAGCTCTAGGCAGGCAGATGGTAGGTACTCCAGCAAGATCATGCACTTTGCCTGCAGAGAAGCGATGCCCTCAACCTCTGGGGAAGAGACTGCTGCTGCACTTCTGTATACCCCAGCTTGCTGATCCACAGAACAAACCACGGGATTACAGCTGGACTAAAATTGCTCACTCTGCATCCCCAGAAGCAGGAAGGTGTCACAGCAGGGGACAAAATGAGATGACAGAGTTCTAGGTTCACTTTGTTTCCCTTCAGGCACATTGTCCCCATGGTTGTGATCTACTGGACTGAAATCAACATGGTCTGGAGTTTAGAAGTACGCCTAGTTGTCTCACACAGAATTTATTACATTTTCACAGTTGTTACTTAATTAAAAGAGAAAACTAGTGGGCTAAAATCATGGGACAATAAAGAATTTGGCAAGCCAGTGAGGTGTGGATTAATAGCTACACATTTCCAGCTTTATCTGTGCATCTCTGTTAAGGTCAGTATCAGTGTGCATATGGTACAAAGCCATTAAAAGTGCCTTGGATACGAATATTGTCAAGGAGTATGTGCCCGTAATTTCATATGCCTTTCTCTGTTGAGAAATCTGTAGAGATTTTGATACACACCTCATAAAATATTAGATCTAATGCCATCTCCTTCTAGTGCTATGGACCCAATATACTATAAGCAAGCTTTATACCATCTAAGAAATGGTAGGAGTCAATTTGCCGCCTTTTTTTTTTTACAGCTTGACATTATTAAACTAGCATGCAGAGATAATGAATAGATTTATGCTTCTAAATCAGGAAGCTAGTAAAATTATTCTGTTTCTATAAGACTTCAATAAAAAAAGAAATTAAAACAATAAAGGGCCAGGTTCTTGGATCCTTAGCAGCTGTGGAGAAGAAAAACTACTGTTCATCTCATGGAATCTCTTCTGTACATACAAAGATTGAAAGGAAACAGAAGAACCAGCAGTTGCCTTCAAATATTTTACCTAGATCCAATTTGAAACACTACTGTGAAGCCTTCTGGGACACATATTGGTCTTGGGTCTCACATGCAGAACAATGCTAGTGTCCAAGACAAACTGTTTGCTCATCCTATACTAATAAGCTCAAATAATGCTTATGCCAGAGTCAGTTTGCATTCAGATTTTGGAGTATAAGGTGCCAGAACAGAGAAAACAGAGGTGCACCCAGAAGATTCAAATATTTAGGGACTCTGCTAGTCTCTGTTTTGCTTTAGGAGGATAGACAAAGAAGGATGACAACACAGGAAGAAACAATGGCTTTTCTGTGCATATTTCATGCTATAAAAGAACCATATCATTCACTTCCTTTTAGGAAGGAGCTTTATTGTTTCAGGATTCACTCCAGACTAAAATATGCTAAGCATTTGATTTGAATGTTGTTTTCTGAATTCTCCTTGAGCTTCCAAGTGATCCCCCAAACTCATAAGTTAGTTTACATGACAGAAGAACTGAAAGACTGCATTGGACTTACTCTGTTCAAAGCTCTTGGAAACTACGTGGATATCATAGAATCATAGAATGTTTAAGGCTGGAAGGGACCTCTAGAGGTCATCTGGTCCAACCTCCCTACACAAGTAGAGACATCTACCCAGGTCAGGCCGCTCAGAGCCCCATCAAGCCTGACCTTGAATGACTCCAGGGATGGGGCCTCCACTACCTCTCTGGGCAGCCCATTCCACTGAGCTATCACCCTCATATTAAAGAACTTTTTTCTAATATCCAATCTAAATCTATCCTTTCCTAGCTTAAAACTATTACTCCTGATATCTGAAAAGATAATGTGGCTTGTGGATCAATAGTAATAGACAAGGTGTCCTACCTATTGACATTTCATATATTAGCAGTTCTGATAAGGAGTTAGTTATGCTTTGGCCTGAAACATGTTGGACATATTAATACGTGAAGAACCCTGCACAAAAGTTTGCAATGACACCAGTATTAATTAACTTGGTAAGCTAGCCTGAGTAATTTAAATCTTCATAACTTCAGTTCACAAATTTCAATTCACTGCTTAAGAAATCCAATTCACTAGTTAAAAGCATGAAATGTATAAAAAGCCCCTGTCTAAACAGCTTTTTCTTCCTTTTGCTTTTTAACCTTTCCATACTCTTCTCTGTCTTTCCCTTTGCTTTGAATTCCAGTTTCCTTATAGCCTTTCCTTCTACTCTTTCTCTTCCATTGTTACACTCTCATCTTGCCTTTCCCACTTCTCTCCTTTTTTGATGCTTTCAATCTGTTTGCTTTCTAGTGGTCTGCCACCAGTGGTGAGTGATGGAGTCATCTCCAGGGATTCCAGCTACAGAGAGTCTACCCCACAGGGAGAAATATCTGAGGAGCCAAGCTCCTGATGTCCCAAACAAGCAAGCATATACGAATACTAAATGGGTCTGTATATAACTATGTGAATCTAATGTATTTATGTCCTTATGCCTGTTTCACACAATAGTTGTCAGAGAGAAATACCTTATAATGCAGGAAAGATCTATATATGTCTATATTGTTATAGTACAGGCAGACCAGCCTCAAGATTTTCAAACTATAATACTGAGAGGAAAAAAATGCTTTTGCTTGCAATTAAAGAACATAATAAACAAAATACCATCTAGCAATCCTGTTAATAATCAAACTTTTTTGCATAAGTATCTCAAGCAAATTACAGTATTGTTGGTGTAGTGGGTCTGTCTGAGCTGATTTTCCCCATATAGCCTTCATGCTGCAGTCTTGGGACTCAGAGGGTGTTGATAGTCATAACATGGGTATGTGTTATCAGTGCTCACACAGCACCAAAGGTACGGGGGGGGATACAACCTGGACAGCCGACCCGAGCTGACCAATAGGATATTCCATACCATATGACGTCAGCTCAACTATAAAGGGAGGAGGACGGGGGGGATTTGGGTGAAGATGTTTGTCCTCTGAGCAACCGGTACGCATTCTGGAGCCCTGCTTCCCGGGCCAGGCCCGACACCGCCTGCGGATGGGAAGTAGAGAGTAACGGCTTTGCTGCTTTTGCTTCGCTTGCACGCGGACTTGCTTTCTCTGCTGCTTATTAAAACTGCTTCTTATCATAACCCACGGGTTTTCCTTTTCCATCTTACTCTCTCCCCGCTTGCCTTGCTGACAGAGGTTTGGGGGCAGGGGGAGTGATAGAGGGACTAGGGGTGGGCACCGAGCACCCAGCCAAGGTAACCCCACCACAGTTGGCATGTCAGTTTAACTCAAAATCCAGATTCAGTACCAGCTTTCTACATCAAAATAGTGAACTCCTGAGAGGGAATATTTAAAGCCAAGGAACTCTCTTGTTCTAATTGAGAAGATGAAGGAAGTGCAAATCATGTTTGCCCCAGCAAAAAAACCCAGAACATCTCAAGAAGTTTCAAAATGTGTAAAATTGGTTGAAGCTTGAAGCAAATCATGATCTTATTCATGAGGTGAATTCAGAGGTATTCCACAAAGGCCTCTATTTTTTGGTATTTTAACTAAACAAATGGAGAAGCAACATTTGAACTAAAATTGAGTAGTCTTTCCTGTACTGCAGTCTACAGGCATCTTTCTAATCAGCAAAAGACCAAAGACACCAGGGAAAAAGGCTCTGCTTTTTGCTCTTAAGGAACACATAAAAGACAGACTAATTCACCAGCTGTCAAGGAAGAGCTGGCAGATGCCGAATAGTCAATAAACAGAGTTAGAAGCTTTTTTGGTTGGAGATATTTCAACAATAAAGGTACTGTCATACATCAAGGAAAACCAAGAGGAAAGCTAAGGATCTGAGGTTACTGCCAGCAGTGTAGTGTCTCCTAAAAATTATCGACTAATAATGCACACTTTTGTGAATGGTTAAAGAGAGGATATAACTATATTAGCAAATAGTGCAGTTCAGTGGCAGCAGACTGGCAGAGTGACTGGCTGAGGCTCTAACATCCAGACTGCACGTGCTTTATGGGTATGACTTAGCACTTGTTCTAGTCTAGTCCCATGGATTTGACGACCACTCATAGCTGGTCACTTCCTTGTTTATCCATACCCAAAATTAATCCAGTCCACTCCTGTGAGATTGATCTGCAGTATGAACTAAAATGCTACAAAATAGGGACCTTCGGGATATTTACTTCAGAGGAACATTTTTGATCTGAATTGAAATGCTAAAACATATGCACCTACATTTGCTTTTTTGCGGATTGCCATCAGTACACTGAACTCTGAAGAAAAACCTGCAATGACCATAGATTTCATCTTCTCATCCAACAGCTGTGGAGATGTAATACATAATGTGCGTATTCACATTTCACTGAGTGTTTTGATGAAAGCAGTGACTAAAGCAGGTTTTGATTATTACTTTGTCAGTAACAGTTCAGAGGAATTTAGTTTACGATTATCATACAGATTTGATTAAATTATGCCAGGAATAAATCACTATCCGTTAATAAATTAGAATTGCTCAGGTAATAATATCAAATTAATTTCTCATTGCAAGTAGATTTCCCCTGTTTCTATAAATTCTTTCTTTTCATGCTATCTTAACTTATCCTATGCCTCTTGCTTTTGCTTTTGTTCTACAGGCAACACATAAAGGTTACCTGTTGCCCTAACAAGTACCTGAAAAGATACTCAATACAATTGATTCTTTCATTTTATTATTATTATTTACTCAGGTTAATTTGCGCTCAAAATAGAATACGAGGGGGAAAAGGATGTAGTTTGGAATAGCAGACAAGTACAAAACCAAAACAAAGAAAAACATTACTGAAAAATACTAATATTATAAATAATTTACTCAGAGTTTCAGATTCAAAGTATCCAGGCTGCCAAAGGCTATTGAAACAATTATTGCATTATAAAAATGTCACTGAGCAATTTTTATGTTTGTAAACATGGAACGGAGCATAAGACAGTATTACTTTTTCTTTTTTTTAATGTTATGTTTTAAGGCGAATCACATTTTCTGGATTTCTGCATCACAAATGTGTGGAATTTAAAAGCATTGCATGGAGAAGTCAGACCTGTCATTTGATGGTGGCAGATTTGGAAAGACCAAGAACTGCTCCAAAGACAAGCAAAGGCATGCAGTTTTATTTTAGGATTACATATATTAATGCTTGATATTTAAGGTCAGAAGAAAACATTAGATCATTTAGTCTGACCTCCCACATCTTGCAGGACATGTTATTTCAGCCAGTGACCCCTATATTAAGCCTATTAATTTATGTTTGCTACAGTACTTTCCAGAAAGCTCTATAGGCTTGAAGGTAAGATAAGATGGAGACTCCTCTCTTTCTTTGGTAGTTTAGTTGGCCTCAGCCTTAAAAATTTATATCTTAATTTTAATTTGAATGTCTCTGACTTCAGTTTCAAGTCCTTGGCTGGAGTATCTCTCTTCCCTGCAACAGTGAAATACCTGGAATAGCTCCATGAAAAAAATGCATACATTGTAAATGAAACTGCTTTCTTTTTTTCTTGTTTGCCCTGTTATTTTTGAGCTGAATAAACTGAGGGACTGAATTTCTCTGGTTTTACATCTCTTGGATGATTTTCCCTGCAGCTGATTTCTAATTTGTCTACATCATGTCTAAAGAAAACAGAGCGAAGCTGCACAGACTCCTCACCCAAAGCCACAGTGTGACCGTGACTGCACCACAACTGAAATCACAAGGACTTTAATGCCCCTTTACAGGAACTAACAAAAATGAACTCTTAGGTCTTCTGAAAAGCCCCCTACTTTTTCACACTACCTATAGAACATTATATTTAAGTGTGTTTCAGTATCAGAACAAGAAAGCTTTCAATGGTAATGCTCTTCCAATTAGCACTCAGAGGACCCAGAAAAAGAGAAGATAAGACAAATATTTAGGGAAAAGAAAATGCTGAACAACTACAAAAGAAGTTAGGAAATAATTTAGTAACAGCATCAATCATACTGTTCAATGGCACAGGTGATCAATATGAAATATGCTCCAAGTAGTTATTTGAAAAGACAAAAGTATTTACTGTGATTTCAAAGTCAGACACTAAAATAGGAGGTGGATGTCTATATATTTTTGCTGATCTGGGCCTATACAACTTCAGCACTTCAAGATAAAAAAGAAGTAAAAAACCTGAAGATAAATGTAAAAATGTTTACAGGGAGTAAGAATAAAATCTTAAACTTTATTTCCTCTATGAAAACTGGACTTGGACCTCTCTGTGCAAATACCTCTAAAGTATCTAGTTTCAATTAACTCATATATTTCCATAATTTTCACCTACTTGCCTAAAGTTTATTGGCACTGTTATTCCTAAATGGTGATTTGTTTATGACGTAGAACAAACTGTATTTCACAGCACAAAGATACTAAAATAGAATCACACTTCTTGTTATTACTGAAATGTATCTTCATAAATATTTCAAATCTAGGCATGCGGGTTTGGGCTGGAGTAGAGTTAATCTTAATAGTATCTGATATGGGACTATCTTTTGGATACTGCTGGAAACAGTGCAGATAATACAGGGATGTTTTAGTTATTGCTGAGTGGTGTTACACAGCGTCAAGGCCTTTTCTACCTCTCACTCCTCCCCACTACATCAGCGAGTAGGCTGGAGGTGCACAAAAAGTTGGGAGGAAGAGCTGATCCCCACTGACCAGAGGGATATTCCATAACATATGACATCATGATCAGCAATAAAAGTATGGGGAAGGTTGTTTGGGGGGCTGCTCTTAAGGGGGATTGGCTGCACATTGGTCAGTTGGTGGTCAGCAATTGTTTTCATTTTCATCACTTGTTTTTCTTGGGTTTTATTTACCTCTGTTATTTTTCTTTTCATTACAATTTCTTATTAATTATTATTAGTATAAAGTTATTAAACTGTTCTTATCACAACTGAGGGATCTTCTCACTTTTACAATTCTCTTCTCCTCATCCTGCTGGGAGGGAGTGAACAAGTGGCTTCATGGTGCTTAGTCCCCAGCTGGGGTTAAACCACAACACGAGGAAAATAAAACATTGCAATTGAATGGGAAAATAGGTGTTTGGGGATATAACAACCACTGAGATTCCCCACTCCTCAGTTTCTTTGCTAGTAGATATTTACACAAATTCAAAATGAGTATAAAACTATGATCCTGGTCTAAAAACACATAAACCATACTCATTTTATATTGTACACATAATGGGAAGGCCAATAGAAAATCAGTTCCTTTTCATTTTTAATAGTTCTGTTATTATTAGTCCTATGTAATACTAGAGACAGAGCTAAAGCCACAAAAGAGAAGTATATGATGTTATACAGTATTAAGTGAAGAACTGTAAGCAAACATATCATTAAGGAATATCAGAATATATATGTGCACAAGGGACAGAGTTAACGCTATTCATTCAACCTTAACTGGCATTTCACTGGTTCCGAAAGCTTAATTGTCTAACATTAACATTCTTCTTACACTCTAGGGATGTAGTTTATGCTACTCTTTTTGCTAAGGCAAATGTTATTGTAGCTAGGTGAGACTTTTTTTTCCCCCAAAGCAGTCTGTAGATTGTTCAATAGCTGCTACGCTCATAGAGGAAAATACATATTGCTGATGAGCAGAACAAAATAATGAGAAAGTGATTCTAACAAACACCAGATAATTCTCGAAATTTCCAATCTCTTGTTAGCATACCACAGAAGAAAGAAGATTACTCTGTGTGGCAATATTATATCAGATATTCTTAACACATGTGATTCTATTAAACAATTTAATGTTCATATCTGATTTTCTGCAGACTGAAGTCCCTAAAATAAGGAAGATACAGAAGTCAACATCCACAGAGTCAGATCATTTATTATCCAGCATGATAATTCTTATTTCTTAATCAATTTCTTTCAGCCTACAGTTACAATAAGCTTTCTCTGCTTTTCCAAGACTATGCTTTAAATTATGGCACATCCCTGTAATGATGGGTATGGTACATCACTGACTCCTTTATTTAATCAAGACTTAACCTTTATTTAACCAATTCCAGGAATAAGGGGTTCCTTCCTGCACCTGAAGGACTGCTGACCTGGTCAACTAAAGTGCCACTTGTCTAAATTGCTCCTATGGCATAACAGAACATGTAAAATTAATGATACTCTAGCCTGGGCAGACTTTTCCTGCAGTATGTTTTTATCTTGTCTGTAAGCACTGCACTTAGAAGGTTTTATCACTCAAGGTCTTAAGATACCTTCCATCAACATCCAGAAGTCCCACTGCTTTCAAAATGAATTGATTTTGCCTTGGCCTCCATAAACAGGTACAATCCTTTCTGGCTGGTATGTTAAGCTTTATATTCCAAAACAGGTACTGCACAAAATGCTCTTTGCTGTAAAGCAATTTATGCATTTTAAAGAAAGGGATTAAGGCTAGTCCTTTATCCAGGAAATATGAACTATCATTCCTGTAGAAGAAGCTCTTATAAAAGAGTGAGTAGTTTCTGACTTTTTGAGCCTGTTTCTCAGACATGAATTTTTGTTTGTTTCCACTGCTGGTATCATTAAGAAAGGAGATACTAAATCTCAATTCCAGCTGTTTTATTTAAAGATCTCAGGAAGGCAAGCAGCAAATATGGCTTGCTTGCTTTAATTATTTAAAAATTTTACAGACTCTATTTTAAAAGCAATTTATTTGTATTGTAAATGGTATTATTATTCAATAACAGTCTTCATTTTATTGCAATGTCATATATTCCTTCAAAAATTACTTTGGAAGGTTCTTTTCTTGAAAGAAAATATTCCTTTACAACATATTTTCATTAAAATACACAGAATATCAATGAAATTTGTAACTGGATTCTTAATAGGATTCACATATTGTGGTGCTGTAGCTTGCATTGGGATTTGAAAACAATTGTTTAAACAAGGATTCCTGGAACAGAGCCAGATTTGTTACAGGCGCCATGTCCACTGCTGGTGAGTGCATTAGAGGTAGGAGAGACATGCTGAAAATCAATGGAACTTCCCTTATCTCACAGTAGTATGAATGACTTTTCTCTGCAAGAATGAACAGCTAACAAGAGATAAAAACCTATAAAGAGACCAATATAGCTCTCTATTTGATATTAAGAGTACCTTAAAAATGTTAGGTGCACCAGAGAGCTTAAGAATCCACTATATATGCTTATAAATTAAAACCTTGCTTTCTTTCCATTGTATATTAGGTGGTCAAAAAAAATACTTGCCTTTTGTGTGCTGAAGGTCAATTAGAATAATGCTGTCCCTAGAATGAAATCAGCTTAAGTACACACCTCCTGAGCTGTCTAATAAGTTCCTGCTGAGGTGCTATCTGAGAAGATCATTCACCAGCCTCTGCATTTGAAACCACCATTTAAAAGCAATTTGTAAAACCAGCATGTTTATGAAGTTGCATCCTGGACCACACAACTGCTAAATTTACTGTGTTTGGAAATTCTAATTCTACACATACCTACTGAAAATGGGTAAAATCAAATTTCACAGATAATCTGCTGCTCTGCTTCATAACTTGTGATTTGCATATGAACATCTTTGCATCAATGTTGTTTTCACATCAGTAGGTTTCAGCTGCAGCACGCTACACCTACAAAAAGAATATTGTTGCATTGTTATAGAAAGCCTTCTTAAAATGATTTGATGAGTCTCAGAAAAGTCTTAGTGATTCCTTCCAGTAGGATTTTTACCATTCTGACAGAAATACAATCTTTGTTATTCTTTAAGGCAATCACTTTACAATCTCATAGATTCAATTGTATAAAAGTAGAGGTATTAGGCTGTTAGCACTTATTCTCATCAATCGGTTTACTTCTCCACATACTCTTTTCTCCCAACATAAGACAGCATTGTAGCTCATACACTGCATAATCCTGAATAAAAATACCATATTTATAAAACAGGAGAATGACAGTTACAGAGAAAAGGTATTATGCCACTAAATAAAATTATTTTTATTCTACTTGCTATCCACTTGTTTTTGTCCCCCCTTCTATACTTCTTATCATTTACTTCTGTATTTATAGTAAAAATCCAGAACTCCATGTGGCTCTATTATCTGTGAGAGTTTAAATTTCAGATTCCCCTCAAAATCCCTTTAAGAGGGTTAAAAAACTGAAGGCACATTTTTTGATGCAAAAGAAGATACCTGTGTCTAATCTTTTGAAGTTACAAACTCCAAACAGGCCACGGAGGCAGAGATATGGCTGATATCCGCAGCCATGGGGCACAGCCTGAGCTATTGGCTATTCTTACAGAAGTCCTTATCACCCCTGCTTTTCTCACTACCATACACTACTTGATCTCATTCTCTTTCAGCTTTTAATTTCTTAAAGGTCTCCTTGATGTTGTTTTGAGTTGTCAGGGAATTAACGCTACAAATATTTGAAAAGGAAAATTAAAATTGGAAACAACCCAAACCACTGAATCTGAGGGATTCATGACCCTCACAACTCCACTCATCTTCCATTCTTCACTTGCTGGGGATAAATTAAATGGGAATATAGAACAAATATGATTCATCTTAAGCTACCTGAGAGTCAGACATCCAGTCTGAACTAGTCATTGGGTCTGCCTCTGCAGTTAATGCAGTGAGATGGGTACCATCATCCAATACTGAAATAGATGTCTGAGACGTGAGAATGACAATTCTGGACAGTCTGTTTCTTTCCAATACCAACAAAGGGGCTGAAACATATATGACCAACTCTTATACCCTTAAACTGAGAGGAGACATCCTTCCCAGCACCTCTGCAGCACACAGTGGAGCACAAGGAGACCCAAGCTCGATGCAGCTACAGCAGCACAAAGCAGCATTCACGTTTTGGAGTCCTACTTCCCAGCAAGGCTGATATGCTGGGGCTGTGACAAGGCTGTATTGCCTCCACCGCCTGGGCTGGGCTAACTGTAGCTGTGCAGGGGTCTATACCCTGCCTGGATGTACACATGCCTTTAGACTGGATAAAAGAGGAGTGGGATTTGAAAATTTGATCCTAGGCTACCACAGAAAAAGTGACACTAGTATTTAGGAACCAAAGTGTTTTGTAAGACTGTCCACAGTGAAATATTTGTCCTCCCCACTTCCAAACTTTCTATCAACAGCCACACCACTCCTTTCAACACACACACACTCCTCCACTCTCCCCCCGTGTCCCCTCCCCNCCCCCCCCCCCGGCAACATTTTGGCATAATTTCTAATTAGATTTCATGATGGGGCAGTTAGTTTCCTAGCTAAACTATCAACTGAAAATTTGCCCAAGTATCTATCAATCTTCATTTTACATTTCTTTTGAGAATACCATATGGGAAGTGAATAAGCTGCTAAAGTTTTTCTTGTGTTGTACTGCGAATATCACTTTGATTCCTTACCTAACTCAGGACACAATAGTGTTGAAGTGACATAGAAATTGGGATCTTTTAATTAATTCTTTTCAGGCAGCTATTGAAATGTTAAACCTGCTTACACCACATTATTATAGCAGTGTGAACAAAATCAGAATTTTATCCTAAATCTGTATAGGTTAGTCTTTCAAAAGCTTTAATTGAAGAAACTGAAAGCAAAAAAAGTATTGCTGTCAAAAGAAGTGCTATTTTTCAGAGTGCATTAGGAAAATTCAATAAAGCAGACATATGGATGCACTTTATCCTATCAAAAAATAATGTTAAAAATTGTCTCTAGAGTAAAAGCCCAAGGGTCACTTGAGAATCCATTAGAAGTTGTTTGGAGGGGTAGAAAGTGAGATATTAAAAGAAATAAAATATGTATGAGTTCTAGTAAGACATCTTTCCAGTTCCTTAACTTCTAACCTCTTCTGCAAACCTTAAGCCCTGTTATTTTTCTACAGAAGTTTCTGGCAGAAAGAATGACTTTGAAATCAAGGTATTCTGCACTGGAACCATTAGCCGGTAACATTTTTTAAAAGTGTTTCTGTAGTGACCCATGTATGACTCTACCATCGTTCTTTGTCTTTTATTTCAAAACTATTTTCACAGCATGCTTTTGGCAGGAATTTGGTGATTTAGATGACACAGTACAAGTTTATAATATTAACTTCAGTTCACAGTCTGTTGCACCAGGAAGACCTACTAAAATTACTGTACATACCAGTACAGAGAAAGTAACTTGTTGAAGGCTTACTGAAATCCTTGGCTGATTCATTGCTTTCTACTTTCTGAACAGTGAAACACTCACAACACCCCTATCCTTGGCTTTGAACCACTTACGGCCATAGAGCATGACCTGTCCAGTGCTTTAACTACATCATAATCCTTTCTTCCAGCAAGTATTTACCATGTGAAGCATCTTAAACTGAATGTCTTGTAAAAACCCCCTTTGATTTCTAAAGAACAAACACAAAACACTGATAAATGGAAGACCTTCCTTAAATTGCCAAAAAAAGGAGTGACTACTTGCAAAAAATTTCCAAGTCAGACAGAAATACATGAGATTATGCATTAATGCATAAAACACAGGCTCCTATGAATGAAGCTAAAACATATGAAATCCACATCTGTGATTCATGCCAACATCATTTGACCTTTCCCCTGGTGTACCTTTTCCTAACTGGTGCTAACAGAAGGAGAACATACATATTTCACACTCTATCTCATACTATCAAATAACTACTGTAGTGGGTCTGTCTGANGGGGGATTCAGGTGAAGATGTTTGTCCTCCGAGCAACCGGTCCGCGTTCTGGAGCCCTGCTTCCCGGGACAGGCCCGACACCGCCTGCGGATGGGAAGTAGAGAGTAACGGCTTTGCTGCTTTTGCTTCGCTCGCTCGCTCGCTCGAGCACGCGCGACCTTGCTTTCTCTGCTGTTTATTAAAACTGCTTCTTAGCGTAACCCACGGATTCTTCTTTTCCATCTTATTCTCTCCCCGCTTGCCTTGCTGACGGAGGTTTGGTGGGGGGAGGGAGTGATAGAGGGACTAGGGGTGGGCACTGGGCACCCAGCCAAGGTAAACTCACCACAACTACAGTAAACCATGTATAGGTCCTTATTTGCTTTATAACTGTGTATTATGTGCTTTGAGCCCAAAGATTTAACGTTCTTCAGTGTGTTATACTTTAGATACAAAAAGCCGAACTGAGACGCCCAAAACAAAGCAGCACCCTCAGCCTGGAAGCATTTGCTTAATGGTTTGAAAATTTCTCAGGCACATTCATTTGGTTCATGATCAGTGTGGCTATGGTTGAGCAGAAAGAGCCTGAGATCCTAAACAAACTACATCTGGATGTAGAAATTAGATAAGAATAAAAATCCCTTGCTCAGGTGTACGTAATACACTCCATCTTTAACATTTTAGAGATTAAATAATGACTTCTTGAAGTAATTCTCCCTCCTAATACTTCACAGAGACAATTTGGTTGCTCAACTCTGTCTTCAGATTCAGCTTCTTGGGATTAGGGATCTAAAATGTGAAGACTGCTGTTCTTAAATCCTTCCATGAATCTGGTTTTAAACAAGTGTAATCAAGCTTTCTTTTGCAGAAGGAAGACAGACCTACTGAAATTTTTCAGTAGTATCTCATATTGCATCTGTAAGCCCTTCTACTTTAACCACCTGTTTATGAAAGATTCCCCTTCCTCCCTCTGTCCCCAATCCGTTACCAACAGGCTAATTCTATTCCAAAGTTCCATTTCCACAACTAATTGCCCCCCAACACAAAGTAACAGATATTCCTCTCATCATCCTACCATTAAGAAGAAGCAGCAAGGTTTCTACATTCTGTTGCTTGCTGAAATTTCTACCAATCACACCACTTTTTCTGGAAGGAAGGTCCACTTGATAGGATTCCTCACTCCTACCAGAAGATATTTTGATGAGAATATTTTATTTTGGAAAGTTCGTGTAGAGCTGAAAAGGTCTCATTTGAATTCTAATACAAAGAGCTATGGACTCATATAACTCGTTGTTTGCATCTAGGACAGCCACTTTGTCCACTCTTTATCAAAAATAACTCCACTGAAGTTCAACCAAACTGCACTGATGCTGCATATGTCAGCAACAAGAACTGGCAAATATGGGCAATGCCTAAGAGTCTGTACCTTTCAAAAAGAAAAAACTCAGATAGGTACTGTGGGCTGCTCCTTAAATTAGTAACATAACTTGGTGATACAGCATGAAGCTCTTGAGAGAAGGGCTTTCCCCCAGACATTTTCACAAGAAATCACAGAATCACAGAATATTAGGGGTTGGAAGGGACCTCAAAAGATCATCTAGTCCTGCTAGAGCAGGATCACCTAGATCAGGTCACACAGGAACACGTCCAGGCGGGTTTTGAATGTCTCCAGAGAAGGAGACTCCACAACCTCTCTGGGCAGCTTGTTCCAGTGCTCTGTCACCCTCAAAATCAAATCAGGATTGAAACCAAGTCAAGATTTAAGAAATTTTCTGTGAATTTTCTTGGTAGCAGTAACTTGTGCAGAAGCAGATAACTTTCAAGCTGAGATTTTTAATCATGATTTTTTAATCACTGTATGAGCTGCCATCTAAAAGTAGGAATTTGTCTTTTTTTTCTTCTGAATCAGGCATTTGTAATGACAATGCTGAAACATATGAAAGATTGATCTAGGCAATTTTCTAACTAAAAGGTAAAAAAATGACTTATTTGCAAAAATGCTAGAATAAAACTATTCATTCCTCTTGTAAATGAATAAAAGTCTACCTAGAGGGAGCATGTAGAATAAAAAACCAGGTGATATTAAAATGCAATTAAGAAACCATAATTATACATTAAACTGAGACATTAAGACAAGGGATAGCTCAGCATCTCAGCTGTAGAATAGCCATTGAGGGTAAACGAACTGAATTTAGACTCCCCCTTACAACATATTGAAGCCACATTCTTTTGTAGAGGTCTGTAATTACTGAAAATCTAAGCAGCTGCTCAGAGGAGCTAAAAAGCTGATATTGGCTGAGCAGTTTATTCACAGTTCTGGATGGCAGTTCTTTAACTTTTCTCAAGAGCTGGTTTCAGTTTTTTCTGTATATCTGAGTCAAAAGACTTCTGAGGTGGGTATAAAAGCCAATTCTAAAGGCTGTTTATTAGAGTTAATAAACTGGAATCAGTTTGGATGTTGCAAAGACCAACTCATTTCTCATTTCTTTGCACCCTGCATGGCCACAAAGCCTAAAACAGAAAAGGAAAATTTGTGCAAGAGGTTTGACCCACAGGAGCAGCTTTTTGCTGTCTTCCTAGAGACAAACTGGATTTGCATCTGGATCTATACTGGGAATAGCCACATTTAAATAGTAAAGTAACAAATTCTTCCATATGCCACCAATTGCAGTTGTTCCAGTGCAAAATGGGATGCTCAGTATATTTTAATAATTTTTTGTTGTTTTATTTTTGTATGTTCTTCTTAATTTATTGGGTTGGTTTAGGGAACCATAAGAACAGCAAAATCTTCCAAGAGACATTTTAGAGGGCCTTCCCCTAGAAGAATATACTCACTTTGAAAAGGTATTTCTGCTAGTAATGGATCCACGCAAACTGAGAGATGTTTGTGTATTTACTTATATGATTAAACTCTCATGATTCCTAATAAGAATGTTTATACATTCCACATAATACATATTATTAAGTTACTTGCTTGCCTAAGAATCTCATAGATTCACTTAGAAAACGGTGGTGTCTGTCAGAAAGACAGAAGTTCAGGTAAGATCAAAACACTACTATGGGAACTAATGTTAGAATAGAATGACAGCTTATTTTTAGAATGTTTTGTAAATAAAGTTTTGACCTAATTCTCTGAAGTCCAATGTGAAATAATTATTTCTATGTTAACAAGTCTGCTAACACAAATGATAAATTTGATTTGACAACTGGATATTCTCATGGCAAGTTGTTGACTCGTGTCCTCTAATCTGAGTAACAGGCCAACATTTTGTCATCGTTCTTTAGACAGAAAAAATAAATAGTGCACACAGCATATGTTCAGGTCTTAAAATTACATACATTATTTAGTGTTAAGTTTAACCAGCTTTGTATTTTCTAAATTTCTACTGGAATAAAATATGTTTAGTGTGAAAAAGATTAATTTTTCTTCAATGCAGAAGTGGAAGTCTTAAAAAATACTTTTCCAGAAGGCAATAAAGCTTAACATAGTTCACATCCACTGGACAGCCAGTGGTGTCTTTCGGTATGGCTCAGTAAGTTGTATGGTCTGTGTTATGAATACTAAAGTGTTTGCTCTAACAGGTCCCAAGGCAGTAAGAAAAATTGCCTTTTTACTGTACAGCTTCATAACACTCACTAGCAAAATATGATGGTTCAGTGATGGTTTGTTGCAAACTTTGGTTACAAGGATCTGTGGAGCCTGAAATTAGTGCCAACTAATGAGGACCTATTTTTTTGGTGCTCTTTCACAAAAAGTAAGATGCTTGAGCTTCAGGAAGAGAAAGCCCCACATGTGCTGTGTGCTGAGGTTGTGTGCTAAGGTCAGGAGGCTTCATGCTGAAGGCAGATAAGCCCTTGCAGACCCATGAGTGCACAAAATGGTGGGTATGCAGCTTTCCCACATGAGCAGCTTGTTGAGACACACCATTCTGCTTGTCTGCTGAGAACTACCTATGGGTCTGGTTTGGCCCTCAGTCATTTAAGAAGACACTGGCAAAGATGCTCTTCTGTGACACAGCACATCTTATGATCAATTTAACAAGAATTAAAAAAGTTTATATATTCAGATGTTACAAATGATCACATAATTAAAATTATTTCTGAGAAAACCAGAAAATTATTACAAATTACAAATGCTTCAATATAGAATAATTTTCTTTTATTTATTTATTGTATGGAGACTACATAGGACCTATATAGAAGCTCTACCAAGGCACTCTAAAGAATGATTTTTTTTTTTTATGGTGTATATATTATTGCAGCTCATATTTAACAAAAATAAAAAAACCCAGAATCATAAAATCATAGAATCATTTAGGTCAGAAAAGACCTCTAGGATCATCAAGTCCAACCTTTGTCCAGCATCTCCCTGACTCCTAGACCATGTCTCAAAGCGCCACGTCTACTTGTTTTTTTAACAATTCCAGGGATGGTGACTCAACCACCACCCTGGGCAGCCTGTTCCAGTGCCTGACCATTGTTTCAGTAAAGAGCTTCTTTCTAATGTCCAATCTAAACCTCCCCTGGCACAATTTGAGGCCATTACCTCTTGTCCTGTCATTAGTTACTTGGGAGAAGAGACCAGCACCAGCCTCTCTACAACCTTCTTTTAGGTAGTTGTAGAGAGCAATGAGGTCTCCTCTCAGCCTCCTCTTCTCCAAGCTAAACAATCCCAGTTCCCACAGGTGCTCATCATAAGACATATTCTCCATATCTCTCACCATCTCTGTCGCCCTTCTCTGCACCTGCTCCAGCACCTCAATGTCCTTCTTATACTGTTGTGCCCCAAACTGGACACAGTGCTCAAGGTGCGGTCTCACGAGTGCCGAATACAGGGGCACGATCACCTCCCTACTCCTGCTGGTCACACCATTTCCGATACAGACCAGGATACTGTTGGATGCCTTGGCCACATGAGCACACTGCTGGCTCGTGTTCAGCCACAAACTCTTTTCAGAAATCAAAAAATGGGCTTGTTTTTGGGGTCTGCTTAGTTCAATGAACTATTGACTCTAGCCAATTTAGATGCTTCAAAGAAAAGTACAATAAAGATAGCATAGATATGCATTAAAAAAATCAGTGGTAATCTTTGCTTATGAAAGTACACTCACATGGAAAACTGGCTAACAAAAAAAGAACAGTGACAGTATTTAAAATTTATTTGCTACTTCATTAGTCCATTCAGATTAAATAAAGGTCGAAACTGAGCAAGAAGTAATAAGTAATGAATTATTTCCAGAATCTGGCAAATTTTTGGTTTTGGTCAGGTGATTCCTACTCTCTCCTTGTTCTGTGTAGCATCAATCCCTGTCCATCAGCTGCTTGTTCTCAGGTGGCACATGAGCTCATCATTTCTTTACAGAGCACATATGGATTGTTCAAAATGAAAAGTTCTATAGAATTGTGAAGTCTTACTACCAAGCATAATCTAGATTGAACCCAGTAAATTTATTGTTTGGTCAAGGTGACTTGGAAGTACCTAGGCTTATTTCTGTTTGAGCTTTTTTTTTAAGGATATAAAAATAGCACTATCCTATGGAACATAGTGTCCTCTCTCATTTATTTTAAGGGTAGACTATATCCCTGAGAGATTAACCACATCTCACACAGGTATCATAGTAATGAAAAATGAATGTAAGGAAGGAGCAGATGCTGAGCTGCCTTTTGTTCCTTGAAAAAGTAATTTGCACATATGTATATTCTATTTTCATTTATTTTTATAACCTTCAGATGTTCAACTGAGATTGAAATTCTTCCCTGAGCTGACAGAAGCTATGTCCTTTGTGGTTCAGCAGGGCTGGTCATAAGGAATAGGGCTGGAAAAGTTCAGCACTAAAGGAATGAAGGAACACAAACCTATTTTTCCCTTTTCCCACTGAGAATCCTCAATACCGAGTGAAGCTGATGGCATGAGCAATGCTGAGAAGAGCTGGATGGCATTGAAAAAAAGGGATTTGCAACAGATATTGCTGCATATGAAATTACACGAGGAAAGAAATAGGAAACCCCAACCTCAAACTTCAACATGTACTCTGCAACATACAGGAACCTCATCCAGGCAGGAAGGCACCTGGTCCAGCCTTTGCAGTTACGTGCATGAGCCCTGTCTTTCAGAAGCCATGCAGAAATGAATACTCTCCTTCAAAACACAGCTGAAGGAAAGGGTGATTATTGTATCAGTTCTTTTCTGCCTTTCAGCTTTTAAGAAAAGTGCTCAGAATGGTGTTAGGAGACCTGCATTCAAACCCCTCTTCTGCAGAAGGTGATTTGAACACATCCAGGTTCAGCCCAACTAACGTGATATGCCAAGCAAAAGCCCGTAGGGTATGCCGGGGGGGCGGGCTGCAGGCAACTTTAAATCATTCTTGCTTTCCATTTTCCATAAATATTTGCTGGGGAAAAGACAGATTCAGCACAAGGCTTAGTTTTAGGGCATTTATCTGTGATGGTAGTTCTGGCTTCCAGTCCACATTGTACCTTTTTGTTCAGCATTTCCTGAAACCAGAACTCACGTATTTCTCACTGTTACAGCTAATTAACCATGACAACCATATTCTTCTTTTTTATGTTAACATTCATTAATGTTCCTTCTTTATAGCTAGTGGATCTTAATTGTTTAGGCCAAGTGGAGCAGCCCTTACAAAAGGAATTTAAGAATAAATCCCTCATCACAGAAATGCTGATGGCCTAATTATTCTCCTACACAGAAAAGTGAGACATTTACTTAAGAGACAGTTATACAGACTTCCCTTACAGTAGATGGGGAGAAATGAGCATTTTTAAACATGACTCATCTCATCCTAAAACAGCTGCTTAGTATATGTCACACAAACCACACTTTATGAATGCCTGCAGATATCTAAAAGTAAGTGAACCTAATCACACAATGATTACCATAAACTGTCTCTACAGTCAACAAAAGAAAGGCAACTTCATCAGGCAAATCACTAAGACCTAAATTTCAGTCTGGAATTGCCCCCATTTCCAGTGACATAGTGGGGAGTTAATGCATTTCAGAAGCATCTGTTGGTAGGTGTGATCCAATGAGCTACAACCTCCAAGTGTAGGAAGCCTCAGTTCTCCATTTCCTGTCCAGGCCTCTCAATTAGCAGATAGATGGACCTTAACTGTTTATCTCCTTTGCCAATGTAGTCCCCGGCACGTGACTAAGGATAAAATGGCAGCTTCAAAATGCAAAGGGTTGAGAGTTTCATTTTTCTTTTCTAGACAACAGTAATAGACTAATATTATTTTCTACTATAATACAAAGCACAGGAGGCATTTAAAAATGACGTTTAAAAGCAGAATACCTACCCTGATCCCGCTGCTGAGGAACTTAACATCAAGAGTAATAAAGTCTTCAAAATACTTATGGTCATTGCTACATTGCAAGGGCATTGTATTGAGCTATTAAACAGAAATATTTGGCTCATTTCTGATGGGTTCATTTGGAATTGTAAGGCTTCAGGACAGCAAGATGAATTTCTTTGAGATTTATTTTTATGAACAGGAGATGCAAAACTGTAGATATTGAAAACTGCTCACAGATGGATAGTTTTGGTTTAGACACAGCAGTGAGCCACTGATTGATCTGAGCATATCAAAACCAGAAGGAAATTCAAGGCTGTTTCTACACAAATTTCTAGTTGGCTTTGTATCTTGTTCCTAACAGTAACAGATGCTTCAGGAAAAGGTGCAATAATCCTGTATCATACATATATGTGATTTACTTTCTACATTTGATCAATATCTATTTCTAACAGTGGGGATTAGTATAAGCCTTGAGGTGCACATCCTCACAGCCTTTTAAAAATGTTGAAATTAATTATGACCAAATATTCTGAAGGTCAATAGGGAATTTTTCACATTATTAGGTCTTTGATTCCAACATTTATTATTAAGTCCCTATCTAAAAAAATAATTTAAAAAATCATTCTCAGCCTTTTTCACACTTCTTTTATATGAGCATTTCTTCCTGTCATTTAAACTGCTTTTCTGTGACAGCCCTCTTGTTTAGTTACACTCTTTTTGGGAGGAGGTTATTAGTACCGACCCAATTTTCTTCAGAGTGTTAATCATCCTCTTAATGTATTAGATCTTATTTTGTTTGATTTGCTATCACTTGCAGGTGATGCAAAGGTCTTCACTTGCCTATGTACAATGCCATTTTGGGGTGGATTTGAGGCACTTGACTTAAAATTATGTAAAGTGTAGTAAGTGCTTAAGTATTTCAAAAGTGGACCGGGTAAAAGATACTGTAACTCATTATTTGCTTAAAAAAATAAGAAAACTATAAAATGTCTTAGTTTGTATTTTTCTGTTGCCTTTCTAAGTACACCTTTTTTAATATATATATGTATTATTACCAACTATTTTTGCCTTTGCAAAAAGGCATTATAATTGTTTTATTATCAAATTGCAAATTCTAATACTATGATTGTGGCAACGTAGCTATCAATTTAACAATTTCTTTTACTTTTAAAAATGCAGGGGTTCTTTATAGCAAAGTATTTCTGAGGGGTAAAGAAAGTGGTCTGTTTTGTTATCATTTACTTAAGTATTTTTTCTATTAAAGAAATTAATTATTATTATTATCATTACTACAGAAAAATAAGCGAAATATTTTCTTGATCCATTTCTTAATTAGCAAGGACATGAAATATTACTTATCATAGTTAGTGTTCTGTCTTGCTCAATAAATTTTTTCATCAGTCACGTTCAGTATGAATTGTCTGAGCACAGCAACAAAAACTTTTAATAATACAGTCTGGGGGATTTGAACTGCTTTATTATTTGAACTGCTGTGACTGCAGAAATAAAGACAAATTCACAATGTGGCTTTTTAACAGAGAACTTTGGTTGTTCCTGGAACTCAGTTCGGATCCATTATTTTGATATTTTATGTTGCCCACATATGTTTAAATTGGGGTTTATGTATGTACTTGAAAACATAGCTGTAAAAAAAGCATGACATACATGAATGTGGCAAAATTTATAAAGAAGTCACTTACAACAAACTATCTGGATACCATATAATGAAATTTCCCTCTATAAGAATAACTGGTTTTAGCCTGAGCTTTGCTGGACAGGATCTGCTTTGTCAGGGTAATTGTAAGTATATTTTGCCCTTTCTCAGGGCTTTGGCAATTTGGTCAGTAACAACCTGAACATCCTCTTGAGCTAGTGCCAATAACAAGGGTTAACAGGTAACATCTGTAAACAAAGAGATCTATAAACCCACGGATATCCTTGTTGACCTTTCTGAGAGCCTGCCACCTATTCAAGCTGAAAAGCTTTCCATTTGGGCAGCAGTCTAACCAGCCCTTGCTGCACTGCCAAAGCAGCATTACAATGAAGAGTGACAGAATTAGAATTATACATCTATTTTCAAATTCAAAGAGGTCGAGATTCAAACAGCAAACTGTTTGCTTTTATTGTTCAGACCCAACAATTCCCCATATACCACAGCGTATCCACACCTGAACAAGAGATTGCACCCCCTGACCTACCGACTCTGGGTGAGAGGCAGTCCTGATAAAGTATTGTATTTTAAGTTACATACAGTGCCTTGCAATGGCAAATATCAAGTCTTCTAAGAGTTTATATATATAATTAATGAGGTAGAGTAATATATCAGCAGTTTGCCTTTCCTATTTACATCTCTACACTGGGATTAAGATTTAAATGATTTTTTTTAAATTCAAAATAGCCTTAAATCTTTCTTTCTCATTATCCTGCAGCACCTCTGGTTTAATTTTTTTTTTTAATTATTCTCTTTCTCCCAGCTTTTGCTATTTCACAGGCATCTGTGCTGCACAATAAAGATATAGGTACCAACACAGGTCTTTGAAAGAACTAAAGTTTTTTTCTGTTTGATTGCATTGTTTATATTTTTCAGAAATGACTGCCTAATTTTGCTGTGGAACAAGAAACAAAATCTCTTTTACACGGAATATGAAAAAAGATCCGTAACAGTTGTAAGGACTTCAAGTGTCATAGGGAGTAAAACAACCAACAAGAAAATTAATGTGATTTGGAAAAAAGGAGCTGTAAGTTGCAATATTCTGCCCACAGATTTTTATTTCTTCTGCATGAACATAAAATCTTAAAAGTATATTTATTAAAATAAAACAAATTAAAACATAAATTCCTTTATCTGTTTGAGGGGACGTTTCTTGGTTTTGTCCTGGTTGGCTTTTCTGTAAGTGACTGATGACTTAAGCCAAGTTATCATAGAGCAAGATCTTTGCTGTTTTAGCCTCCAGTAAAATATAGTTGGAATTTCCAAATTTCATTAAGGCATGCTTACATCCTTCCTGCTGCTGGCATATCTCCTACGCTAAAGATATCAACCTGCTTGTCAACCATCCATCAGTTTTTACATCTCCAGAGCCCTTTGCACAGAAGAGTAAGGTTAGACCTCAAGAAGCACTACCAACATGCAGCAGGTACATTCTGGGGGACAAACAATATTACACAGGGGAAAGATTTGGAAAGATCTATTATTTGAAGGGTTTTCTTTCACAGTATATGTCCAGCATATTACACAAAACACTGGCGGCACTTGTCTAGGTGTGAAGGCAGAAGGCATCACGTCCTGCACATTCGCTGCCAGGGCCCGTTAGCGGCATTCTGGGAGCACTCGAAGTGACACCAGGCCAACTGCATCCTCAGCTGACAGTGCCAGGAAGGAACATATTTATGAGGCTCAGCAAGGCTCACTGTGAAATCCTTGCATGCCCAACTCAACAGGGATTTTAACACCAACTGAACGGATCTGAGATGCTACCTTACTTTTTTGGGGTTATTTTTAATTATATTTAAATTAAAATATGTTTCATCATACATGATGAATATATGTGAATATATTATTTTAGTCTTAAATTAAATTTTGGCTTAAATATAGTGCTGCTGGTTTATACATGTTGAAAAATTACAAGTAAAACACAGTATGCCTAAGAAACTGCTTTTATTTTTATCCATTTAAACAGTACCTTCAGTCATCTACAGTGAAAGCTACAGCCTAAATTATTTGCACATTTGTGAAATCAGTATATAGTTTCTAAAGAGGAAGCCATTTCCTAATTGCTGCAATACTGTTACAGATGACATTTAGATAAAGGAAATTCCAAATACCAGAAGACAGTCCTCAAAGACTAGGAAAATCTGAAATCTGCTTTTTCATAAAGCTTCTATAAACATGCCATGGAATCAGGAAAGCAAATTTATTATAAATCTAGTACCTGAGGTCTCTGAATATATTTTGAACTGGATATCACCTCCAAAACTATTGAGAATTGAAAAATATGTCATATGCAATTTGAAAGTAATTCCTTACAAATATATAATAAAGTCTAGAATTTGACCTAAAACCTGCTCATCTAGGCATTCACAGAATACCTGTTTCCCAGACCAATACTTATCTAAGGATATATATATATATATATAAAAAAAATCATTCCAAATAATCCCTAAAGTTGGCATAAAATTTAAATAATGTAGAAATACAGCTAATGCATTATAGATGAATGCAGATAAACACAAACCAAGCAATACATTATTCAGACTTTAGTATTCTATTGACTAAGGAAAAAGATCCTCCTGTGGTTCAGAGGTGAAGCCATGACTCCCTTACTGTGTTTTGTCCTACTGAAACATTTCAGCAGTCTCTGTAACTGAAGACCACAGAAGCATTGGACATGGCTGCATACAGGGCACCGCCAAACAGCACCTACAACTGATCTATTCAAACAGTCCACTGTCCAGACACACTGATGGCTAATTAGGTATGAAACTTAAGAAACACTGTATCTCCCATACTAGACACCAGTTACTTGAGGGTAATTTTTGCAGTACTGTAGGAATGCTTATTTGGTTTTGGCAGCTTGCTGGATGAACTGAACATCAAGTGCACTTAAGTCAGACATCATTGCTTTCTGAAATAATAATAATTCAGAGATGTTCAGGTTTTACTTGTGACCACTGTCTTAGAAGAGCTCAAAGTTCACTTGCATACAAACCAGAATCCCCTTGTCATTTTTTATAGATTTTACTGACAACAGGAAAGTTCAAATGGCTAAGAGCAAGGCAAGAAACAGATTCCGTAAGACAGCTTTAAATGTTAGTCAAGTATAAGAGATTGCTTATGTACTTTAAGAACTGATTACTGCTCCTTCCATGAAAATAGTTTTTCACAAAACCACAGCATAACCAGAGAAATAAGAATTTTAGCTATATAGTTTATTCTAAGGTGACTAAAGCCTTATTTATATGAATGTGCAGTTTTTTACACCAGTTGTGCTGGATGATGAGAAAGAAAACATAACCTCTAGATTAGTTTCCCATTTTACACAGCTGTTTGACAAGCTGCAAAGTAATAGACTTTATTTCATTCTGCTGTACTCGGCACATCAAATACTGGAATACTGTCCTGCTGTTTCATACCACGAACTGAGGTGTGTTACAGTAATGACAAACAGAGTCTTAACCACTCTTTTGGTTAGAGTACTTATGCATTTCACATATGAACTTTCACATTTTTCCATTTATTATCACTTCTAAGGTCTATATAATTGCCATGTTATTTACCAGGGCCGAGCAACTTCATTTGTTTTGTAGGTGACCTCTCAAAGTCTTTTTGCTATACAAGTGCTAGATGGAGCTGGATAGCCCTGTCCCTCCCACCACGCCAGACAGAAGTCTTGTCTTTGTTAGCAAGCTTTTAATCTTGACAATAGTAATAGTTACGCAAGAGAAGAATCGGACATTTTTATTTCTATGGCAACTAATATATAACTGAACACCAACTATGAGAACATGAATAAAACTGCTCCATAGAAAGACTGGTCCCTAGCATTTAACAGCAAAGAATCCTACCCTGAATTTTCTAAACAGAAAATACTAAGAGTTCCTCCCTGTATTGCGGGATCCTTAGAGCAAAATTATATTAAATTAACATAGCTCCAACTCTAAAGTTTTTGAGACCTCTTCATAGAATCACAGAATCATTTAGGTTGGTAAATACCTTTAAGGTCATGAAGTTCAACCATTAACCCAGCACTGCCGAGTCCACCACTAAATCCTGTCCCTCAGCACCACATGTACACATCTTTTAAATACCTCCAGAGATGGTGACTCAACCACTTCCTTGAGCAGTTCATTCCAACACTTGACAACTCTTTCAGCAAGGAATTTTTTCCTAAGGCACAATCTAAACCTCCCCTGGCACAACTTGAGGACATTTCTTGTCCAATTCCTTGTTACTTGGGAGAAGATATTCCCACTCACTTGAGTGGTTTGAAAGAGATAAACCATGTGCAAAGCTCTGCAAGACCTTAAAAGGGGAAGAGAGCAGCCATTTTTGCATTACATGTGACTTTACCACAGTAAATGATTCCCATCCCACTTTGGCACTGGTGAAGCTCCAGCTGGAGCCTTGGAGAACATCCTGGCTTGGGTTCCTCAGCATGAGACAGATATTGGCATACTGGAGCAAGTCCAGTGTGGGACACCAAGGTCACCTGAGAGCTGGAGCACATGATAGGTCCATCAAAAACTGTTACAAAGCATGGCACTTTTCTTCTCCCCTCCCAACAGCATATAATAGATCTTCATTATTAGATACCCAGAAGGTACATTTCCCCGAAAGATGTGTGATTTTAATGTTATTTTAAATAAGATTTGCTTTGAATATATGACTTACAGTGTACCTTTCCTTTGCTATGCTACCTTCTCTTTGTGGATTATTCAGCAGAAGTTTTGTTTTCCAGTTTTCATTATTATCCACACTTCTCAGAGAAGGAATTTAAACTTTAAGTGACTTGCTTGGGGCAGCGAAGAAGCTGTTAGAGATTGAGAGGCAGAACACGGATCTTGTTCTTTTAACCCATAGCCAATCTTCTAGTATAAGAAATAGTCCTGTTACACTGAACCGAGACCTCAAGCTAACAGGCCACTGATTTGTTTTTTAAATAATAATGTTCTGTTGTGCTTGTAGCAAGAACCAACCAACTCCTAACAAAGAACAGAGAGACTATTAAATCCACACAGCAAAAAGAGCATAACAGAGAAAACTGTGGTTTTTTTAAATGATTTCCCATGAAGATTATGTAGGACATCAGAGCTGATATCCCTTGGTGGCAGAGAATAAGACAAGAAAGATTTTGAACAAAAGGATCTGGTCTGTTTGATCTGCTTGGAGCATTTATTCCAAAGTTCCAGAGCACACCTAAATAGATTATCTATTACTTAGAATATAAAGATTAATTGAAATAAGTTTAAAGTCTTCTTATATCAGGCTTCAAACTCAAGAGGCATGCATAGAGAAACTGTGAGTAGTAGTCTAATAATCACAGAAAAATCAAACTACCCAATACTTGAAGAAGATGTACCCTACAACCTTTCTGCATAGATGTAAAAATACAACAGATTGTGCTTTTTGTACGATACTGTATACATCAGCATGAGATGAAGACAAAAATGGGGGTCTTGTTCTTCTACAATATTAAAAACTGTTAGTCATGGAAATTATTTAAATTTGATTTTAGTGATCCTCCTAACTGATCTGAATAAAGGTAGCAGAAAAAACAGAAAGGGAGAAAAAAAGCTAATGTAGTTTCTTCAGTGTAATGTTGTTCCCCTTATTTCAAACAATTTTCAGATTTGTTTCCTTTCTGTGATAACCAGTCAGAACAGTAAATGGTGAAGATGCTCACTTTGCCCAAGGGATCCATTAAGAAATGCTATAACATTACACCAAGTGACTGAAGATATGCACCGTATTGTAGTCCTTCATTCTCAAGATACCTTTCTTTTTTTATTCCTAGAGTTACTGACTGCTGCTTTCACACTGTTGTGCTACAGAAGGATGAGACTGAAAGCAAACACCTTTGAAAACCAGCACCGTAGATTTAGTATTCTCTGATCTCTTTTAATTCTATCCTGACTCTTTTTTTTTTTTTAAGTCTCATTAAATACAGTAAAAGACAGGGGACTTCTATGGAAGATAAGAAGGTTTAAGATACTGGAAAGAGGACTAGAAACATCAAGATTCAAATATTACTGACTGTGCAAACCACTCCCATCTCTACACGACTGAGGATGTAGCCAAATGACCAAACAAGGTCAAGTCACAGTGGTGAATAAAGTTACCTCAGAGCAGCCAGTTGCAAGAAATCTCCAGCCTTTCCGGTGAAGGATGATGAAGCAAAGTAACATAACCTCATGACTGTACTGGCTAAAAGCACGTGCATTATTCTGCAGCTGCTCAGCATTAATTTGTTATACAACTGTAACTCATTTGCTTTCAAACATCAATCCTCATATTTTAGCTGCCATCACCAACCTTTTCCTGTCTTTACCTATCCAGACTCTGAGGTCTTCTGGGAAGAACTGTCTCCTACATGCACTTTTGCAATGCAGAGGAAAATGTGGTGTCTGATTACTTTGTGGAATTCTAGCTGCAGGTAAAATAAAACATAAAGAAAGAAAAAAAAAAGTAGAATATTGATTCATATTTACTAATATTTTTCCTACCTGCATTTTTTGCATGTATTCTTTTGTGTTTTCAGGGGGAAGCAAAAACCTGTATGAATCCTATGAATCCTGTTTGCAAATATTACTCTTGGATTCATGGTTAGTCCATAAAAGCAAACTTCTATTTTACACAAGATTCATTCCTATCCATCACCTGTATAGGTGCAAGTGACAGCATTCAGACACAAAAAAGTAACTCTAACACATTTGTATCCATAGCTCCGGTGAGTTCTGCATTCACAGCACACCTCTACCCTAGTTCTTTGCTTAGTGAAACACTGAGCTATGGCACATGAAAAGCACTAAATAATCCGTAAAAGAATGCAAACTGAACAATCTTATATTTAAAGATTAATGTTTCTTCCAACTGAATAACTGTCTTACTGAACTATCTGTGCTTCTGTGTGAATTTAAAATAGGGAGTAAAGGTTAATATGGTAACATTTTGCTTTGTAACTGTTTACCTGCATTCCACAAATGCTCAATGGGGAAATAAAGCATGAATTTTCAAACTCCTTAATTTCACTGATACTTTGCTAGAAATAGTTTTAATTTCAATGATGTTTTTTCTCCAATTTCTTAACATTTTTTTAGCTTGTTTATTACCATATTTTTATACTAGATTTCTCACATTTTATTATCTCAAGAGAGGCCTTGTAGATTTGCCTACACACTGAAGGAAACTGCAAGGTAAAAAACTCAAGTCTGGGACAGCATATCCTGGGAAGACAGAGGTGAGGGGCACATTCACTTCTGCCATCTCTATGAGAAGCACAGGCAGCTTTATGAAAATTCATAACTATGTGAATGACAACTTCTGAAAGAAGCACTGACCCAAACCTCTCATTGAAATTGCACAAAATACCAGTTGTAGGGAGGAAATCATTCTACCACTTTTGCCACCAAAGTGTCAACAGAAGTGAGACCATCTTCTTTGCTGTTTTACTCTTCAATAGCATAGAAACATTAAATCTAAACTAATAACTACCTCATAAATTGTTACAACCCATAATCTGCAGGTCTTGTGCATTGATGTACATGGAAGCTTGATGGCAAAGAGGATTAGCAATTTATGGGTTTTTAAATGGGGAAGTTCAAAATGTTCACCACCCAGTACAAATGTGAAATAAGTACTAACATCATCAGCACTCTCTGGAAAAACCCAGCTCCCCCCAGGTTGATTGGTGATGGCAGAAAGAATATGTCCTGAGGTTAAGCAAGGAGATACATGACACGTTCTACAAACCAGCTCCTGTTTGAGGACCAGGTCTACTTCCTTGAATCTTTTATATTATGTAAATGTCCACAAACGTGCAAAAGGACTGCTATTCTAATCATACACACACAAGTTGGCACCCATCAATGTTAAAACAATTTAATAAACATCACACAGCAGTATGAAATTATCAATGGAATCACAGAGGCAAAATGTGAGCAAACTTATACCATACGGTTCCCAATATCAACAGTGATTTCAGGCTTTGTTGTTAAATTAAATTGAGTATTGTCTTACCAATTTCCAAATAACAAAATATTTAAATGTTTTTATTATGTTCCAAATGCACTGACTAGGCAGATGTAACCCACATTATTATTCTCTTCTAGTGCAGTACCAACAATTGTGGGACAAGTGAGAAGAGCACAGCATTATGCTATGTGGTGTAGGATGCCTGCATCAGGAAAAGGCTCAGCTCTGAAGAGCTTAAAATATTCACAGAACTGCAAGGAGGACAGCAAATGGTGCAATGAGCAACACAGAACCCTGGAATTAAAAGAAACATCTGTCCAAAGATGTGTGACCATGGGGCAGTAGTACTTCAGACATATGCAAGCAGTGCACTGACTGATCAAT
Source organism: Brachypteracias leptosomus (assembly GCA_013401335.1). Classification (NCBI taxonomy): domain Eukaryota; kingdom Metazoa; phylum Chordata; class Aves; order Coraciiformes; family Brachypteraciidae; genus Brachypteracias; species Brachypteracias leptosomus. The sequence goes on from VYZX01024892.1 coordinate 46,097, forward strand.
TGGGCCTTCTTTTCTCACATTATTCAATATCCTAGTTAAGTACTGAATGTCCATTAGCAACTGGCTTCACTTTTAGTCATCAGGAATTTTCACCGACAACGACCTATAGGGATGCAGAAACCCCATTCCCATTCAGACCTTTTACTCAGATGCCGCTGCTCCAAGTACCTGTGAATGATTTTAATGTACTTGTGCTGGAGGAATTTAAAGCAAGGCATTTACCAAGATTTGCCTTTGTCCTATACACATTGCACTACAAGTGGAAATGATCAATGGTAGTGTTCAGACTCAGAACCCCGTGGCTTAACATTTTTATGTTGCAGAGAACGTTGCCTTTGCCTGTCTGAGCTTAAAAATCAATTCGCTTCCTTAAACTTTATGCTGCTGATGTCATTTTTTTATTGTTGAACTCAACAAACTGAAAACTTCACAGAACAAGACCATGAAAAATTGCTTCCCATTTACCACAAATTAAAGCAAAAGGTGACCAGAGTTTTCAAATCTTTGGTTTATCTTTGTGCTTGTAGAGTCTAATTTTTGGTAAGGATCTTGTCACTGCAGGATCTCAACTTTGCAATGAGCAGAATCATATTTGAATCTCCAAAGGGTTTGGCTCTCATATGCTCTGTTTGCATCCTTTTTCACTTTAACAAAATCCTAATACCTCTCTATATTTTCAGTTTTATGACTGACTTTTATAGATCAATTTTTGCTCTCAGATGTGCTTACTACTGAAGTTAGTGGTTTACAGTGATATAATCAAGATCAGATTTTACTTCAATGCCTATGCAGCCATTTTCCAACACACAAAAAAAGTACTTCTGCATCTATGTTTCCTATTTAATTCTTGATAACATCTTGATACTGGATCTGAGATTTTCTTAATGTCTCTCTCTCCTTTGCGCCTCAGAACCAAGATACAGCTTGCATATACCTGCCTGAAATGTTAAACATGTAATGAAAAATCATTCATCTCTCCCTGAGATCCACTGCCTCCTTTTCCTCTTTCCTTCAAAAGAGGGGATGACTTAGTTGCATCACCCAGTGATATAAATATGCAAGAAAATGAAGTTTTCCTCTCCTTTTCCAGACCCTAGGCTCATGCTGTTCCCCTCAGAGACTATCAGACATCACCACTTCCCCATCGCTCTCAGCCAAGCCATGGCTACAGCTCTGTTCATGAGCCCCTCTGAGCCATACACAGGGTTTTCACATTTCTATAAGCCTTTTCCAATCAGTAGGACTGCCTTCTCTCATTCTAACACTGCCAGGCAATCAAAGAGCACATTATCACTGTTGTGGTGCGAGAGGATAGAAAATGATTTTTGTTAATTGACAGTGTTTTCACCATTTGCTGACAGTCAGCAGACTAGATTTGGCCCAAAGCCCTCAATGGTGAAAAAGCTTGGCTTATACTTTTCATTTCTCATGGTGCTAAACTGAAACGAATGCACACTATAAACAGATATTTGGTGAGAAACTATCCATTACTCCATTTTTAAGTTTTCTTCCATAGGCAGGCTTTTTATTTAAGTTTCCTTCCATTAGCAAACATCTCTTTTTACCCCTGTAGCTGTATTTATGCAATATATGTTTTTGTGTTGATCTAAATGTTTCCTGGCATTCTAAACTGATTGCCTGTGTCATTTGTAGTCTGAAATTAAAGCTCTGAAAATGTCAGTGTGTAAGCTAGAATGTCTTAGTTTCACTTTTATCAGACCATAGATTCTCTCCTCAGATTCTTGTTTTCTTAAGTGCATCTGAATGGAACTATAAAACAAACCTCCTGCAAGAAGTGGTAGTCGGTGAATGGTTACTGCTTCAGTGGGAGCAACCACACAGCATCACAGAATCTGTCAGATGGACAGTGTTAATTCTTTGGTGCTCAGCTGGTAATTACAGAGCACAGTAAAATGCCTCTTAACCTAGAGGTACAAATGGAAAGGGCAGTAACTACAATTGTTGACGCACTGTAATAGCAACTCCCTGGTACCCTGAACAAGTCGGTGGTGAGATTAGTGTTCCCAAAGTCATTGTTTGCCAGCAGTTATTGAAGCATGTGTTGTGAGATTCTGTGGAAAGTCAGAATAAGGAGTAGCTGTATCCGTGCAGATACTACAGCTCTGTTTATTGAACCGGACCTCCTCCTCCTGCTGTTCGAGGAGGCACAGCAGGAATGGTTCAGCAGACTAGACCTTGAAGGATCTATTTGAAAACTCCTAATTGTGGTTTTGCACTCAAGAACAGGACTTCTTGATTGACAATTTCTTCCCTGTCTACCATGGTTCCTAAGCCGCAGAGGAGAGACAGAAACAACCACCCTTCTGCAGATGGGGAAGTGCTTCACTCATTTGATGAAAGGTTATTTCCAGGAGACACTTTCAGATCTTCTCAATCAAGTTCTCTTCCTCTTTCAAGCATAAGACTTAGAAAGACAAGACTAATTTCTGACTATCCAATTGTTTCAATTTACAGTAGCAGGACTAACACAATGGGAATGGGATCAGCAATACCAGTGACTGAGCTGATGGGACAGCTTTATGGCAAGCGAAAGACAGGAGCTGGGTGGGCTCTGGTGGGGTGCACAGCGCACACTTACAGCTGACCCAGTGGCCAGTTGTATTCTCAGCATAAAGCCACTAGGTGCATTAGAAAAACGCAAGCTTTTTTTCTTATTTTTTTCTAAGCAATAACACTTTTCCTGCCCACTCCCAGCAACTACATCACCAGGAAGTTGATTCATGTCCTAAAGAGCTTTAAGGGCAGCATTATTTGATAAGGTACTTTTAAAGCACATCTCATTACAATCTGCGGCAAAATGAGAAGCTACTAGAAATTTGTCATGTAATTGCAGTGTTATATACAATTAACTGTTTTGATCATATGCTACTGCTTCTGTGATAATACTGGAAATATTATTTTAAACTAATATGACACAAAATGTTTCTCACACTAGTACTAGCTGTTATGGAAACTTTTGAACTGCACTTAAAATAAAACTGAAAATGAAATGTTTGTTTTTCTCTTCTGACATATTGCTGAAAATGGTTAAATAGTAAAAGAAAGGGATGGTTGATACTGTGACTAAAAACTGGAGAAAACCAACAAGGATAGGAAAGACAGAATGTCATTTTCTGACTAGCCTTAGATAGTTGGTAAGAATTCTCAGCACATCTTAGAGTTAGATTTTTTAAAGTTCTCCCTTTTTGAGATTTACATAGTAAGATTTTTTAGACAAATTCAGCAGTGTGAATGCATAATCTTCAGCGTCCCAATAGAAACAGCTGGCCTAACAAAGGCATAAGAAGCTTTACATCTCTAAGCCCCTGACCGAGTTAGGCAATGATCACAGACTTACCATATGGCTGATGTTAGAAAGAAATATTGAGTAGTTACTGGTTCAGTGATCGTCACTTATCCCATGCTCTGACTGGGACAAGAATTTTGTAGAGAAAACAACTGTTCTGTGGGCATTGAGGAAGAAAGGAGGAGGTAGAAAACTGTAAGGAATTTTCTGTATTTTAAAAAAAGTTTAAAAAGTTGAAAAGAAAAATTATTATGGCACTATCATACTAAGATAGTTTGCTTGTACGGAAAGATTAGTGGCTGGCAGTAAGAGCACATTCTTTCTATGTGGACTTACCACCCAGAGAGGAACACAGGGCCAATTTCAGGCAGAGGCAAAACAAGTAGATAGCCACAGTGGCAGACTGTCCTAGGAAGAGGTGTCCATGCTGCCAGTTCTCCTCAATGGCATGGTCCTGAGGCAATGGCCTTGCTGCTATTACTGTCACCAGCAATGGCCTCAGTACATGGGAGAGGACAGCGGAAACAGATGGAGGTGTTCCCACTCCTGCCCCACACCACAGCAGCCAGAGAAAGATCTTTTTTTTTCTTTTACTTAGGGAAAAAATACTCAGTTTTGTCTAAATTGCCAAGCAGCATTGAGCTGGTTCTGATGCCGAACATTTTTCATTACAAAGTACTGTTGAGAAATAACAGATCGAGGCTTTAGGGCTGGCAGTAAGTTTGCCTTATCAGTGGCACACGATTTTGTTGTATCATCCTTGGCTTTTCTTTGCCCCCTGTATCCCTTACCCAGGCTTATGAGTCTTCCAGCCTTACTCCAATTTCACTTCCTTAGCACTTACTTTGTTTTGGGGCTCCTGCTTTTCTTTTCCATCTCTACTGAACCTTTCCTTTCATCCTATCTTGCAGAAATTTTTCCAGTTTCCATTGGGTCTTCTGGCATGTCTTCTCCTGCTTTCCCTGCTGTCCACTAAATCCTAACCATTGTTTCCCCATAGACTCAGAGCTCCCAAATGGTTCAGGTCTGAAAACATTATAAGGTTCAACAACTAAAAGTAGATCTGTAATAGGCAGCACTAGACCAAACTTGATCCATATGCACCTGAATTCAAAGCACTGACAATTAATATTTTGTTGCTTCTTACTTAATTTCTAATGTAATTCAGAAATATATATTGTTTAAACTTTATCAGTCTGTAGTCCATTCTTCCTTTATGTCAGATAATCCCTTTATTCCCCTTAAAGCCCATTGAATAAGTATATCTCAAGCTTATTTGAGCCCCTAGACATTAATCTGCTGAATTTCCACCAATAATTGGAGGATCCTGCAACAAATGATGTATCAACACAATTTTTGAGAATACTTTCTTAAAATACATTGTGGAAGGGAGAATAACACTGGGTTTCCATTCTTGCAAAGCAGGCATATTTGTATGCTTTAAATGTTATTGTTAATTTTAATCGATTGTTGTTTAATTTACTTTTTTTTTTTTTTTTTTTTTATAACCAACCTGCAGNTGTATAAGCTATATGTCTAAAACTGAATCTGGAATGCGACATATGTTCTTTTCTGTGAGCCAAAACTATCTAACTCTCAGAGATATACTGTGAACAAACCTAGCATGAAGATTTTTTTTTTTTCTAGTTGACAAAGGTCAGATTTTATTAAAAAAAAAGAGGAAGAATTGTTGTTCAAACTAATAGTTACCTTTCTTCCCTACTGCTAACACATAAATTCTGTTAATGCTAATAAGTAGCAAGCATTTATTAGAGATGGAATACATCTACCTCTATAAATAGATTTACATAATGAGACTATGCTTTGGCTTTAAGTACTTTGCTGGAATGGAGCCAAAGTCATAAACCCCATCGCCTTCTCTAGCACAATATGAAATTCCAGCTTGTTGTTCTCAACTTGAAGACCTCACTGACCACTATAGGTCCTTACATATTCATTCCCAGTGTTGCCTTCTTATGTCATTGATTTATAAATAGAAAACCAGAGCAGGGCCAACAATAGTCCCTGCATGAAGCTTATTTAGTTTAACTATTGGGGGGACAGTAGAAGGCACTCAGAGATGACATAAGCATTCATAAAATATACTAGATGCAGCTCATGGTGACATTTAGAAAAACATGCACAGCTCTGATCTTCAAATAGCAGGCTAACATCTTGGGAACAAAGTGGATTACAAAGTAAACCAGAATGGAAATTTAACTGAAAATTCTCACAGGGAATTGTATAAACCACTCTCAAAGCTGCCTACAAACATAATACTTCAGAAGGTGCAGATGTCTGACTTGAAAATCTTCTGAAGCCCCAAAATAAGGATTTAATTTATGAAAAACATATCTAAAGTGAAGAGATTTTTCAGAGGATAAAGTGTAAGGGATAGGATAATCAAGCTTCCAGCAATACTGCTACTGCCACTGTCTCTGACTGGAAAAAAGGTAATAGCAATAGGGATGTGAGCCAGTCCATAACCCCTGCTCCAAGGGCCAGAGAACAGACTTGACTTTATGTTATTATCTAGAATAGAAATAGTCTTTGAGCTTCACTCTCTGCATGTCAGGTAGGACTTCAACTTGTAATCAATTAATCAGTTGGAATGGTTTCTATTCTATTGAGAAGAACATGGTTTAATGCTATTTGAAAGAACTTGATTAACAGCAGAGAAGGTTTCTACAGCTTTAATCCTACATTTTTTTATTGTGGATACCAAACTGATATGCCCCACAAACTCAGTAATTTACTCTTCAGTTAGGGAGTATGTAGACGTCCCACATAACATATTTAACACTAGATTTTTCTGGTTTTGATCCTCACAGCTGGGTACTATCAGATACTTTTTTTATAAAGCTGTAGAAGTATTGAAAACATATAATCTCAGTACAATCAAACCACCTGATGTTCCTAATTCTTTCACTTCAGTCTCAAGTTGGCAGTAAGCTTGTTCTGACACCACACTGAGTTGCTTTTTCAACAAGATTTGCACAGTACAAAACACGTACACAACACCTAAAAAGACACAGTAAAGAAACACCAAAATATGTCATTTAGACCAAATAATGGTATTTGATCTAATAAAAAAAAAAGAGAATGGTTAAGGCTAAATTCCAATAAGCTGATGGCTTATTTACTTCTGTAAGTTATTCAGTACTGGAACAGCTTGTAAGTCTTAACAGGAGACATGTATACTTCTGTTATGCTGAATAACTGCAGTGAAATACAATCTCTGGTTACGAATGAGTTTTATGTGATTCATCATTTCTGATTCTGAAATTTAAACTTAAATGACCAAGAGGCAACAAGACTATCCATTCCAGAATATCCTTTCTCACTGCCAGTGGCATCCTGAAAAACAAATCTAATGGACTCTCAATATTCACTTCAGTAGGAGTGAATTACATCCTTAACAGAATGAAAACAGTTTTTATCAGGATTAACAGAGACACTGAATAGACAATAACATGTAATTACAGGTTTGAAAGATGTGTATCTTGTACTTCTCTCAAAGCATTTAGACTGTCTTCAAACAAACAAAACCCTCTTTTTCAAAAAGTTTTGATTTTGTGACATATGTAAAAAATGTGACTGTTATGTCATACTCTGAATTCAGAACACCCATAGAGAAGACCTCTAGCAAAAGGCAAAGGTTAGCTCCTAAAAATGGAAATAGCATGTTCTACATTTGTATTTTCAGAAAATACGCTTGTGTTTTTTTAATTTTTCTAAAGGTAGCGATTTCAATCATTTGAAAGCATTACAAAAATATGTCACATACTATTCCAAACAGTGGCACCTTTATCCTGAAAATTAATCCATCAGGAATAATCTTGATGTGCATAAATCTTTGCCTAGCACATCAACAATACATCAATTTTCTCATTCAAAGATAATGTATTCATCCAATAAAAAAACATTAAGGGGGTTTTAGTCTAGTGTAATGCTGCTATATTTTTCCACTTAAAAATGAAAAAAAATTTGTATAATGGATCTTCTTTTTCAGTTTGCACCTTAATGCTTTGATCCAATTTTCCCAAATTTTTCCTCCAAACATATGCATTATCTCTACTACTGCCTTCACAAGCCCCATGTTGCAACTCTAGAAAAGGTGAAATGAACTCAGTCTTGACCAGTGCATCCTGATTCTGTTCCTTTAGTCATTCACCTTGAAGACATTTTTTTACTTGCTTTCAATCTCTGAATTTGTTCCTTCAGCACCCACAGTGTCTAAAATACCTAATATTTGTAACTTTTTATTGGCATTGTTGTTTAAAGAAAAATATAAAATATGTATTACATATAACATTTGCCTTATCCAATCTGAAGACTTTGAGCAACAAGAAGGCAAGAATTATTTTCATTTCTTATCTTGCGCTATTTGTGCTGTCCCTATTTTCAAGGAATCTTTAAGGGAACAGTGGAGTGGTAGATTCATAGTAAAAACCCCTTCTCCAATTAAGCATTCCTATTTTTTTATTTCATGAAGTTAATTTGAACAAATATAAGAGTGCAGTTAACATTGCAGTTGAGGAACTCCAACTATTAGATCTACTAAAGGTGTACAGAAACTGATATAGTGAAAAAGAAGCCAGGCATAGTTTTACAATAAAAAACAATTTTTGTTCAGAAGCATTTCCTAGCCACCAACTACCCATGTGATTTTATTTTTTTTCCCCATGAATATTTGAGTACTTTTGCTTGCAGATCACATCATCTTTGTCCTTCAAGCTATCAGGTAGCAATAACAAATCTTACCAGAGTATTGGCTGTTTCCCTCTTCTGTTGATTGGGAAGGTTTTCTACAACAGAAGTGCTGAACCCTCAGGAAGTCAGAGCGGCATCAATTCATGATTGGAAGATTATCTTTATAGCAATAAATATGTAGCAATTTATTTCTGAAGCTTCAAATCACTTAGGGCAATCTTTACACTTGAAAGTGCAAACAACTTCTAAGCCTCAGCAAATTGAATAGGGCATTAAAAAAATCTGGAATCAGGATATTCTGCAAGCTGCAATAACAAAATTAATCTCAAGACCTTTTAAATTCAAGGATTTAATTTAATGGATTTCAACAGGGTTTTTGTCTATTTCTGACAGAAAAAAAATGGAAAAAAAGAGCGGCATTTAATCTGAAGGCTAATAATGTTTTATTATGGAAGAACTTTTGCCTTCCAAAGGCAGAAGAACATTCCCATAGCCTTTAATTGTGGGAAATGGTACCTTGCCTGGCTGTGAAGGCAGTGGTGATGCCACTGCTACACAGCTCCTTTATGCAGGTGTCAAAGCTCTCCCCATTTCCACAGCAACATTTTTACAGACAAATCAATTAACTACTGGCAAAAGAAGTTTTTGAATTTACTACATTAATTCAGTCATACCTGGGTCACTTATCAACTCAAATTGCCCCACTTAAGTCTCTGCTTGAACTGAGCTCCAAAGAAGGATCCTACATTGCTGAGGGCTCCGAAAGAGCTTGTGTGTGTGCGCGTGGTCCAGCAAGAATCTCCCATAAACAGGAAAACAGAAGAGCAAGTGATACCATGGAGGATATCTAGGTATTAAAACAACCTGCAACATTTTTTACACAAGTCTGATAGACCCAAGGAGAACTTAGATATTAAAATAATAATTCAGCAAACCTTAAGACAGGTAGACAATCTTAAAAGAAATTTCCCTTTTTCTCTCTGATGGCCGTATCTGTTGTTGCAACACACTTATAAGCATTTTCTACTTCACCTGCAAGTTGGCAGGTTGCTGCAATAAATACCTGCAGGTATGCAGACCTGGGTTTCAACCTGCAGAGCTCTCTGGGATGTGCTACAATGAAGGGCACTATTACAATAACTTTTTTAATATAAAAAGATGCTCAAATTCTTTCTATTCTCTGGATGTTAACAAAATACTGTCTTTGTCTTACAGATCTTTTAAACAAACTGCTGCAATCCCCACTCCAGGGAAATGCTGTTGAATGCCAAGAGGATGTATGCACTCACAAACACCCACTGTCTTTCTCTAACTGAAATGAAAAATATTAATATAGCACCTCTATCATTAAAAATCTGCAATAAAAAACACACACTTGTCTCTAAAACAACTTTGAATCTGCCCTGAGCTGCTGTTTGAGCAAATCTCTATCACTGTGATTTTATTTCAGCACATAAATGGAATCAGTTATGCTCCACTGAGTTCCTTTTTTCTTCCTCTTCTTTTTTTTGAGATAATGGAACTGTCTCAAATTAATAGGCTGGTTTCAATAGCCTGTGAATTCTGTCTACCCTTTAAATACAGAAGCACATTCTCTGCAGTTTAAATTTGTTTGCTCCTAGTACATATGTGCTTCTAAAAACTCATATACAAATAGAAATAATACACTTCTATTCCAAATAGCACTTAAAGTTAATGGTCTTTTGCTACTGCACCCATTTACAATGTCAAATATAATACTCCCAATCTGAGTAACAAACTACACTTCCAGCACTCCACTTGGATGTTCAATATAACTTCTATTCTTATTAAAACCTAGCAGCATTTGCTCTTCATTCCTGTTCTTTCGTAGTCAATGCAAATGAAAGAAAAAGTTAGATTTTAATTAGGAAGACGTGGTTTAGATTTGCTTAAGAATGGCCACAGTCCATTTGTTTTGTACATTCTTGATGGCTACGGACTTAAACATGCATGATTCAATATTATATGCAAAAGCATCCTTCTTTGATTTAATACATGATGAAGAAACTTTATCATAAATTACATAGAAAAAAGTTCATGAGATTGTTCCAAGCATAAAATCGTCCAAAGAAAATTAAACACAGAAGACAAATAGAACATATAAATATTATATATATAAATACAAATGAAACCAAATTTATCTGGATCGTAAAGCCAAGTGCAATGGAATTGTATCATACATGAGCACTAAATCCTGA
>VYZX01024892.1:61016-72479 GCA_013401335.1 Brachypteracias leptosomus
ATACTGGGCAGTAGTTGCTGGAGGTTTGACTCTGATTACAAGGTCTGAGATCACAATGTATCTGGCTAAATGTGACATACAATCAGTCCACCAGGTGCTACTAGTCTATGCCTACAGTTTTAAAGTCCTCATACTCCCATATACACCCAAGACCTTTTCTGGATAAAATAATGTCAATGACTGAAATAGTTTGGGAAAGTTCATTCAGTTCATGCGCTTAGGTGCTGATGTATTTGCCTGCCCAGCCCTGAAGATCTGGTTCAAAAGTGAGGATATGATTTTCAGGTAATCACTTGGGAAGATTTATTTCATATGCTTTGAGCACTTCATAAATTTTCAACATAATTATGGATTGTTTTGTGTCATACAACTATTCCTATATCTTTAACTGAGTCAGAGAGGGCAAAAAAGAACTAACTTCAGATATTCTGGGTAAAGCATACTGCTTCATGACATCCAATTTTTGGCATAATCCACTGTGATTTTTTCCTGGAAGCCCAAGACTACCAAGAATGACCACTTCATCACCAGGTTCCTAGTTATAGCACCAACACAAGAAGTCTTGGTTCACTTCATTCCCAGTCTGATTGAGTTTGGTACCCATTCCCTGCAAAAAAAGAGCTGCAACCTCACTTCTACTGTGGGTTTGAACCAGGAACAGATAACATTCAGTTGTTGCAAGACTTTTATCTGCTTAACTAGTGGTAGAGTCAGAAAGTCCTCAGTCCTGTTTTCTCCACAGTTCCTTCCCTTCCAAACCTCCTGTAGAGATAAAAGACATTTGCCAGGGGGAGGGAGATGTCTTAGGAGGCCAGAGCTTACAAAGAAATATTAGCAGGCTAGCTTCCAAGCCCAACATAATTTGAAAATAGCATTGATTTAGGAAAATTGTGGAAAACTCTTGTTTCAAACACCACTGGTGTTCATTCTCGATGCTTCTTTTAAGAAATGAGCAGCCCAATTCAGATCCAAACCAGCTCAAAATTTAAGTGTCATCACATCCATTGCTTTAAAGTTTTACAGATTAACAGTTATATAGTATGAATCTGGATTTGTTCAAAAATGTAAAGGTTATAGACTAACAGTATTGGTTCACACTTTTAATCAAAATATTATCCTTTCTGGTTTTCCCTTTGCCTTGAAATTTTAAAGACTTCTATTCCCATGATGTTCTTTTATATTTCCATAGTGGTAATAGCATACTTACTGCTTGAGATGGCTTTTGTAGCTCCAGCTGCACTTCAGCATTTAATCAACTATAAAAGCCATTTATTGCTTCATAGACTCAATCTCCATGACCATTATCACTTAACTATATGGTTGCCCAAAGCAACAAAAGGAAAGCTGTCTATATAGTACATATACGCCCCCCCCATTCATCTTTTTGTGTAGTTCTAGTATCCCAGAGTAAATTATGGCTATTTTGTATCACTAGTAATGTACCTTTACAAAATCAGTGAAAAGAAATGCATATACTCTGCTCACACTAAAACTATTTTTAGGGAAAATCACCAGCTGGTAACTTCAGCTCCCAATTTATTAAAAAAAAAAAAAGTGAAAGTGCATCCTGGATGTTTTGTAAGGCATAGAAACTGGAATGTTATCCCAGTGCTCACTGCTAAACCAGAAGTAGGGACTTTTTCTCTCTCATTTGCATCAGTTTGCATTTTTCAATACTGAACATCCTGTCCTCTGCCATTGGATTTCTGAGTTACTCAGTGTAGCTCTTCAAGTTGGCCTTTGTCTTTACTATACAGAATAATTTACTATCATCAGCAAGTTTTGCCATAATTTTCAAGATGATTCATGACCAGGCTGAAAAAGACAAATTCTTTTAAAACTACAAATGAGTACCCTCTAACATGAAAATCATTATTCCCATTCTGTTTCCTGACTGTTTTTAACCAATGCAAGCATGTTCTCTCTTATCATACTCTTCTCTTATCTTATTCTTCTATAACCTTGCCTATAGCCACCTCAACTTGAGGCAGATCCTTTGCTTCTGTAAAAAACAGTTCCACAATCTCCCTAGGCTCCTTTCAAGTGGGGAAAAAAAAAAATAATCAGTTAATTACCCCATTAGTCTTACCATCCTTGAATACTCCTTTAACTCCTATAGAATAAGGCCTCTAGAATACAAAGGCCTTCCTCATTTACATCTTGGATCTTGAGGATCTTGGAAGTCAATCTTACAGCATATTCCAAATACCGCATATTTCTGCAGGAGACAAGAGTAGCCTTTGCGTCTCTTCCCTGTGTACTTTTCTTCATGTATACTATGAGTCATAAGCCTTTTTGTAATAATGAAATAACTTGACTTGTACTAAATCATTAATTACTTGATCCTTTCGGGGCCTCTGAGTCTTAATGTAAAATTTCGGTTCTCTTGAATGTTAAAAAAAGGAAAGTTTCTCTCTAAAGAAATCAGAAGGAAGTCCTGCATTACTCTAACTCAGTTTTGTCTTGCCCAAATCCAATCATATTCCTGTTTGTGACTCTTCTAAAGCTGGTGGGTAAAGCTTTCACTATTCACCCACTGAACCTTGGTGATCCAAATAAAAAAAAAAAAAGAAAACTCTTCAGCTTTTTACAAGAGTAAAGGAGGTTGCAATTATTGATTTGACACATGACACCATTTTACGTTTGATACTTTATCTACAAAATTCTCCTTTTCTTTCTAAAGCTGATTAAATGCAATGCAGTCTTGACCCTTTGTGAAAAATTGTGAATAGTTTCAAAAATACAATGGCTTATTTTTATAATTTAGAATTCCACAAATATTACAATCGATAATAATATTTTTCAGAATAATCAGTCCTCAGATCAAAACAGCCAAAAGAAGAAACACAAACTCACTTATTGTTACAGCAGTAGTATGGCTTGGTTGGTTGGGTTATTTTTATTTGATTTTAGTTGGTTAGTTTTTTTAGAGTATTTGTACAGCATTTCAGTCCTGCTCCTTCCATAACTGCACTAAAAATTATATATAAACTGAAGGAAATCACTCTTACTATTGCTGAAATTCACGGTGATTAAAGGCAACAGATGTTGAACAACACAAATCATCAGCTCAGGACAGGACAAAAAAAAAAAAAAAGGAAGCAAAATTCACTTACAAAGGCATCCCAGGACATGTGATATTTGTATGTCCACATCAGTCAATCTTCTGAATTCAATGAACATGTGACCCAGCATCTAAACAATATTATACTAACCAGAAGTACAAAGTGCCCATGTGCATTAAATTGTTCATCTCCAAGAGAACAGAGATTCTTACTAAGAAGCTAAACAAGAAACATTTTCACAAGCATCAGAAGAAATCAGATTTCCCTTCCTTGTTGCTGTACTCACCCAGTCAGTGTCACCTCCCTGTTGAGAAAGCTGATCGGGAAGGAGTGAGGCAGGAAAGGCAACACCTCACACATTTCAGCTACCTGCACCCCTGCAATCTGCTCCTGACTGCCAGAACATGGGACAGGGTCCAGTCCCACCTGAAAGCTCAGTGGCTTTCCTATATTACTTCAAAATAAGTTCAAATTTGATAAACTCAGCATACTCTTCCTCACCTAAGACAGAGTGCTCTCTGTACCAACTGATCACTTCAGTTCAACATCATATTTCATTCAGGTATATAGTTCAGCACACACCCTCCCAAAATAATTCTTCAAAACTGGAGAAGACTAGACTCAACATCCTTAGTACTGTAGAGTAAGAAATCAGCAACAAGCCTAGGACACATGGCAGTGTGTTAAGTTGTCACTGATGTCTAGGAACTAACAGAGCATAAGAGGCAACAACCTCTTCAGTACCAGGTAATGTCATATTTCCAAGCCATGGAAGCAGGCTGGGAGATCCTTAGTTGGAACCCTTGCTGGGGCCACTCCACAGAAACCTTCAACTGCATTGTGTTGTACATAAAGATTACTACTCCTAGTACTGATAGTGAGGTTTCCAGGCTACTTAATAGGTTAAGCTAAGAAGATCTATGTTCTTTTAGTGTCCTTACAAACTTTCACAGTCTACAGCGAGTTAATGAAGGCAACTGTATTAATGGACCTGATCCAACTCCTACTGTAAAGATAATGGGGATTTTTCATAGGCTTTATGGACTAATGCAGATTTCTTGCAGCAAATGTTACAGTTAGTCTTTCTTCATCTTCTTGCAATGATTTATAGCATATTAGTTTGATCACTGAGTAGGAAGGGATAGAAAAGGGATTTTCACATTGATAGGAATAGATACTCACTAGTCATTCAAACTTTCCTGATCATACTACACCAAAGTGGAGCAGAAATAGTTGTAGCAGAGAAAAAGCAATAGGAAGGGATAAACATCTGACATGTAGGTAGGGCTGGGCAACTGAAAGACATATGCATCATCAAAGCAATGGGGAGACTGGAGCTTGAGCAAGGTTAGTGTATATTCTGGATCTAGGATAAGGAGATTTGAGAGGAAATAGATAAGGGGATGTGGAGAGATAAAAACATGTGCATGAAAGCAGGAAAGATTATGAAGAACACAAAGCTGACTGAGTACAGGAAAAATGTAGAGCTGGAATGTGAAAATCAGGACTGTGAAATGTTTTAGGGGATTACAGAGCCAAGGAAGGCGCAAGGTAATGATAAAAATAATGAGAGAGAAGAGAAAGGGAGGGACAAGCTGAGACTTTAGGCGCTTGATTTGTACATGTAATAAATTTAGAATTAATTTCAAGCTAAGCAGACAAGAATTTTGCTCTGTTTTCTGCAGCCCTTGTCCACAGCCAGAAGCACTGATATCTAACTATTTTATGAGCAATAGCAAAGATTTCTTTTAAATTTACAAAATACATCAGCTGAATTACTTGGTATTTAAAGTTATCAGATTAATGACCTTAACAACCAATCAGCTCCATTAACGTGTTTGTAAAATCTTAAAGAATGTTGCTAAACAATCAAGAAGGAGCTGAATCTTCATTAGGAGCTAAAGACAATATTCTTATTATCCATCTTGCTACACAAGCTACGCCAAGTATGGATTTTGTTTATGATTTCCATGTCCCTTAAAATTTAAATGCAAGAGTAAGTGTAGAGGTCCCTGTTTAAGTTACATGTTGGGAACACACTTCTAATGATCAATTATGGGCTACTTCTGGCATAGAACTCAGTGGAGGTTAACAAGCGAGGTTCACATCTTCTGCACTAGATTAGCTAATGGGATGGGTATTAGGAATCCAGGCTAAGTCATTTTCTCTGAGAATTAATAATTTTAAAGACCAGAACTTAAGTGAAGGAATATCTACGTGTTTAACTTTTGCAATAGATGGTATTAGTACAACAGAGGCATGGCTGAAGTCAAATTACAAGATCTACTTTCTTTTGACCAAATTTCTGAGAATATTTTCTCTGCATTTTTCCCAGCACTTTCACAAATAGCAGGAAATTTGTAGATAGCTGTAGATAAAACCCTGTGGATAGGTGCCAACTTTCTATTACAACTGCAGTCAGTAAAAAAGAAAAAAAGCTATCTACCACAATTGCTTAATACTACTTTTTCATCCAAATAGAAATCATTAAATGGTAGACTTTTTAAAGTGCTTGATTAAAGTACTGAACAAAGTAAGTCTAAGCGGGGAAAAAAAGGAGAAAACTGTCACCATTGGGGCACACTTGCTTTTTGCATGAAACTGTCTTTATATTTCTAACCTGTTATGCAAAAAGTGTCTCAAAAAAATTAAGGTTTTCAAAAGCTATGACAATTCTCTACAACTTCTGAGAAAAACAGACTGTGACGATGTCTTCACAGAAATTACAATTGCATCCCAGGAACAAACTGCAGAACATATGGTCTAATTTAATCTCACTCACAGAGAGAAAATATTTACTTGTATAATTCCCAGTTCTCAGTACTTGAGCAGCATCAGGTAGCTCATGCAAACCGATTTAATCATCTTCTATACAAGACTAAAAGGGAAAGAAATTTAGGGGATAATAAAAACAGATTTTAAGGCTACATTATTAGTTTTATTAGAGAACATATTTTGATTTCCATTACATTTCTGAGCTTACTGCAAGACCTTTGAGTTCTAGGCTTCATCAAAAACACATCCTGGCATTTCCATTGTTAATGTTGAAAACTGAAATCTTTAGTGAATCTTCAGTGATTTTTCAGGAGATCTTTGGTTAGAAGATTTTGGATAGAGTCTTAGCTGGGAATCAGAGGTTGAACGTCAGGCTCTCCCACAGGCTTTCTCAGCTCCTCATAGAAGAAGAATGGGATGGCAACACTATTTATCTCTCAAGGCTGAAATCCCACCATCTAGTAGTTACTGAGATTTATCAAGTTATTGCCTGTCAGCTCAAGCAACCACATGTGTGTTTAGAGCTAAATGTGAACAGGAGGTTTCACTAAGGTTTAAACAAACATACTGTATCTTCCTTTATCCATGAAAGCAGATTAGCTAACGTGTCTTGCTACTTATTTCCAGATGACAAGAAGAGTACATGCAGCCAGTGTGTCTCAGATGAGGGGTTCTCAGATGAGGTAGAAGCTACCTTGATCATTTGTCATTTTATGAATATACTCTTATTATATGTATACACAGCCTCAAATAACAGATTCTTTTCACCCGATCCTCTGAACAATAATATTTTAGCCTTTCTGCCATTCAGTTCCTTTATAAAATGAGAACTGTCATCTCTCCAGAGGATTAGAGCTGACACTCAGTAAAATGGCTGCAATGATGAGTAGGATAGCTCTGCCTAGGAATAATGACAAATAAGTTGTACGTGACATTTCAACCTTCTTTGAACTTCCTACAATTAAAGACATTAACATTTTAAATTCTAATATTTTAACAGCTGTATAGAGATCTCCTTTGCGCTGCGAGAATATCCTGGTGCTTTACAAGGAGTAAGTGCCAATATTTGCTATGTTCCTATCCAGAATTCCCAGGACCCTCCAAATTGGTTCAAAAGGTACAGTTACAATAATTCTGCATATCTGTCTCCTCTGGGTTTGCAAACTTTCCCCATCCACTCAAAATGGTTCTGTCACTCAGATATTACACATTATTTGCAGGCACCAAACTAGTCACAAGCATTTGCGTGACTTGCTTCTAGTTAAAAGGCAAGAACTTGACATGGTGTGTGTACCTTCTTTCCTTATCTAGACCCTGAAAATAAATTCTGCATTCTCTTTTTGTTGTTTGTTGATCCAAAACACTTGAAACGTAGGTACTTAAGACTGGTTGAGAAGAAGATTTCATCTGACAGATTTGAATGAAATACGGCATAGCTCCTTTAACACTAAATACAGCTTATACCACAGTAATCCTCTGAATTCAATGAGCTCAAGATGAGTTTGGCTCTCCCGATATCTCAGCGCCTGCAGCTGTTGCAGCGCACCTGCTACATTCAATGTGCTGAATCTGCCTGCAGAAAGCAGCACATCACCTCTGCAGGAAGGGGGTGGGCACGAGAATCAAGATGTAGGTTTAAGAGTCCATATTTAGGTTCTTAAAACTTATAATAATCTATACATAAACACATACATAAAACTTGCCTAAATTTCACATGTTCTCAAAGTATTCCCATAGAAATAGCTTCTAGAGTGTCAGTACTTCTGCATGGAAAAAAACATCCCCAACAAAACCTCACCAAACAAGCAAGCAAATAAAACCCACTCAAAAAGATGCCATATGATTGGGGCAGAATGGGATGAAATAAAGGCAGCAAAGCATCTGTGATCACCTCTTGCTGTAAATCTGTTTTGCAAACTTAGCGTGCAGTGGCAGTTTTTAACCGCCTACCAAAAAGACGACATCTGGGGCTATTTTAGATGATTCTTGGGCACCTGGCCACCAAGCTGCCCATCCAGAATGGCACAGGTCTCCATTAGCTCCTGTGCCACGTCAATGTACCCTTTGCAGATGCCTCAGATATCAGAGGACATCTAGAATGGTATTGGTTGTCCATATTCACACAATAGAGTCCTGCTCCAGATGTCATGTCATGGTTACTTGCTGATCTCTTAGTTTGCAGAATTATTCAGGTTGTTCTAACTCCTCTCCCCAAATATCAATCTGTCTTAACATAAGCTACTTCTGCGTGCCATCACTTCCTACAAACAAATAGACTAAACTTCTTTTATAATTGCAGCAATCTGTCTCAACTCTGCAACAGAAAAAACCAAGCAGCATCTTAGTGCACATCTAATTCTGGAAAGCAGCAACACTGATAGAAGCTGATTTATAAAACAGAACTATTAGAGTGTAAGAAAAGACAACATATTGTATGCAAGACAATACAATAAGATATGCTTTGTATAAATTACTTATTCCCACTCAGCTTATTCCAATTCTCTTTTAACAGTATTTCCATATGTCTAACCCCCCTGAAAACCTAAACCAACAAATTCACGTAGGAAAAAAATGCCAAGATTTTATTTGGTCCAATGCCAACATGAATACAATGAGACACTTCTCAGAACAAAACAAAGTCTGATTTAAGGAAAATATTGAGTAAAGAAGAGAAGAGATCAGTGAGAACAACACCTCTGATAGAGCAGTATTATGATCTCCTAGCTGGTCAAAACCATATAAAAGAACAAAATGAAAGACTATGGTTAATTTGAGAAATGTACAGTTGAGTTAATACTCCACAGGGATCCACCTTAGTATTAAATTCCGTTGCAGCCCTTGATTACATTTCTGCTGCTTGAGAACAAGAAAGGCAGAATAAATTCAGACAATACTTTATCTGCATTGCAACTTGCTCCAAGTCAAGCCCCTTGTTATGCTCAAACAAGCAATGGACAGGCTCTCACTGCTCTCTGATAGCACTTCCTCAGGCTGATCTAATAATTAAAAATAAATCTAGCCATACCATGGCAGTATTTACACAATATTAGTCACTGGGAAAATTTCGGTGACCATCTTCTTTCCGTTTAATATTACATTTTAAAATGCATGCTTTGACTTCTATGGAATCCTCTCAACAAGGAAAAAAAAGCACAATTAAGACATTGGCAGGAAACCTCTAGTTGCAGAACCATCCAGAATACAGTGTTGGCAAATCAGTAGTACTAGAGATCCATTTGAAAGCCAAGAAATCATAGCTGCCTCCAAGTTTGTAAGCACTAAACTTAGACAGGGATTAGCTTTTTCTTGTTGTCTCCTTAGGCCATATTCTCTCCTGAACTTTCCTATGACATTCATTTTCACCAGTCCTTGACTTCCTACCAATGCCTGAGATCCATCATCTACAAAGTAGGACTCCTAGAGCCTACAGGAAGATTTAATGGTACTTATGCAGCATTAAACAAGGCGGTTAAAGGGAAAAAAGAACAAAAAAAAAAAAAAGTTTGATCTGAGATTGAAGCAATGGTTATTTCATTACTGTCTATTCCCCTGTGGTTCCTTTGCTTTTTCTTGGCCTTACTCTTTTCCTCCTGCTTGTCACAAAGGTCAAAGCAATTTTTTAGAGGGAGTCTACAGGTCATATGAAAAATAGCATTCATTCAAAACACTGAGCATAGGAAGTTATCTTTTGCTAAGGTCTCCACATTTCTTTCTTTTGGGACCCTTTATCTTCAATTCATTTTTATTCTGTGTGGTAAGAATAAGCACAAAGGAATGCTCGAGTTGGTTTTCTTAATACAGTGCTTCACTATGGAATGATTTCCTTTAGGCATATCTCAGGTGTTCTAATTCATTAAAATTGAGCTATTTTCAAACAAACTAAAACAAAAAGAGAACTGTGAATACCTAAAATTTAAACATCACTTTGAACGCAGACCACTGATACCAGCAAAGTTAACCCACTCACTTCTTGACTTGTCTTCTGTTTTCAAGTTAACAGCATAACAACGCATAGCTTGAATTTTGCTCCCAGGTTGGTGTTTGAAGAAGGTTTCCTTTTATGGTTTATTACTGTTCACCTGCTTCTTTCCCTCTACTATCTAATGTCTTTACTTTTCTATCTCAGGACTGGAGCTAATGAGATCAGGCTGACTTGGCTGCCCAGGGAGGCAGCAGATTTGCCCCTTCCCTTACATTTCTCCCCTGCAGAAACCAGGAACAGCCAATACCCTGAAAAACATAAATCTTGGAAAACTGGAAATGCACTTAAAAAAAGAAAAATATGCTTCTACTCAAGTTAATCACAGGGGACAAGAAACTCTAAGCAGGAAATCGAACTGTAATTAGGAGCAGAGGGTTTTTTATATATTTTCTTAAGGATGAGAAACAATTTGCTTGATAGTACAAAAGGACCCATGGAATTGAATGATTCCAGCACCCACTGGTCAGATATCTCAACTGTCTCAGGCTGTTGTAGAAAGAGTAAACATCCTACTAGAAGGAGAGCACCTGACATCTCCTTTCATTCAATTCAGCCCAGGTTGTATTGGGCTTGTGTTGCAAGGTTTTGGTAGTAGGAAGACTACAGGGGTGGCTTCTGTGAGAAAGCTCCCCTACATCTGGTAGAACCTGTATAACTGGGTAACTTTAGCTGAAGAGATGAATGAAAATGTGAGGGAAACAACTCTGCAGATACCAAGGTCAGTGAAGGAGGAGGAGGAGATGCTCCAGGCATTAGAGATTCCCTTGCAGCCTGAGGTGAAGACCATGGTGAGGAAGGTTGTCCCCCTGCAATCCATGGAGGTCCATGATAGAGTAGATATCCACCTGCAGCCCATGAAGGACTCCATGCCAGAGCAGGTGGATGCCCAAAGAAGGCTGTGACCCCATGGACAGCCCATGCAGGAGCAGGCTCTTGGCAGGTCCTGTGTCCCCATGGAGAGAGGAGCCCACACTAGAGTAGGGCTGGCAGGACTTGTGGCCTCATGGGGGACCCACGCAAGGAACAGTCTGTTCCTGAAGGACTACGTCCTGTGGAAGGGACCCACGGTGGAGCAGTTCATGAAGAACTAGTCTGTGGGAAGGACTCATGTTGGAGAAGCTCATGGAAGACTGTCTCCCATGGGAGGAACTTCATGATGGAGCATGGAAAGAGTAAGGAGTCCTTTCCCAGAGGAGGAAGGAGCAGCAGCAGCAGAGACAATGTGTGATGAATTGATCACAACCCCCATTCCCTGTCCTTCTGTGCTGACTGTGGGGATGAGGTAGAGAATCTGGAAGTATAGTTGAGCCCAGAAAGAAATGAGGGGTGGGGGAGGGTGCTTTTAAGATTTGGTTTTATTTCTTATTATCCCACTCTGGTTTGACTGGTAATAAATTAAACTGATTTCCCTAAGTCGAGTCTGTGATGGTAATTGGTGAGTGATCTCTCCCTGTCCTAATCTCTATGCATGAGATAATTTGTTATATTTTCTCTCTCCTGTCCAGCTTATGAGGGGAATGATAGAGCAGCTTTGGTGGGAACCCGGCATCCAGTCAGGGTCAACTCACCACACAGATAAATTGTCACCATTGGACTGGTGTGATCAGCATTAGTCAGTATCAGACTGTAGTGGGTCTGTCT
>VYZX01024893.1:6569-48093 GCA_013401335.1 Brachypteracias leptosomus
GAGAAAGATATAAAAGAGAACAAGCCCCAATACTGAGCCCTGGGGAACACCACTTGTGACCAGCCACCAACTGGATTTAACTCCATTCACCACCACTCTCTAGGTCCGGTCATCCAGACAGTCTTTTACCCAATGAAAGTTGTGCCCATCCAAGCCAGGAGCAGCCAGTTTCTCCAGGATAATGCTGTGGGAAATGGTGTTAAAAGCTTTACTAAAGCTCAGGTTGACAACATCCACAGGCTTTCCCTCATCCACTAAGCAGGTGACCTTGACATAGAAGGACACTCGAGATTATCTGCTCCATACCCTTCCCCTGCCACTGAGGTCAGAATGGCAGGCCTCTCGTTCCCTGGATCCTCCTTGTGGCCCTTCTTATAGATGGATGTCACATGAAGTTGCCTATGAAGAGATCCTTCTTACCGCTACTTAATTATTTTGAATATTATTTCACTTGTTTCATAAAATATGTCTCATCTTTCACATTAACTTGCAAACTATTGGCATCAATGGAATAGAACAGTTTGGGTTGGAAGGGACCTTAATGATCATCTAGTTCCAACCACCCTGTTATGGGCAGGGACACTGTCTACTAGACCAGGCTGCTCAAAACCTCACCCAACCTAGTCTTGAATACATCCAGTGTTGAAGCATCCACAACCTCCCTGGGCAATCTGTTCCAGTCTCACCACCCTCATAGTGAAGAATGTCTTCCTTACATCTAGTCTAAATCTACTCTCTTCCAGTGTAAAGCCATTACTCCACATCCTATAACTACATGCCCTTGTAGAATGTCCCTCCCCAGCTTTCTTGTAGGCTGCCTTCAGGTACTGGAAGGCCACAATGAGGCTTCTCTAAGTGTTCTCCAGTCTGAACAACTCCAACTCTCTCACCCTTCCCTCACAGGAGAGATGTTTCAGCCCACTTATCTTCATGGTCCTCCTCTGGACCTGCTGCAACAGGTCTATGTCCCTCTTGTACTGGGGACTCCAGAGCTAGACACAGTACCCCAGGTGGGGTCTCATGAGAGCAGAGTAGAGGGGGAGAATCACTTCCCTCAACCTACTGGCCATATTTCTTTTGATGCGGCCCACAATACTGTTGGCTGTCTGGGCTTCACTCATGCATTGCTGGCTCACGTTGAGCTTTTCATCAACTAGCACCTCCAAGTCTTTCTCCTCAGGGCTGCTCTCAATCCACTCATTGCCCTAACTATATTTGTGCTTGGGAATGCCCCGACCCAGGTGCAGGACTTTGCATTTGGTCTTGTTGAACTTCTTGAAGTTGGCATGGGTCCACATCTCAAGCCTGTCAAGGTCCCTCTAGATGACATCCCTTCCCTCCAGCATGTCAACCACATCACACAGCTTGGTGTCATCCACAAACTTGCTGAGGGTGCACTCAATCCCACTGTCTGTATCACCGATGAAGATGTTAAATAGCACCAACGCAATCTGGGTGTAAACACTAGACAACTAGTTAAATAGAAGTCAAGCTAGAAGCTCTGTTTTTTTTAGCAAAGATTCTCTTCTAATAGTACTTCATATCTATTCTTTGGTTATCAACTTTGTTTTGTTCCTCTGACATACAGGAGCCTTCACTACACGACCACAATCTTTTGTATACTATAAACAGTGTAGAATATTAATTGGAAGTGGAAAATGTAGCAAATAATGAAAAAGCACTGAAATAAATTTTTCAAAGCTGATCTCAATCATTTTCTCCAATCTCAATAATTAAGAACACTAAATTTATTTCACCAACACACAATGCTTGACAGTGTGCTGCTAATTCTCCCTTCCACAAGCCAACACTGAAGCCAGCAACATCCCCTCAGCATACCTTCACCCTTTACGTATTCTTCATGGTTTTGCACTTCTCCATTTCAAATCAGCCAGCACAAGAGCCAAGGGGGAAACACACCACTGAGAGAGAGCTCAGCAAGATGCAGCCAGTCCTAACAAGTTCTTTTAACTGGTCACAACTGGAACTCTCTTCTGGAACACTCTCTTCAAATTGATCAACTCCTTGTTGCTCCACACCCACTGATTGGTTCCTGATTAATACAGTCCTGGCCTCTCCCACCACCCCAACCACAGCCACCTGGGGTAAGGCAGGGCCTCACACAGGTGGGCCAGGTTCTGCCTCTGGGACCTGAAACCTCTCAGGGAACAAAACACACTGCTGGGTTGTGACTCATCCATAGGTCAACTCCAGCTCAGGGCCCACACCCCAGGCCCCAGTACTTCAGGTGGCAACATTAAAAAAAGTCCTAAGTAATTGGTATGAATCAGGATTGGTCTGCTTGAAACAAGACACATATACACTATAACTGCTATTACATTTGGCCATGAAAACTTTTACATGGAAA
This sequence comes from Brachypteracias leptosomus, assembly GCA_013401335.1. Classification (NCBI taxonomy): domain Eukaryota; kingdom Metazoa; phylum Chordata; class Aves; order Coraciiformes; family Brachypteraciidae; genus Brachypteracias; species Brachypteracias leptosomus. The sequence goes on from VYZX01024893.1 coordinate 8,938, forward strand.
ATTAGGATTAAACCAAATACATGAGGAATAATATAAAAAAGAAATGATAACAGCAGAAGTTTATGCAATTTTTTCAGCTATAAATTTGGTTAGGATTACATTTATAATTAGTATATTTTGGTTCTGTGTTTGGTCAGGCTTTGGCAACTTGTCAATAGTTTGTTAAAATCCAGGCAAATCTGTGCTTGTAACAGTTTGATACTAAAATATAAATGGAGAAGAGACAACACTTTTTAATGTTATTAAACTCTAGTGTTTTGAGGATATCATGGAAGAAAATGACATCAAATATGTAGTAAAAATTATTTAAATTATTTTTTGCTTGTAAAATTCAGTAAGAATATTGGCATGTTCAAATGACTGACTCAAAACACCACTCTCCAGCCATACAGGCTGTAAACACTTTCAGCTTACAATAACATTTTCAACTTTCAATAAGTAACTCAGTTACTAGAGTTATTAAAATGATATATCCTGTGTTACTGTGAGTCAACAGAGAAGTGTTATAATGTATATCAAAGTTATTTTAAATATAAGTTAAATTGAAAGTATGATTCTTGTATGTATGTCTCCTGTAACAATTTTTTCTCCAGTCTGATTAAAGTGGGCATTAAAAATCAAGAGTCAACACAACTCACATACTACATATTTACAGCTCATCCTTACTATACAATTACTCTTTATTTCACTAGCCAACTCCTTTTCATCTTCTCTTCATATTCATTTTCGGTATAGATGTACTCTAGCACCTGAAGGCAGTTATTCTCTAGATTCTCTCAAAGGATGAAGGTGGAGAAACACCTCTGTCTCAAGACAGAGACTGTTTCTTAACATACTCCCTGCACAGTAGGTTGTAGTAATCCTGTATGACTATATCTCAGATAAATATCTATTTAAGGAATAACTAAAAGTGTAACGTGTTGATTTTGCAAGTATGTTTGGAAGTACACTTTGTTCTCATTAAAGACTAAATATTTTACTGGTGCATTCAATGTGTGATGTTACACCAACTCTTGTTTTGGTTCATTTATGCTGGAGAGCAATCAGGAAGTTCTCTTCTCACAGCAGCAGAAACCAAGAGACTCTGCTTCTGAAAGCATAAGTTCATGGACTTATCAATACCGTCATGCTGGTCAGAAAAGCACAAAGCAAGACATGGAAAGGATCTTTATCAACACAAAGCTAAGAATTAAGTCACACAATTTCCCCCTGTTGAGCATCTAAGTTATTCATCTAGGCTTTCTATAAAGTCAAGATGACTTTACAACGCAGTCAAAATCCATCTTTTACACTATAAAATACATTTTATTATCCTATTAGTAATCAAATTTCAACTTGAAATTAATTAAGGGTGGTTTGGGGTCTGCTAGCATCATTCTTACTCAGAAGCTCTTCTCTTATGGCTGGAGGCTTCTAATTTCTGGCTTAAAACTTACTCATTTTAAGCCTATGTGAATTTGCTTTTTATTTCTGCTAATTACGACCAGTTTAGATGTGTTTTCTTCAGAGTTATGAGAGTAATTTTTTTCTTCTTATTTCCTAGAATGAATTTAAATAAAATTAATACACTGTAAATATGATTCCAGTGGAAAAGTGGTCCTCCAGAAAAACTCGAATATCGGTTTTAACTTAAATAAATTACAAATAACTCACAGGGAACCAAGGAGAAGGTCCACAACAGACATTCAGTAGGTCTGTCATGAATAGTTCCAGACTAGCTGTGGAAGCCCCTGTTCATGTCTGTATCTAAGACAGACTGATGGATTTATCTGCAATGGAAATATGCTATTTGTGTTTGTAACACGGGCTCAAGACAACACTGATGATATCACTGCCATTTAAAGCAACTCCTGGGGCTGCCTCAAGTTGAAGTGTGATCACTTTTGTTTTTTCTCTCCCTGTCACTCTGAATCTGCCACAAGTATACTAAAAAAGGGTAGCATGAGTGATACAGATATCCGTGTGTTAACATGGCTGATGAGAGGATTAATGTGGAGAAATAATCTGGATATTAAGTAGGCATTACTTCATAGTATCAGAAAATGAGAAATGTTAGATGTGCATATCATATGTGACTGAACAGGAAAAAAAATGCTGTTATCAAGCTAAAGACTGTTTTTTAAATGAAATTTAAAAGAGGATGGAAGTGGAACATAAAATGGGACACCTGTTCGAAGTTTATTATGATGGTCATGCCTCTGGCTTATACTGGCCCATAGGTGTAATGATGGTACCAGATTTAACAGGATTTAATATCCTCAGTAGGTTCCTCAGAAGCTTGTAAAGAGGATTTCAACACTACTTTGAAGTGGTGATAAAGTAGCAGAAGTAAACAATTCAAGGCTGGGATTTGAAATTTCATTGCAAGTAAAAGAGATTTAAGACCAGATGACCTGATCCAGGTTTACAGCTGTTTAAAAGATCACTGATGCATGGATGTAGGCAGAAAACAGACTCAGGTGCAAGATAATAGGAAATGAGAATACTCAAAGTTCTTACTAAGCACACTCAGCTGCTCACCTGAACAGGCCTCAATAGAAGTAATTTCTGAGTAATATTGAGATGAACCAAAGGAGGAATGTAGGAGTGACAGGACAGCTTCCCTGGCAAGAAAACTTGCTCTTATCAAACACTTTTGCTGGGTTATTTTCTGACAAGCTTTTCCAAAAGTATTTTGTTATGAATGAATCATGAAAATCTGGAAAAGACAGAAGAATCACTGGCAACAGGAAATATGTAATAAAACATTGTACAATTCCCCAAATTTTACTTTTAATTGTGCTGTTGACTCCTATGAATTGATATCCTTTTAAATAGGGCATCAAAAAAATGGGCAACTATCATACCAAATGCTCTGTAGATATACCCACAGAGAAGACACAGCTGTGCATGACTGGCACAGATGTTTTAGTTTTATTTTTGTTAGCTCTCAGACAGATTTTAGGGGGAGATTACTCACAGCTGTTGCACATAGAAAAATAATGTACTGGTACTAATCTTCATCTACAATGGGATTCACAGTACCAGTACTAGATGTAGGGTTACTTGCTGCTCTAGACAAAGAGGTGAATGCCCATTTCTCCTCATCTTTAGTCTTTCAGACAATAGTAATTAACTGTTGTAGCCATAGGTGAATGTTTGTACAGTACTATACTTGTCCTTAGGAGGGACTACTCTGACACTTTAGATGAATAAGAACAGTATCTGCAGTCACATTCAAGGGAATGAAAATTATAAGTCAGAAAGAAATTTCTCCCTATGGCACAGTATTACACAACTAAGTGCCTTATAGGTTTTTACAGCTTTCTTTCAAACATCTTCCACTGCTCATATTTGAAAGATAGCATTACATGGAATGTAAGAATTGTCACATACAATGAAACCTACATTTTTATGCTGTTTCCACCACTCCTGTCTTCTTTTAGCTTGAGTTAATATCAGGTAATCAAAGTAGAGAAAAATAAGTTGTACTGTATTCAATTAAATTAGCATGTATAATCTTATATATGTTTCTCCCTTGGTGTTTAGGGCAGACTGTATTTCCCTGTCCATGTTGTTTGCTAACTTAAAAAAAAATGATGGTAATGCATTATTACTTTTTCAGAGTTAAGACCACAATTTGTTTTTTAAATTTAAATCAAAACCAAGTAAAAATGTTCTGCAACAAGAGTAACTGGTATCACTAACTGTACAAAAACTTATAATGTAATATCTGCTATTTTATATGTTTGGGTAGAGTTATTATGTACCATAACAGTCCTACTAGAAAAAATTAAGATGATTCAGTTTTACTGGAATGAGTATGGTTTAACATTAATTGACATAGCACATAAATATAGAATTCAACTATATGATTATTGCTGAACAGGTGAATTATAATGTGTAAATTCATCATTCATAGAATGAACAGGTATGTGGATCAAAATAAAGCCACTTTTGTCTCAGATTTTTGTCAAGGAGTTTCCCAGTCTCCTCCTCTTGTTCATAGTTCCTGAGAACTTATCTGACTTGGCATCATGGCAGAAGTTCAGGAGAGAACACATCTTGAAGATCAGGAGCTTGATCTTTGAACTACTTTGAGGAGTGTATGTTTGTAGTCTCATTGGACATCTAATGGTAGGAGAAATCTTGATTAAACTTTTAAAATTCCCGAAAGCAATGTCAAACAGTCAATCTCTTTTAGCATTGTACCTATGTCCCAATCCTTATAAACTTAGCAAATATATGCATAGTATGAGAGGTTACTAGGTTCCACATGTGCATGCGTATGTGCTCTGAAATCTAGTATGCAAATCTCCACCTGCTTCTCCTACCATTCCACTGCTTTGATACTCTTTTCATTGATGTCACTTTTGGAATTGCATCTTTGTCTTGTTAAAAGCCATCCCACTGCCACAATCCAAAATATTTCCTCCCAGATGAACTGCATGCTCTCAGACCTTCCATTAACAACCCGTAAAGCTGACTGTCTTCACCTTCCTGAGTCTTTGAGCCTTTGCACATCTGCCTTCTCTTTCACTTGATCTGGTTCTTAAGCAGTACCATGACTTAGTGACTGAAATTTTGGCTTAGAAATAAACACAATTGCATAATGCTAATTTCCATCCCTCTGTTCTACAGTGGACTTTAAAGTACAGAAGAGGTAATAGTGCCATAGCTACATTACACACAAATACCTATTCCAGCTGTGTCCTTTCAGAGACTGTTAGCTAAATGCTCACTGCTAGCCACCGACCAGCATAATACATTTGTTCTGCTGTTTCCTGTACAGGAACTGTTGTGTAGAAGCAGCATGGTGCTCATGAGAGGAAAGGGCTTCATAAAATCCAGTGTGAAACACGAGAAAGCACCACCAGTGCATATGATCCCTACAAAGATCATGTAGGGAAAAACAAAAAGGCAGCTCTAAAGGCAAAATGAAGAGAAGCTGAAGTTCAACAGCCACGTTTGGCCACATACAAGAATTACAGATATTCCAGCAGAGCAGCAAGGAATGAAGCTGTCAAAACCAACCTGGAAAAATCATCTTTGTCTTCCTACAAACTCATAAGGAAGAGTAAATCCCATGACTGTGTCATTAAAAAAGAATCCAAATCTATTCCAAACAAACTTGTCTTCCACAATGCCATTTCCAAACTGAGTTATGCTTGTGAGATTGCATAAGTCAAACATCTTTAAATCAAAATTATGTTAGAAGTGGTAATTTTTCCTATATCATCCAAGCTAAGATCCCAAGGCTCAGATCTCACTCTTGCATAAATATGTGTTTCTATTCATATTGTTTTTTCAAGCAGAATTCATGAAATATATAAAACTTCCTGAAAGTCTTCCTAATGATCATTGGCTTTCTGTTGCTAGGCAAGATATATGGAATACTGATGTCTACTTTTTCTTTTACAGAGTAGTCTGCAAAGCCACAAGGTTTAGGAATAACTTAAACCATTGTATTTCCTTTAGCACTTTAGTGGAAACTGAACTCCAAAGAAGACATAAAATTTACAGCTCCTGAACTCACAAGTGCAAACAAAAATGCAACACTAAGGTCCTGTGTTTACTTTGTTATTTTCTCAAGTCAATCCTCTATAAGTTCACTTGAAAGGAGTTATAACAGTTTCTTCATTCACCTCAATGGCTAGTAAAAGATCTTTTGAACTTACTTGATTGTCAGATGTGATGGCTATCAACATAGGGAGGCATATACAAGGAGAATAATGCCTAAAGATTAAATTCTTTAATTCTATCTCAAGGACACTCTGCTTCTATAAGATTCTCTTTCCATTAAGGCAAACTGCTCACCATTAAGTCCCCTTTCATTTTCCAACACCCTGGACCTGACCAGACAAGTCAATGATACATTTTCACTCCCTGTTATTTTTATTCTGTTATTTTATTCCCCACTTTGTCATAAAGACTCTACTTTTTCCTTATAAAATCAATGGAAGATCATCTATTGAACTCAATGGGAGAAAAACAGAGTTTGCAGCCGTGCCAGTAATACTGGTATTACTTCTGATTTACCATTCGCAGGGAAGCCCCTACAACATGCTGTCCGGAAACATATATGTATATAAATAGAAATCATTGTCTTTGTGAAGACAGCAAAACCAAAATTTGTTCTGTGATACTCAAATTTGTTCACAAAGATGCATATCAAGTAAAAATATGCTTAACAAATTCTCAGAACTCAAGCATATTTTCTGGTGATTCAATTTCCTTTTGAGCTTTTACTTGAGAGAAATTCTGGAGGCACTTCTTTACAATTCCTAAATGGACTAGTCATTGCAACAGAAGAATTTTTAGAGAGTTTAGGAGGAAAGATTTTACTGGACTTCCTTCCGTGTATCCTGATACTGACTTACAACCTTTGTCCAGACTCATATGTATAATCCTACAGTATGACTATATGCTGGTCCACCACAGAAGGAATATTTCTGTTGTAAGTATGAAAACTATCCTGTAGATACCTGTTGAATTGTACAGATTTAATTGTATATTAGGATTCAAAAAGAAGTAACAAGGCAGCTGCAAGGTCTTCTCCCTTGCAGTAAGATGAACTGACTTTTTCTTCAGTGAGTATATTCAAAAATCACAGTTTTAGACATGGTAATATTTATTTCTATCCAATCCCAATCCCCCTTGCTGAATAGAGAGACCAGGTCACTGTTGCTACAACAAAGTCACCAGAAGTGATTGCAGAGATTCAACTGTTTTCTATGTGTTACTCATTTGTCATCTGCTCTGAAATATCTATTTAAAAAAACTAGCTCATCTGATCAAGGAAGGGAAACAAAATGTAAGGGCAGATGACCTGCAGGCATGCTGAGGGGCTCAGATCTGTTTGGAGTGGACAGCTGGATCAGTCCATGTTCAAATTGAGTAGTTTTACAGAATTTGGGAAATGCTTATATACATTTCACACAGACAGGAGTCTTAAAGATATGTTAGGAAATGCAACCCAGCAGGTACTTCACTTCCCACACTCAGAAGAGATTCCAATGCGAAAGCTGGATCACAAATACATATTTGAAATTATGCTTATATTGTATATGTTTCATATAAAATGAAATATGAGATATACTTCAAGTTTTCATGACTGTTACTGTTACATCAGAATGAAATTAATCTCCATTTTAGAGAAAGATTGTCAGTCTAAGAATATTATATGGAAGAATCTTTCAGGGAAAGGAAATGCAAAATGACAACGCAAAATAAGCACTGTTACTGATCGGTCAAAAGCATCTGAATCAAATCTCTGACAGTAATGAAATGTTTTTAATTTATCTGTTGAACAGCTTACCACAAAGGGCATCCATATCTGACACCTAGTTCACCTATTTTCTAACAATAAAATTGGTGTTGGTAGGTGTGAAGATTAATTTATGAGAGACAGGTTGTTCAGGGATGTAGTGGGTCTGTCTGAGCTGATTTTCCTCATGCAGCCCTAGGACCCAGAGAGTGTTGATAACACACACCTTTGTTATGACTATCAGTGCTCACATGACACCAAAGGTACGGGGGGGGGGACAAGATCTGGGAGGGGATACAACCCAGACAGCCAACCCAAGCTGACCAATAGGATACTCCATACCATATGACGTCAGCTCAACTATAAAGGGAGGAGGACGGGGGGATTCAGGGGAAGACGTTTGTCCTCCGAGCAACCGGTACGCGTTCTGGAGCCCTGCTTCCCGGGACAGGCCCGACACCGCCTGCGGATGGGAAGTAGAGAGTAACGGCTTTGTTGCTTTTGCTTCGTGCGCGCGCGACCTTGCTTTCTCTGCTGTTTATTAAACCTGCTTCTTATCATAACCCACGGGTTCTTCTTCTTTTCCATCTTACTCTCTCCCTGCTTGCCTTGCTGACGAAGGTTTGGGTTGTGGGGGGGGGAGTGATAGAGGGACTAGGGGTGGGCACCGGGCACCCAGCCAGGGTAAACCCACCACAAGGGATGACTAGGATTTTTTAACACAGATCAATTACAACAAGGCAGATTTCAGGTGAATAAAGCCCAAAATTAAATGTATTGTGGTCACTAGTCACAATGGCAAGACTCTGAGATGTCTAATATTGAAGAAATCAATCAGATTAAAGATTTAGTGATGTGAGACATATTGAACTCGTAAAACCTGGACGGATGTAGTAAACTTGAAAAAGTAATACTCTTGACTAAAATATTTCACAATCTTTGTCAAGAAAACTACTTGCTTAATTTATACAGAATAATCATACTAAGACAGTCGTTATGCATAGCTGCTCTAATTGAAGTGGAATACGCTGCATACTTGTCCCAGATGACTTGCTATGAGTAAACTGCATTTAGATTAGGGAAAATCATAGAATCATTTAGGTTGGAAAGGACCTCTAGGATCATCAAGTCCAACCTTCATCCCAACATCTCCCTAACCACTAGACCTTAGCCTCAAGTGCTACATCTACTCATTTTTTAAGCACCTCCCGGGATGGTGACTCTACCACCTCCCTGGGCAGCCCATTCCAGTGCCTGACCACTCTCTCAGTAAAGAATTTCTTCCTAATATTCAATCTAAACCTTCCCTGACACAACTTGAGGCCATTTCCTCTCATCCTATTGTTAGTGATTTGGGATAAAAGACCAACACCAGCCTCGCTACAACCTCCTTTTAGGTAGTTGTAGAGAGCAATAAGGTCTCCTCTCAGTCTCTTCTTCTCTAGACTAAACCACCCCAGTTCCCTCAGCTGCTCTTCATAAGGCATGTTCTCCAGATCTCTCACCAGCCTCGCTGCCCTTCTCTGCACCTGCTCCAGCACCTCAACATCCTTCTTATCCTGTGATGCCCAAAACTGGACACAGTACTCAAGGTGCAGTCTCACGAGTGCCCGGTACAGGGGCACAATCACCTCCCTACTCCTGCTGGTCTTATTATCTCTTGCAGTGGTGGCCAGACTGAGTTCTAGCTGAGCTTTTGCCCCCCTAATGTTCTTTCTACATGACCTAACTAAATCCCTACACTCTTTCTTCCACAGGTGGTAGACTCTCCTCTTTCTCTTAAATCCCTGCAAAAGCTCCCTGTTCAGCCAGGTTGGTCGTTTTCCCCGTCAGTTTGTCTTACAACACATAGGGAGAGCCTGCTCCTGTGCCTTTAAGAGTTCCTTCTTGAAAACAGTCCAGCCTTCCTTGCCCATTTGCTTTCTAGGACTGTACCCCAAGGCACTTTCTCAACCAGTGTTCTAAACAGGTTGAAGTCTGCCCTTTGGAAGTCCATGGTAATAGTTTTGCTGACCCCCCCTCCTCACTTGGTCAAGAATCAAGAACTCGATCATTTTGTGGTCACTAAGCCCAAGACAGCCTCCAACCACCACATCACCCACCAGTCCTCCTCTGTTTATAAACAAGTCTAGGAAGGCACCTCCCCTGGTGGGCTCACTTACCATCTGAGTCAGGAAGTTTGTCTTCCACACATCCAGGAACCTCCTGGACTGTTTCCTCTCTGCTGTGTTATATTTCCAGCAGATGTCTGGTAAGTTGAGGTACCCACAAGAACAAGGGCTTGTGATTTTGTTGCTTCTGCCGGTTGTCTATAGAACAATTCATCAACCTCTTCATCCTGGTTGTGTGGTCTGTAACAGACTCCCAAGAGGATATCTGCCTCGCTGGCCTTCCTCAACTTTACCCATAAACATTCAACCAGTCGATCACACTTGTTGACTTCCATGCAATCAAAATACTCCCCAATATAGAGAGCCACCCCAAATCTTTGAAGATATTTTAAAGCATTTGAAACTAGATACACACAAACTAGATAAACCTGTAGAAGTTCTTGTAATGTAAGGTAATATGTTCATATGCAAGTTTATGGTGAAGTTTCATCTTACAAATTGTTTTTCTTAGTTACAATTTATTTTCCATTTCTTGCAGTTTGAAATTCACTGTGAGTTCATTGAAGCAAGCATAAATTGCCCAGCTTATATTAGTAACTCCACGTCTCTTAAAAGGCGCGCAAAAACAGAAAGCGTAAAGTACTATCATTATGTTGTGCAACTAAACAGCTGTTCACTTTTTTCTCCTACACTGACTTTTTCATTTCTAGAAAAGTGCCAACTGCCTTTGCAAGGGTTCGTGAAAGATGGAGGTTTATTCGTTGTTTCTTTCCTGGAGACAGACTTTTGCTTTGCCTTTTTGTTTTTCAGTATTTTACTGTATTTTCCTAAGATAAATGCCATTCAGAATATAAACATGTATTTGCTTTCAGTAGTTAAAAAATAAGAGTTTTCAATATTTAGCAGTATTGTGTCTTCTGCTGACAAATTAACTCTGTAAAACTTCACTAATTCCTCACATTTAAGCAGTAAGATAATAGAGCTAGCAAAAAAGCTACTTCAAGTAGAGAAGTCCAAGTGTCAAGTAAGGAAGAACAAAGTCTAAGACTTTCACCCAGACCAAATACGCCAAATAGATCTGCTTGATTACACTGTAAATAATAGGCAGTTTTACTAACGCAACACGTCCAACTGTTATTGTCCAGAAAAGCATTCACTGGCTTCACGATTACACCCATTCTTCCATGATGGCAGCCCCTTGTCCTAGTGACAGAAAATGTCCTAGTGACAGAAAACGTGTGTGAAAGGCAGTGCTAAACCAATAGCGAACAATGAGGATATTAGATCAAGAGACTTCCTGCTCTCACAAGGCATTGCATCAGCATTTCTTAATAAATTTTTATAAATTTATAACATAAAAGAGTTTTGATCTCTCATTTTTATGACAACAAGAAATGTATAGATAACAGTTACTTTAAACTTTTTGAAAATCAAAATTATTTTTTAAAGGGTTTTGACGGAAAAAAATTGTGGTCAGCCTGCTTTCAGTTTTGTTATTTTCCAGTTTTGGAGTGCTTGACTTTTATACCCCCATAGTTTTTTTGTGAAAATAAAAAGACATCATCTATACGGTACCTCTTACAAATTGTGAGATATCTCAGGATAGTCTTTGTGAGTTAGGGTTCAATTACAGTAATCTGTACACTAATGTGAACATGTGATTTACCATCTTAATTATCTGGAATTATATACACATAGATGTATCTAATATTCTAATCAGATTAAGTTCTACAACTTTTATAGGACAATTATTTAAAATATTTTTTATATATANTATAATTGAAACCATTAATATATATTTAATATTTGAAATCATTGTCCTATAAAAGTAGTAGTATTTAACTGCTCCAGCCAAGTACTGAAAACCACATAAACAGCTCACTTTCCCACTCAGTGAAGCTGCTAATCATTACTGAGACATCCAGAAATCTGCAGCTGTTCAAGTGATATTTGAGATAAGCCTGCTTCCAAGATAGATGGCAGGTGAGAAATATCTGGAAGACAACAATAGTTGCCAAGTTGAGTCCTCATATACCAATGCAAAGAGCTGTATCAATCAGCAAAAGCACCTCTGCTTGCAGTCACCCAGAATGGTCACTGTAGCTCCTACAGCTGGGTGCAAATCTAGGAAATTAATGGAGTTTGAGCAGCCAGTGCTTCTACTGGCATAGTCCTGGGAATGCAACAGCTACCCAGAAGGAACCGTGGACTTGACAAGTAATAAAACAACCTACTTCTTGAAGTGATGTTGAACCTTTGCAGCCTGACATAACAAAATGCCTCTTCCCTTCCTTGTTTTTTTCTAACAGCTTCAGCTCATTCATCCTGCCTTTTGAATATATATATGCATTTATTTCTAATTCTGCGCATGAATACAATCACTGTTCCTGAAAATTTGCTCTCTGTTTTCTACCANAGTTCATTGAAGCAAGCATAAATTGCCCAGCTTATATTAGTAACTCCACGTCTCTTAAAAGGCGCGCAAAACCAGAAAGCGTAAAGTACTATCATTATGTTGTGCAACTAAACAGCTGTTCACTTTTTTCTCCTACACTGACTTTTTCATTTCTAGAAAAGTGCCAACTGCCTTTGCAAGGGTTCGTGAAAGATGGAGGTTTATTCGTTGTTTCTTTCCTGGAGACAGACTTTTGCTTTGCCTTTTTGTTTTTCAGTATTTTACTGTATTTTCCTAAGATAAATGCCATTCAGAATATAAACATGTATTTGCTTTCAGTAGTTAAAAAATAAGAGTTTTCAATATTTAGCAGTATTGTGTCTTCTGCTGACAAATTAACTCTGTAAAACTTCACTAATTCCTCACATTTAAGCAGTAAGATAATAGAGCTAGCAAAAAAGCTACTTCAAGTAGAGAAGTCCAAGTGTCAAGTAAGGAAGAACAAAGTCTAAGACTTTCACCCAGACCAAATACGCCAAATAGATCTGCTTGATTACACTGTAAATAATAGGCAGTTTTACTAACGCAACACGTCCAACTGTTATTGTCCAGAAAAGCATTCACTGGCTTCACGATTACACCCATTCTTCCATGATGGCAGCCCCTTGTCCTAGTGACAGAAAATGTCCTAGTGACAGAAAACGTGTGTGAAAGGCAGTGCTAAACCAATAGCGAACAATGAGGATATTAGATCAAGAGACTTCCTGCTCTCACAAGGCATTGCATCAGCATTTCTTAATAAATTTTTATAAATTTATAACATAANGCAAAGAGATGTATCAATCAGCAAAAGCACCTCTGCTTGCAGTCACCCAGAATGGTCACTGTAGCTCCTACAGCTGGGTGCAAATCTAGGAAATTAATGGAGTTTGAGCAGCCAGTGCTTCTACTGGCATAGTCCTGGGAATGCAACAGCTACCCAGAAGGAACCGTGGACTTGACAAGTAATAAAACAACCTACTTCTTGAAGTGATGTTGAACCTTTGCAGCCTGACATAACAAAATGCCTCTTCCCTTCCTTGTTTTTTTCTAACAGCTTCAGCTCATTCATCCTGCCTTTTGAATATATATATGCATTTATTTCTAATTCTGCGCATGAATACAATCACTGTTCCTGAAAATTTGCTCTCTGTTTTCTACCAAATCTCAGGGGTAAGCAAATTGCTACCTGTGACAATGAGGGAAATACTTGTCTGCAGTGGCATGTAAACGCACTTTATCTGAAGAGCAGCACTATAATGAAGAATTGTGACAGTTTCTTGCCTTTATTGGTTATATATTTATTTTAATTGGCAATAAATTAAGTCAATTTTCCCCAAGTTGAGTCCATTTTTCCCAGGACAGTAATTGGGTAAGGGATATTCCTGTCTTTATCTTGACCAATGAGTTTTCTTCCTCCTATTCTTCCCTGGGAGAGGGGAGGGAGTAAGCAAGCATCGGGGTGGGAGCTTGGCTGCCAAGTCTAACCCACCACATAACGGCATCTACAGGAAAGACTTTGCACTACTCTTATTATGTCCTGAGTATCTCATAGGGGCCACAGCAAAAAAGTAATTTTCTCAAACACAAGCAGAGTTGCAGCTGGGGAAAGTTACAGAGGTATGTTTTATACCAGGCCACACAGAGTTACTCACTTATTATGGACTTGGGACAACTTGGCACAATAATTATCCAGCACCTCTAGTTTTGAATATCTCTTTTTCTTTATGTTCTCCCTATTACCATAACCATCTTTGTGTTTTTCTGAAGCCCACAACATATGAAAAACTGATTATCTGTATCTTTTCTCCACAACTTTAATTAAACTTAACCTTTCTCATTCTATGTTGCCACATCTTTCTGCCTTAAGTTCATTCATTACCTCAAGACCACAAGTTTGGCCAAGATATCAAGCAGCAGGTCAGCTTGACCACATGCCAGGAAATCAAACAGAAATCCTTTTCTGGAACAGAAATCTCATTATACTTCCCAGCCTAAACTCACTTGGACTCTGGGGCTCTTAGAGTTTAACACTAATAATAAATAAAGCTACATTGGTTTATGTTTAAACAATGCTGTTCTTTACAGGGATAACAAGGGCGTTTCACAGCTACCCTGTTCTTGGAAGCACAGAATCCACTGCTGGGAAAAGGCAGCAGCTGCCGCTCCAGCATTGCCTCAGTCCAGGAACAGATGAGCAAGAGCACTGCTTTTGCTTTGCTGTGTTACTGTTCCTTCATTGACAGCATCACAACTGTGTTCCTGGAGCCCTAAGGGACTACTAGGAGCTCGTAAAGAATAATATAAAAGTAACTTTTTCCCTATTGTTTTATTTACTGAAAGACAGTTTTTGTGTTAAAAGAGCTAGGCGCAAAGGGACCAGGATGCATTGCCAGTCACTCTTTACTCCCACCTATCTACCATCATGCAGTGTGTTTAGTCTAAAAAATAGGCATAAAAAACTTAGAAGTGGGAAGGATGAGATCAGACATCACGATGCCAGAAAAGATCTTCCCACGCTGACTGAAATAGATGCTAAAGACTCCCGCTAAAGTCCAGAAGGTCTCAGCCGGCCTTTTTCTTTTTTGTACCCTAACCTTATCTCTTACTACCAATGCTCCACCTCAGCACAGCTCCCAGCATTCAAATTCTAGATCCAAGATATCACATTGCCAGTTGTGCCAGACCATTGTGACTGCAATGCACAGTTACCCATAAGAACTAGAGTTATAAAAAGTATATATATTTTCCAATATAGATTAATATAAACCCATTATTTTCTAGTGTTTAAACAATAATAGTACACTAGTATATTTGAAGAAAAATTATATAATACAGGCCTTTTTTTAAACTTAGGTTGCAGTATCAGCCTCTCATCTTAGTGCCAGTTTACTTACCCTAATAAGCTGCTACTTCAGTAAAGGGTTAGAATTTTATTGATGACAGTCATAATTTCTCTTCAGTTTTAAAGGGTTCACAGGGCTGGCATTAACAATATCGTACAATATATCTGTAGGCTAAATAGATATTACCAGTAACCTAACTATTCTTAAAAAATCTGCTAAACGCCAGTTTAGTATTGTGATTTTTAAATGTTTTGTTTATCTTAAAATGTTTTTGAACTTGAGCTTTCAAGTTTGGAGTTTTTTTCCTTTTAAAGTCAGTCTGACAGACATTTTGGAAGTCTATTAATACAATAAAGTTACATTGCGTATGCAAAATAACATGCAATCTGATTTTTAACAGGGCAGAAGACAAAATATTTCTTCTCCTGCAGCTTTCATTATTTTTATTTTCTTCTTTTAGAAAACTATACAGCAATCATGCAAATCATTATATCCTGCAGCAGTAAAACTACAGCTATTTTATGTTACTATACACTACCACAGTGATGAGATCTGTTTTTAATAAAACTGGGGTTTGATTATTTTCCCCCCACTCTTCTTGATCACAAACATTTCTGTAATTCATAATTGTTTCCAAATAATGGCTCAAAAGAATTTCCTATATATATAGACATGATAATAACTGGACACTTTGTGGGGGGAAAGCTAAGAATTAATGCAAAGAAGGTGTTAGAAATTTACCTTCCTAATCCACTACCCATTTTATTTAGGATATATGTTTGGAGCCTTTCTTGGAAACAAAACTGGGAAAGAGCTCTAGCTGCCTTGCTTGAACAAGGTGTAAATAATTAAACTCAATCTGCTCTTTGCACGTTGCTACTGAGGAAGCTGAACAGATGTTTTGCTACAACACACAAAATACGCAAAGTACAGATTTGACTAAAGATGCTTGTTGGGAAATGGGCTTTGAACCTGTTGTGCCAGAAAGTACATAAAGATGGCTGTTTCCAGCAATGTTTGGTCTAATCACAAAAAGAATGTAAAGCCAATTTATAATACAGCACAAAATTTAAAAGGGTAGAATTTCTTTTTTAACAAAATTTTTAAAACATACTCACTGATGTCTTTCTCCATAGGTAATACATTCCCTTAGAGAACATAAAATAAGTGGGGCACAACCTTACTTTTTTCTATGGAAGAATTCATTTTCTTCAGTGCAGGTCCTTGCATGAATACTTGCCATTTGGGCATGGTAATACAAAAAAAGCCAATTTGATTCCAAATTAACTTTTTTCAGTTCCATACCATGGATATGGAAAAAAACCTGGAAAAATACTGTTTTGAGAAGGATCTCTTGCTTTTGCCAGGTGTGCAGAAACACTAGCAGACATTTCACAGTTATGAAGCAGACCTTTACAAACCATTTCCAATTGACAGTTGTTTTGTTGGGGTTTTTTAATTTTTCTGTCTACTGATATGTCATTACAGAAGTACCCCAGCAAATAAAGAACACACGCTTGCCTAGCCCTAACTTCTACCAGGAATATCTCAGAGTGTGAGTGGCACACTGTTCAAGACTGGCAGTGCTATTTTGCTCATGGGAACCTTTAACTTAGACAAGAGACTGCAACTTTTTCTAGATTTAGATTGGTGACATAGGCATCATTTTTTCATACCTCTCCTTGCTGACATTGCTTATAACACTTGTGGCAGTGGGTCACAGACGGGCTTCTAGTTTACACAAACATTTTTGATAGAGAGGAGCTGAGGTTCATTCTGATAGCATGCATATAAAATAAATATCTTTCAAAAAATAAAAGGAGATACATTATTCCTACTTCGCAATTGATAAGGGAATACAGTGTCTCCAAAGTCTATTTGGTTTTATCCACTTCCTTTCTCTTGATTTTTGTGTTTTGTCCCTGTCCTTAACCCATGCCCCAGAGAAAGAGTAAACAGCTGCTAACAGTGCCAATAACATTCAATAGTTCATGTTCCCTTACTCTTTACCCAGGCCCAAGTAACCACGTTTGGTATGCATTCCACTCTGCAGCATCCTGGAAACCTGCAGCCTGAACCCATTCTTCAATTTAGCAGCAACGCACTCTGAACAGCAGTATGTGATGGAGACAGCTGGTCTTCCTTAGCCTTTTACCCTCTTTTAATCTTTTTAGTGTTCTACGGCCACCTCATCCACTCTTAGCTGCTGTAACCTTTGATCATGTATCATATTTGTTGTATTCTTTTACATTTCCTTAACCTTCATGTTGTAAAGGGCGAAGGCATGGCGATGAGCATTAGAAAACAAAGTAATCTAATATTCCAATTAATTCAGAGTTTGGAAGGAAATCTGCAGATAAAAGAATGTGATTCATCTTTGGTGTGTGGTTAAAAACAAAACAAAAGCAAAGATGAACAAGTCTAGTCAGTTCAAATTTTTAGCTCCATATTACAGATTTTCATTCCTAAGTGTGTGCGTACATATATATATATATGTACATACAAGTATACATCTATACATCCATGTACCTGCACAGATGTGCAAATGCATGTGCACCTCTTCACAAACACACACACATATGCTCTGCATATGCAGTCATGGAAGAACAAAATGTGCGTTTTATACATGATGATTTGGTTAGAACGATTATCACAGCATGAAATGAACAGTAACACCAGAAAGGGAAGCAAAGAAGTTTAGGGAAACTGGTGTCTAAGTACAGAAATAAAAATTGCAGAAATAGAAATAAAAATTAACTTTGTAAATAATTAACAGAATTCAGAGAAAAATATCATGAAGTATTTAAATTAAATATGCACTAAAAATCTCGAACTTTTCAGGTCTTAGGATACAGAACACATTCAAGCTTCATTCTCTAAAGTTTCTTCGCTGTTCTTTTGGTCTAGTGAAGATGGAGAATCACATGGACTTCTCTACACACACCGAGAATTTTAGCAACACAGGATGTATTATTAGCAGTGGTCATATATCTGGTTTTACTCATGATAATTCTAATGCAGTTCTCTAAATCCTGTGTTCTCAGAAATATATCCAAAGAAAGAAGCATTTGTACTGTTGTACTAAACTAAACATATTAATTACACTGTAAGGTAGTCCAGTGTGGTTAGACTGCAGCAAAGAAAGCATAAAATTTTATTTCATGTAAGCTTGTTTGTGATTTTCAGAAGAAAAAAATAAGTTGTGAATAAATAAAAATGTTTTCTTATTAAAATCTAAATTAGCTAGAGAGCAATATGAAATAAGAATACTTGGCAAATATAATTTACATTAAAAAAATTCACAGTGTGGTCCTTTTTCTCCTAAGGATTAAAATTATCAAAACTTATTTGCAGCATTCACATTATTACAGTTTGAAGCTACTTGTGAGGATTCAAGAAGAACAACAAGCATGTACAAAATGAGGTGAATGTGTGCCTCTTCAGCATCTGCTTAACTGGTAATAGAAGTGACCAGAACTTCACCCTTTAATCAAGAATCAGATGACTCTGTTTCAATTCTAGTGCTGTGAGTCTGTATCCTTAGATAATGTTCTCAACCCTTCAGACTTAAAGCACAAATATGATTATATGTGATGTAGAACAATTTTAAGCCAGAAAATTTCAAATATAAAATTTAAAATTTTAATATACACCCTGGAATCTCAGAGATAAGCAAACATAGTATATTTTGAATTAAATGCTACCAGTAAAAAAAAACCAATTTGTGCCCTAATAACGTCTCTCTCTATTTCTTATTTTAGCCTGACATCTGGTATCACAGATTTCTGCCACCTGCAAGGCCAGGAAAATGCAGGCATCTCAACACTTACTGACTACAGCAAGCATTATTGCAAAGCAAAGATTTTTATACGTATTGGACAGCTTCTATTTCTTTCCAAGTGTCTCACACATAAAAAATAATAGCTATGAAAAAGACAATCTTAAAAAGGTACAAAACTGGAAACCAGCACTAAAATCCTCCTGGTTAATGAAAGAAACAATTATGTCACACGATCCTCTAAATGCAACTAAGTCAGAAAACCATCATAAAGTCAGACGTGACGGCTTCATAATTATACATGACATACATGTCATGAATATATATAATACTATGTATTAGCCTCTACCTGTAGAGGATGCTGTGTGCCAAGTATAGCTGTAGTAGCTCAGCAGTATATGATACACAACCTCTGCATCACCCAGACACCTTCAGCACAAAGCCTCACATGCAGATTCAACTCCCCAGCTCCTAATGAAATGCAACGTCATTGTGCTACAAGGTATCTCAAAAAACCCAACAAACTCCCACACTTCTTGAGCAAATAAGCTTCGGAGTTCATTAAGCTTAAGCAGCCCGTTGTTTCTCTTGCCATCTGCTAACTTATTACATCCTGAAGACTTGCCTCTGTCTCATGTACCACAGTTATTGGAGCATCATCTGTCCAGCTGCAATCCTGATTGGCTGGAATATGAATATTTTTAGACACTATTTAGCAAAAAGGCATTTAGAAGAGAACTGTCCTTCTGTCCTTGCGCTGCTGTTTGCAACTCTTCATCTGTGGACGACTAGAGAACCCAGCCCCACTGAAGCAGCAGAGACAGGGCAACCATGGTAATAGGGTCAGCAGCCAAGCCTAACCTGGCACATTAACTGATGAATCAGACCATATACTACAGTCACATGAGACTTCTCCTCACAATATTGCTTTCTTTCCCATTGGGATAGTGAACTCCCTGACCTCTATTTCAGGATGATATGTAGCTCTTTCAAAAAATATAAACAATAGAAATAATTCTTCTTGTTCTCTTAAAAGTACAATTGTCTTCCCAACCTCATTTAATAAACATATACTTTAAGAGTGTATTAAAATCCACTGATATCTTACTTCAAATTACTTTAAAGTATTATTTTACTTTAGTAATTTTTCAACCGGTATAGCCACTTTTTTGTTCTCTCATAGAAAACTGACTTATAGCTCATGTACTCAATGGGCCAAACTAATTCTTGCCTTATCACTAGAGCTTGGCAAAATTACACCAGCAAAGAATTTGGACCAAACATTTGTCTCTAAGAAATACCAGCAGGAAGATGCCTAAACACTATTCTAGCCCATATTTCGCTATTCAGCTGAAATAAAAAACCCCTGTTCCTATACAAACAGTTTGGCTCTAAACACATGTAAGACTGTAACAGTTATGAAAACAGTATCACCTTTTGGAAAGCAAGCAATTTTTGATAATACTGAAGTGAAAGGCACTGAAGAATACATGCCTGTGATCCACCCTGGACAAAGCCTGCCAAAGGTAATTCAGCCACAGAATATATATCTGAAGTAAAAACATAGTTTCACTTACTGGGTTATTTTGAATTGCAGATTTTCCATTCTCTGTTCCTGATGCATGATATTTAGCTGTAGACAGAGCTCACGTATATCCAGATGGCCTAAACAGCCTTGGATTACTGTTAGTTTTTTTAAATTCATGTTACTCCTTGCTTGGCCACAAGAGGTATTTAAGAAAACTGTAGCACACCTTCTATGTTAATATCATTTGTTAATCATCATATTGTAGTAACCAGATGCCTCAGCCTGGGAGGTACACTGTTATTCTAGATAAAATCAAAAGCAGAGGCACAGATATTTCTCTGGAGGAACTGAAGAACCAAACAAAAGCAGGATGACAAAAGTGAGCATCCTGAGGTTCACCCCCGAGCTCAGGTTAGATCTCTTTGCCATCTGCTGCCTGTAGGAGCTGCCCTGCAGCTGCCTGCCAGTACACAGCTGCAGAAGCCCCACACTGCACCATGGCAGGAGACATTCCTGAATCCCGTTGCCAGCAGAAGCAGCAATGCAGAGGAGACTTTTGCCCCTATTCTGCAATTCACTGTGTCAGTTGGAGAAATTCTCTAGACTAGTAGCTTTAAACATAAATGCCTGAAGATTAGAATTATGTTAACTTGACCAATAATCTCACTGCTAAAGGTTGTGAAGATACCTAAGTCCCATGAGAGTAAGCGAAATCCTCAGAAGTTCAGTAGATATCAAACACATGTTGCTACTTCAGCATTCCCTGCAAGCCTATAAGCTTGGGATGTGTTCGTTCTGGCTCCTCTGTTTCACAATTATCTTACCTATAAAACGGATGCAGTAAATACTCAGCTGGCATGTTAGTTTAGTTTGCATCAATTATCATAAAGCATTTGAAAAAAATAAAAACAGCATAACACAATATAGCGTACTCTTTAACTATTAACTCTTGCTGTTGTTTACTTTGCAGGTAGGCAAAAGTAAGCACACCCTCCACATCTAAAATTCAATATGTGGTATGTGACTGAGGATGGTTACAACTGTTCTGAAAAAGCCAATAACTTATCAGAGACTGGATCTGGAAAAATATCTGCAGAGGACATGACTGTGAACCTTTATATAGTAGAGATAAGCAGTTACCCAGTTAAAGCCACTGGAGACTACTTGCACTAATGTTGCTAACATATGCTTGTAGAATCAGGATCTAATTTCTCACAATATCAATGTTCCAGTGTCTTAGACTTCTACTGTGTGGGAACATGATTGTTTTGGGCAGGACTTTCCCTTGGGGTGTGTGTCCTTAATTTACTGCTGCAGGGTTGAGTAATGTACCCATCACAGAGCCATTCATGTTTTATTGAAATTAATTTCAAGGGAATGTTGTTCTTAGGAAGCATGTATAGGACTATTTAAATGCTTTAGCAAAACAATACCAGCAAATAAGGAATAATGAAAATGTTTCCTTTTTTCATTTGTTTTATCTTAAGACAAAATGAATTCTAGCCTTGGAGTGTGCTAAGGAAAAGGAAAAAAAGCAACAGGAAACTCCTACTATTTTGTCCCAGTTCCTCTGATTTCTCCAGGCTGTCTTACATTGCTTCTCTTGGAAGAAGTCCCCCTTTGCTAACAGGAATCTTTAGAATCGATCTGCAGATCTAGGTTAGCAAAATAAAAAAGTTGTTTGTGAGACATAGCTCTACCTACCAAATGTAGATGGTTTTATTTAATCTCATCTCCAATCTTCACATTAATATTTCTTTTAAGGTGCCTATTTTCAGATCTTTGCTAGGTATGTGGGAACAGCAGAAAATAATTGCTTTGTCTGGTAGATCATTTATTTTCTGAGAGACCATTCTAAGGTGAAGAGATGCCACCTGCTATGAAGTTGTCTCATTTGGCAAGTGATAAAAGGCTGAAACTGGAAATGGCAAGAAACAAATATCGATGGTTTCTTGGAATATTTCAGCCACTTTGAAGTGTGGCTGATCCTTTTACAGGGAAGAGAGAAGTGGAGGTGGGGGAGAAAGAGTGTGCACGTGCTTGTGTGTGCATTGGGTGTGTGTATATTCGGAGAAATATTTGGAAACATGATGGTGACTATGATTACAGGCACAAAGTGCATAACAATTTGTATGACAGGAAGCACAATAAAGAAAAAAAAGAAGCGGTTCTATCACAAGAACTAGAAGAGATCAGACACTCTCTGTTACACAGCTAGCACTGTTTCAGATGCACACAACAAGACAGAGTTCATGTATCACCATGTACAAGTGCACACCACCGCTGTGGGCACTTTGCATACACACCAGATGTAGCATCAAGCTGGTCTATACAGAAGAATCTTTCATTTGTCAATGCTGCATTTTCTGAAAACAATATTTAGTGCGGTCAACAATCTTTGCTATAAGAAGAGTAAAACTGTTAATTTTGTTATTGTGTCACAATACAGAGAAAAAGGAATAAAATTAAACTACAAAATGACCTATCAAATTTGCTTGACAGGTACTAATTCACTTTGATCTATCCCTCACCACAATTTCATTGGCAAGGAAACTATACATATTTATAAAAGGGAGCAGGCTGCTGCTGTTCTGTTTGTAATTTACAGCAACAAAGAATTCATTTAGATTACCATACTTGAAGTCCCAAGGTGACTCTGCCGTGGTTACAGGCCCCTTGCTATGCAGGATACTTAACATAATAAAGAACAAAGCAAAACAATGCTACACTGAGACCACAGCTCCTGGGTAATCAATTCAGGTATTTACAGCTGAAACAATAGCTCTGTGCAAATCAGCATCATTACTACAATTTGCTGATAGAAACCCCAGGGAACTCAGGAAGTGTCTGCCTGCAAAGCAGCTGATTAATCTGAGTTACTTATATTTTGTTAAAGCATTGTTCTTTCCCATCATAATTAACAGTAAATGACTGATTAAGAAAAGGGCAATGGAAGTGCAATCAAAAGTGCAAGATACACATCTCTTCTATTATTTAGATGTTCCACATTGGCCAGCAAACCTGTATGTCACAAAAAGAAATGAGGTCAGTTTCAACCTTATGTACTGTGAAACACCATTACCAGACTCACCTGATTTTTTTTTTTTTATTATTTTTTTTTAATGCTTGTTTCTAACCTTACAGACTTTTGAAAGCATCTGACCATGGACTCAGGGAAAGCCAATTTAATCAGTCTACTGCTGCTTCTCTTTTTGGCACATACATAGGGCTTGCTGTCTCACTATTTTGCTTTTCCTATGGGAAAGGCAAAGCAAAGAAAAAGCAAATTCGTTGGCACACTCCTTCCTCCAGTGCTTTCTCTAATGAAGGCAAGTTGTCCCACAGGACACAATCTTTCAGACTACATCTTTCACACACAGTGGAAGAGATTCTAATTTTGCCTGTTCATATATTTCTTTAATGTTCTACTAATATAAAGAAAATGGCATTTAGGCACCCTTTGGAATGTTCCTGCCCAGAACTAGCAATTCATCTTTAAGAGAGGATGAGGCAGACTGACTTGCCTTGCCTGTCCATGAAAACCCCCTCCGTGAAATGGAGATGCGTTACTATTCACACCAAGTGTTAAGTGCACCTTACACAGATTTGCAAGCTGTTTAGACAAAATTGGAAGCAGAAATTACTTCTTCAGTGAAGAATGTTTTCAACACTTCAGAAAATAAAACACAAGGTTGTTTTAGGAATGTTTCCACCTATAGAGAAATGGATGGTCTAGTTGATATAACACTGCCTGTAGCAGAGTTGTAATAACAGTAGTTTAAACCTGCTTTGCCACAACAAATGAATAGCCACTATGCAACTCTTCCTATACTTGCTGCAGGCTGCTCCTAAAACACCTTATGCAAAGAGCAGACAGTTGTACAGTGTCAAAAACATTCTAAATTTCATGTTAGTTACAAGTCAATTGTCTTTAAACTGAGACATATCATACACCTCATTCACTAGTTTGTTTTCATAAGGAATATCTGAGCTGCTTCTGCTACTCATATTTTTCAAAAACATCTATTTCCTGTTAATTTGCTGACTGATAAAGAGTATGAGACCAAAACACCAGAGAAAAACCATATTCTGACCATAAACTGAAATTCTAATAACACAGCATTTTCAGTATGGATCCATTCCTTGCAGCGAGCAGGACTCTAAGGCACAGAGAGAAAGTCTGGAAATGTCATTGCAAACTAAGGAGTTCTGTTTTCTTGCAAAGTGATGCCCAGTCAAATTTATATGGAGTTAGGATCTGAGAAATCTCTAGATACCGAATGGAACTGCAGAATACTGCAAAGTGCAGAGGAAGTCTCTTCCCATCTGAGTAGTCAGGTTCCTTAGTGAGAAGCTGAAACATTTTGCCTTGAAATTGGAAAAATATATTCTGTAGCTTTTACTATGGTGTTTAAGGGATGTCCATATGCATATGCCCAACAACCTTGGCATCAGACAGAGTAGCACACAAATGATCTTTTTTCAAACATTGCCAGCAGCAGCAAAGTTCCTTAGTCAGTGACACTGTTTCACTGCACTTAGTAGAATCATAACATATCATGTACTGATAATGAACTGAAGTGTGTGTAAATTTTTGTGAGAACACATATCTGAAAAGGATCTTAAAAAAGAGCAATAAGAAGAATGCATCCCAAAAAATAATCTAGGCTAAGAAACAAAATGAGATATCTTTTTTTTAAAAAGGTCTAACAATAACTTAGCAAGAAATCTATGCCTGAAGCAAGGTGACATACAGGTGACATACAGGTGAAATACAGGTGTCAGTAGTAACATTTGGGGGGGGATACTACTACTGTTTGAGCCCAGACTTTGAATGGGGTTGGAAATTAAGTCTATGGCTGCTGATTTTTAAGTATACATTATCCCCATCCCTAGAAACATTCAAGGCCAGGTTGGACGGGGCTTTGAACAACCTGATCTGGTTAAAGATGTTCCTGCTCACTGCAGAGAGGATGGACTAGATGAACTTCAAAGGTTCCTTCCAATCCAAACCATTCTATGATTCTAAGGTTAAAAAAAAAGAAAAAGTCTTAAGTTTGTAGAAACAGCAAGAAATTGGTACTGCTATGATACACACAATTAAAAGATGAAAAAAGAGATACATGGCAGCTTTGTCTCCATGCCCACTCAGTCCCCTACTGTCTACTAAACTAAAAGTGCACATATTCAGCTCAATCACCCAAAAAATTATAACGCTTAGGAAGTCCTTCATACTTTAACTTTGGAACATTATAACTAAACAGGCTGAAAAAGAGCTATTTAGTTTGTTCCTTACATATATGGGATAACCTCAGAAAAAGGGCTGTCCAGGCCACGGCAAGGCTTTTCTTCACTGTGTTATTTGCTTATGCTTTGAACAGCTTTTCTGATATACTCCCATGTGACAGATTATCCACCCAAAGTAACTATCCTTTTCCCAAAGAGATACAGATAACTCAATTATATCACTCACGACTCAACCTGCATTTTCTGTTTCCTACTTTCATTCCCTGTACATAGTGCTTTCCCATAGAATTATAAGGAGATGAAAGCTCTTCATTCACTGCTCAAGCATAAAACGCTGCTATCTCTTTTGGTTGCACTTCTAATATAAAATTGCCATAGAACTGAGCTTTCAGAATCACTGTCCACCACTTAGAAGTATCAACTATTTAGACAAACAGATTCCTGTAGAAACTTGGAAGCTGTAAAGAACAGAACACAGTTCATTTCAGCTAGGACATATGGTAATCTTGATTTTTCAGTAAGTTAATTTTTCAAGTGAACAGTCAGTCTCTGCAATGAATTTCAAATGAACATGGGGCAGAAGAAATCTGTCAAAGAAGGAAAATAAAAAAAGATGGAATGAGGTAGAAAAAAGCGAGTAGAAGCCAGACTGCACAATCCCCAAGAAAGTACTTATTGAAGTAAACCATTTTTGTGGATGTAACAAATGAAATACAAGCAAATTTTTTGTCAAAAGTTGTTACCTTGCAGTTGATCAAATTTAGCCCCAAACCCAAATGCTACATGCCAAAGGAGATTCATGTGGAAATAATTTTCATCCACTTAGTCTAAATAGAGCTACAGGCAGTAAATAAAACACAACTGGGATTCAATTCTACATTCAAAGCATTATATTTCTAGTTTCAACCACTTCAAACAATGTAAGTCTCACAGAAAATACAGAGAAACAAGAGAACAAAATACATGTTGGATGACAATGAATAAAAATAAGTCAATCCAACCCAGAGAAGTAAAAAGGATGAAAAATTAACAGATTATAATTGAAAAAGAAACCATGCCTATTGTTTGAAAATTGGCCTGAGAATCACCATCTATAAGATAGATTCCTCTGCAGCCAACTGATATTGGGAGACATTCAAATTACATATTGTTTTGTTTTCCCTACCCCCTAGGATAAGTCTACTGGAGATAGATATGGCCTGTAAAGCACACTGAAGTCCAATGGCTACTTCCTTCCCAAATATTTATTGAATTCAAAACTAGTAAAAAACTATCATCTTCAATGATGGGCTTGATACTTGTTCCCTGCTTTATATCATAGTGCAACATTAAGTACTGAGGGGAAAGAAGATTAGAGTGTTTTTGAAATACTGAAGTTTTAAAGCACACAAGAAAAAAAAAAATACTAAAGATGGTCAAAAAGTATATAATAACTAAGACACAATTCAGTAAAATGGAATACATGCACATTTACTGTAAACAATGAAAAAATCCCTCAAGATGAACCCCAAGAAGACGTAGAATATAAGCTTCAATAAGATATTCTGCAAGTCGTTCTGACTTTTTCTCAAAAGTCATTTAATCTACACAAAACCTCAGGGGCTTTCTTACAGGACAAACTTACACTGGAAAGATAACCTTGATAACCTTAACATTTTTGTCTTATTTTTTCCTTTCAGAGCAAGATGTAGCTAAGCCTAGTGTATGTGACATTATTGAAAGATCATGTTTGGGATATAAAAATGACCACAAAGTAAGCAGTATAATTCTGCAATTGGCACCAACCTCTAATTATGGTCAGGATAATGATACACCATGATAAAATGTAAAGAAGTATGAAAATCGTTGCAGGGGATCAATCTACTTCAGTTCTGGTTTTGGGGGGTACTTTGTCAAGCACACTACGTGGCAGAATCCAAGAGCTATGAGAATATCAGCTTTGTATTTGACTCAACTATTAAGCATTTAATCTAAATAAGCCTTTAAAATCCAAAGTAAATATCTCTCTATTTTAGTATTTGGTTAAAATACGCTTTGTGAATTATGTATTTTACCCTCCTGAAAACCAAAAGTATTTCAACAGTCACAAAACATCCTTGATTGCCAAAATATACATGTAGGTCACAAAGTAAGCAAAGCTTCAGCCACAAAGCTGTGTTTTCAGAAGTTCCCATGAAATTATCTCTTTACCTAGAAGGCATCATTAAAAGAGATTTACAAAAGTAGAATAAAATAATAAAAAAAGAAAGTTTATTCTGAAGGCAAAAGTTAAGAAGTTTTTAATAACTCACCCAGCACAGAAAATTCATGTTATTGCCATTTAAAATCATGACAATAATAAAGCTATACTCATAAAATCAGCACATAAAATATTTCACTCTATGAACCTTTCTAATTGCATTTTTTTTAAATCAAACAAACAAAACTGACGGTTGCCAATCAAATACAAATAAACTAGAGCTCTGAGGTGCTGAAAAAAAGGAAAATCTTGCAGATCTCAGAAGAGATTAAGTCAGGACTTTCTATGTAGAATGAGTTGGAGAGGTACTTGGTACAGAGAAGGTGAACATACTTGGGCAACAAAGCATCAAGACTTTAACACCAGTGAAGTAAGCTAAGGAAAATAATGCCACTTGAATCAAAGCTGTTATGAAGGTCTGAAATTTTCCATGGAAAGACTGTAACGTCACAGTGACAAAGACAACGTTATAGTTCCCTGGACAGACAACTATTATTATTTCCTGGACAGGCAACTATTATTCTGCTGTTTTTCATGGTAATAACCTCAAAACTTTAAACCAGTCAGTTTAAAAAAAGGAAAAACAAACACTAGGGAAAATAATGTAACAAAAAAATTTTAACAGATTTAAATAGAAACAGATGGAAAAGATGCAAGTTAACAGGGAAGAAATTACGTAGTTCTGTTGCAATTTTAATCTGATCAGGGTAGTCTCCAATAAAGGTTTCTATGGAGGTCTCTTAGAAGACATAGCTGGTGGCACAGCTTGTTGTCATTTCAAGTGTAGCTATTTCTTTTGGAAGTTTATATAGCAAATCCAGGTTTATAGATATGACTTATTTTTTGCAGATTGCATAGATGACAAAACTGAAGGCCAAGACTGGAACATATGGTTGCTTCTGGAGAGGAAAGAAAACACAGGTTTTGTTCTAAATTAATAGAAATATAAAACAGGCTTACTGAAGGGCAATGTTAGATACCTCGGCTCATGTAAAACCCTTTGTTTCTGCACCAGTTGTGTGAGACAGAATGAATCCTGAGCAAATGTGCTGGAGGTGACTGGGAGGATAACCTCCCCAGGATTCAACCAGCATATGAGAGCAACACTGGTCAGCTTCAAAAGATAACAGGATTTTGTCTGCCACTTCATATAATTGGTCTAATTCTAGAAAAGCACTTGATTGAGTACAAATTGTGCCACTGCTATTCAGAAACCACTTGTAAATCCCCTGCAGTAGGGAAGGGGGGAAAAATTGAATGCTGTCCAAAGAGCAGCTATGAGCTTATCAACAATAATTTCAGACAGTAAGCACATTTTCAAAGGTGGCACTGATATAACAGCCTAATAAAATACTTAGACACTATTGACATGCAGGCACTGCTGTAGTTTTAAGCTTCAAAGTTGATATGAAGTCTAAGTGACTCCCAAAGTAGGTATTAGGTTTTCTACTTCCCACACTAAAATATAGTCACACAAATATGTACCATCTAATCATCTCTGCTGAGTTTCCAGCAGACTAACTCACTGCAAAAGTATGTTAACATGTCTTAAAGATCTGCAGAGGCAAAACAGACACATTTATGCAGAACCAAATCATCAATTTAAACATCTCATCAGGATTAACCGTACCTCCCCAAAGCATGAGGTCACATAACACAATTGCCCCTTCACATTCTAAACTAACTGAAGATGAATTATTTATTTAAAAATTCTTTTCTTTTTTAGTTGCTCAACAAATCCAATAAATTTATTCATTAGATACTGTCCATTGTAACATCCTGTTACTAGAGATAATGGATTTTGACTATTGATGTGTGTTCAAAATCAATTTCATAACTGAGTAACAAATTTATTTTTCTTTAGGTTGCTCAACATTGGATCCATGAACTGTCAATTGTATATAAAAATAAAATTGAAAATAAATCTGTCCATTGTCTTGGCATGCTTAAGGATGCTGGTCATGATTTTTTTTTTAATCTCATTGTCTGACTTGCAAGCAATTTTGTCCAAGCATCCACAGTTTTTCCAACTAATATTTTCTGAATACTTCCTATTATAATATACCAAACTACCAAATGGATCAATCTCTTTTTACAGAAAAAAAAGAACATAAAAACTCTCTGCACTGGATCTCACACCCAGAATCAAAATCCTACCCGTGGCAGCATTTAACATCCTCACCTGAAATGGATGTTTAATCCCCAGTCTCACACTAGGGAGACAGCACTTCCATCTTTTAAAGCCAGGGAGAAAAACATGTTTATTTGTAACCTGCTCCATGGATGCTTTGTTTGATTTAATAACTTGTGACCAGAGATTCCTTTTCTTTATGAAGTGATTCTAACAGTGACAACTTTTATTTGAAAAAGCTACAATTTTTCTGGAACCTGAACATACACCATATCATTGGCCACGGTAAAGGGCTTGCTGGTTGCCTGCCTTTTCCAACAAAAATTTGCAAGCAGCAAGCCAGCCATGTTAGCTGATCAGTGCAGTCACGCTAATTTATGCTAGTCCCACTAGCAGCTGAGCAAAACAGCAAGGTTGTTTTAATAAAAAACCAGACGAACAAAACAACAGTATAAAGACTGTAACCATTCATACAGACTTCTCTAGTTACATTTGCAAAGTCTTCTAGAAACAACAAGCTGTTCTGCACATGGAAAATGATAACTTACCAAGGACCTGCAGTTGCAAGTCACACCTGCAAGTAGACAAACAAGCAAAACTTCCAGTATTTCTTTCAGCACATGAAGGAAGCAGCTGGCATAATCAGACCCAAACTGGATAGTATCACATTCCCCAGTAAAAAAGATAAAAAAGTCAAACCACAGTGTATGGTAACCTCTACAAAATTCTCAAACTACTAATTCCCCCTTGCAGTATTCAACACCACACAACCGCTGAATGACTCGGTTTTAAACAGTGGTGCCAAAGTCTCTGAAGAAACCCCATGTAGGTACAGATTCCAAACATTTGTGTTCTTTGTGTTCCTTTTTTTTTTATAATTGTTGTTGCCAAAATTTATTCTCTGACAAGCTCTGAACACTCAAACTAAGAAAACGATAGTATAGGTCTGGATTTGTAAAGTCTTCATTGATTTATTTTACTTTGAACAGGCAGCTGTTGCAATGCCAGTTACACAAGTGGTCTTTCAGAAATCCAGAGCATGAAAGTGGAGTGCGTCAATGCTTATAGAATATTTAGCCTACAGGCAACTGAGCCTAGACCAAGCTGTTGCTTCTCTGGTTTCTGCTGTTAGTTACATGACCCTTTTACTATTAATTGACTTCATGCTTTCTGTACTAACTGGCATTGTTACTCCAAACTAATAAAAATTAAGAAAAGTATACCGTCATGAAAGTAGCAAAGAGAGTTTAAACACCAAAGAAACATGACCTCGTATGAAGACCAAAAGTTATTTTTTAAAAAGGAACAACAAAAGTGTCCCAAAGAAGGAAGGTTCACACCTTCAGTTCCCAAAATAATTTTACCTTTTAAGCTTCTTTATTCCCACTAATAAAGTAATTCTTGCTTGTTCTTCTGCCTCAGGTTCTGAAATCCCTCCACCTGTAGACTGCTAGCTACTTCTACAGAGATTTTGCAAATACCTGCTACTGTACACCTTTGTTCTCAAAACTTAGATATTCTGACTTAACCTTGATAAGGCAAGCCACTAGAGAAGAAAGAAAAAGCAAGGTGCAACTGAAAAAAAAGCTAGTGAATAAGCTTTTGAATAAGACTATTCTTCTGTTGGTCTATTTAGCCACTACTCATATGTTTAAAGTTAAATGGTCAAAGCTCTGCAGAATCAATCTTTTATTGGCATCTGATCATATGCATGGTAAGGAAAGCCAAGCTAAAATAACTGTGAAATGCAATGTTAAAAATGCAACTTTAAAAAACAACTGAATATAGATGCTTTTTCCCGCATGATATTTTCCACTCTTGCATATGGTAAATAATAAGACAGATGTCAGTAAAAGCTAAGTGGAAAATTTTCTTTTGAGATTACCATTTTTATAGTGACAAAAACTACTGTTTATCATTGATACTTAAAACTGAGAACAATGCAATACTGACCAATCCACTTCATATTGGACTTTTTTTTAAGTCGTCTTATTGCACATACAAAATATCCAACAAAATTTATTAAAAAAACCCCAACAAACAAACAAATAAAAATGAAATAAAGATGCTTGCTGGTATCAAAAACATCCTCTTGCAATTCTTGACAGATCTAATGTTAAGTCTTCTTTCTCTTTTTCCTCCCCTTTTCCTTTATATTTTGATTTTAAAAATATTTAAAATTCTTTGCAGAACCTAATAAACATAACAGGGAGAACAAAAGAGACAAGGGAAGAAAGGACTTCAAAAGATATTTTCCTGGCTTCTTTAGAAGCCTAATGAATCCTGTGAAAAAGGAAGAAATAACATATTCTTACATTTGGAAAAGAACAAACTAAAAAGGGAAAGGAACATGAACACAGGATAACAGTATCCTCTTTCTTGTTCAGCAACTAGAATCTGAAGGAATGCTCACTTTTCTGTAACACATTTTGAAATGCCAAAAATATTGCCCACCATGCTGAGAAAAATCAGTAATATTTTTAACATGTTTTAATACTAGTGTTAATATTTTAATCCTTAGATAAATACCATCTGAATTGCAAATATGTATAATGTATCTTCTAGAAAAGAAGCTCTGGTATGATATGAACAAAAAATATAAATATCTCCCTGTAAACAAGGGGTCAGTACACGGCGTCTCAGGACAAACAGCAAAGTGAAGGATAAAGCATATACAATGCATATTTTTGTGTGCATACAGATTAGCACAGATTATCAGAAAAAATTACAAATGATAGAGGAAAGAGTTCTCTCCAGTGATACTCTGATTCTCAAGACTCTAGACATTTCCAGGAACAACTGGAAGTTGTTGTCTTATTCTCATTATTATAAAAAAAATTTTAAAATCTGAATATTCACTATTAGGTCAGCTTCCTGTGATGAAAATCATCATAAATCCCACCTCACACAGAGAGACTCATTAAAGATATTGCATGACAGAATATGTAGAAGGATTACACTGGATGAGTCTAGGCCATGACTATGCACCTGCATTTAAATCCTGTTGATTTTGATGGGACTCTTCAGATGCTGCAAGCTAAACACAGGTTTAACTGTGTTAACATTATGGAGTTGAGGCCATGATTCAGGTTTAAATGTTCTGCAGAACCCCAAACCACCATACTGACAATATCAGCATAATAAGGACACCTCTATAGAAATATTTTATTCCCTGCTATTACACTAAATATTGTATTAAAGACATCAGAGAAAATAAAATGATTTCTCAGTAGATTCAATTTCTGCTCTTTTTCCTGGGATAGGGAAATGTGCTACAATCAGAGCAGAATTTTCCAAGTGGCCTCATTGTCCCAGTGGCATGTGAAGCAATCACCTCTCATAGGTGCACAGCACTTCTAACACACTGAAGTAATTTCTACATTTTCTCTCCATTCCAGGAACACTAGAATACCTTAAATCTGGTAGACAAAAAACCTACCAAAATGTCTGAGGTTTTGGTACTTGGGCTTTTTAGTGACATAGAATACAAAAGCAGGGAGGGGCAGGGAGTGCTCCATTTAACACTTCCCATACCTTGGCACGTTACAGTGTCTTCAAGTCCAGCTAGTATTCAGCCTTGCCTTCAGTTTTTATTTTGCCACTTGAACAAAAATTCTTGATATGTCCTCTACTGTTCTAATGATTTCTTAAAATAGAATAGGTTACTTCCCTGTTCGTGTAATACGGATTTGACTTTAAAGGCATAAAAATTAGTAGCAAGATTGAGAGGGATGCATAGAATATTTTAAATCATTATTTCAAATTGCTCATATTTCTAGGTATTGTTTCATTAACCAAAAAATAATTCAAGTACAAACAGAGAGTTAAAAAGTCAAAGGTACAATGATTTGCAAGCCTTTAAATAGTCAAAGTTAATTTTAGAACAAGATTTTCACAGCTTGCCAATATCACTAAATAACAATAAATGTACCACATTTTGCATGTAGCAAATTGTGTATTTTAAAATAGCATTCCTTACTGTGTGAAAGAAATGAGGTCTTAAATCCAAACTAAGGTACACTGTCAAAATAACTATTCTACTGATAAATATATTCAGTTATCTAAACTATCAGGATGCTATTAACGTCTTAAATAACTTTCTTTGAACTCATACTCCAAAATGTTTTGAAATAAGTATTGATATTTGAACATGATTTAATAAAATTATTCTTTTTTCACAGTCTCACACTTTTTCTTTTGTGGTTGGATTGTGAAAGTCCTAAAAAAAGAGCCTTTAAGTGAGACTCTTTTCAGAGTTTCTTGGAAAATATGGGCTCTGAGTGACGATTATAGTACAAAGGACAGGACAGTCTATTAGAAAACAATAATGCAACCGTGCAATAAAACAGATAGTAGAACAAGTACCATCCATAGATTACTCCTTACATATATACTTACAGTATCTAACTACTTGAGGGGAATCATAGAACAGTTTTGGTTGGAAAAGACCTTAAGATCATCAAGTCCAACCACTAATCCAGAACTGCCAAGCCCACCACTAAACCCTGTTCCTAAGCACCTCATCCACAACTCTTTTAAATACCTCCAGGGATGGTGACCCCATCACTTCCCTGGGCAGCCTGTTCCAGTGCTTTACAATCCTTTCAGTGAAGAAGTTTTCCTAATATCCAATCTAAACCTCCCCTGGCAAAACTTAAGGCTGTTTCCTCTCATCCTATCACTTATTACTTGGGAGAAGAGACTGACCTCCCACCTTGCTACAGTTTCCTTTCAGGTAGTTGTAGAGGAATTTGTGTGTATATATATATATTTCTATGCCTAAATAATATACAGGTAGTTGAAGGAATATATAGAAAACCACCTAAAATCCAGAGATGACAAACTCCACCAACTTCCATTGAAAATTAAGTGCATACACTACTTAAGGAGTGCTAAGCAGGTGCTCTTGTCTGCATCTGTGGGCTCCCCAGGATCTCTACATATACAGCAATCCATGTTTGACTACCATATATGCCATATTTGGTTATATCATTGTGGTGGGTTTACTTTGGCTGGGTGCCCGGTGCCCACCCCTAGTCCNCCACTACAATCATACATATTTGTATGATAGAATTTTATGTACCTTAACAGAATAAAGCATATACACAAACCCACAAACCTATGCAACTAATTATAGTTGTCTTGAATTTTTTTATTACTTCTACTGAAAAAAAAAAAATACGTTTGAACAACATCTCTCACTACTAAAAAAATTTAAAAATATAATCTTAAGTCATGTTTATCAGACTGCATATAACTTGCATAGTAGTGTTGTGTGACAGGAGCTTACCAATATCAAATTCATACTTATTATAAATTTTAAATAAAATACTTTCCTTTTTGTAATAAGGTAAGGAAAAAAACCAAACCAGCAAACACTAATAGCAATACAGTTATGAGTCCTACCCCTTAGATCATTAAAACTTTCTTGTCCAGACTTTCTAATAGGACTTCATTTCTGAATGGTTCATACTTCATAAAGGAATGGTCAATAGATGTCCTAATCACACTGCATATGTGCAGCGAATAGCGTGGAGATCACAGATCTACCAAAGGATATGCTGTCCCCCTGATGACTTGCTTGACCCTCGTACAGACTTTCATACAGACTAATAATTTATTCAAAAGTCTACTGAATATTTCTCAGTTCTCTCAGTACATTTTATTAATTGAAATTCAAAATAGAAGTGTAAGCCTTTTATTTAAGGCATCACATACCTTAAAGAATGCAAAGGAAAAAATAAAATACTTCCTAGTTTTCCTCTAAAGAAAATTATTATAGATCTGCATGAAAGCTTAAACATCTCATGCAGGGTACAAACATGTCCTTCACTGACATTTAAGTTTGCAAAGGTTAAAAACATGAGCAATATTTTGAGAGGGGTGCTGTTAAGGTATATTTTGAGTAAGAGAGTGGGTCATTGACTCAGCAATGATCTTGTACGGCTGAGGTGTCAGGGGAGTTTTGTTAATGACCCCAATGGGAACAGTATCATGTCCTCAATGTTAAGGTTAATATTTTTCCTGTCTTCTGGGATCCATTTAATACTGTGATGATCCACCATATCAGAAATATTTACTAAGTTTCAAGGGGTTTAGATGTTATGCAAGACTCCAAAGAAAACCTGAAAAAAATCTCATTTGAATTTTGACCTTTCATCCTCAGGTTAAAAATGAAAAAAAAAGTAAAAATATAAGCCATTCTAGTTTTATAGGCTTACCTGAAAAACAAAACCAAAAACCAAACCAGGGCTGATACTAACATCTAGAAAATATTAAATAATCTACATTGATTCTGAGGATGTAAAGGAACTTCACCATTAAAAGTTAAATACTCTTTCTGAAAGAGTCAAATATAAATTTTGTTATGTTCCTCCATTCCATGGCCTCATGTCAGCTTTTTGTCAACTTGGCAAAAGGGAAAAACAGGACAATGTCTTGGATGTTTACTTAGCTCTAGCGACATACACACATATATCTATACATAAACACATATATAGTGTATATATAATATATACACACATACACAATATAAATCTGTACATATACACACAGTAGATATATATGTAACATATATACATCTATATGTGCATGTACATTTATATCTATATTGTATGAGTATATATATCACAACTCGTTTGCAATATTATGCAACAACTGTTGGTATTCCAGACAAAGACATTAGCATTCTGCTATTCCTGACAACGATGCAAAGATAACCACCTCCTCCAAGGAGTTTAGGCTGCTTTTCTGATAAACGTTCCTCTCTTTCCTTTCCTACTGTAGCATGTGGCCTTATATTTTTGTAGAATACACTAGCTCTGAATTATGCTTCATAAATTTTCTGAACATAGAAACAACAAAAAAGCAATGACTAATGGATGCAGAGTACAGGAAATCAGCAGGCATCATGAACACTGACTTACCAGATGTACACAGCAGCGCTAGGAATTCACTTGGTAATCAGTGAATGGTCAGGACAAATGAAGCTGGGACAAGCAGTGATTGCTGTAAACTTTTGTACACAGAAATCTACAGGTGGAACATAACTCTCCATTTGAACAAAAATAAATTAGTGAAAGCACACTCAGAAAGTTTGCAGCCATGCAAATAAACATCACCTCACATTCAGATAGAGTTTCATTTCTAAATGGTTTGACTCTAGCGGATTAATTTAACAGATAAAGGGAGAATTAGAATTTTTTTGACGTATCAGTACTACCAATAATTTTAAGTCATTGGCCAGAGATGAGGAATATTCAGAAAACATTAAGAAAAAGTAGCTAGACATTTAGGGCATTAATAGCAGAGCAATTGGGCTCATAGGAAGGAAGAGGGAGAGAGATGTGAAGGTTGCAGTAAGCAAAGCACAAGATGCTCAAAGAGTCAGTAAAGATTTTTTAATGTGGAGACTGAAGATTACAGTACTACGATAGGAAAAAAAAGAGAAGGATCTCAGGATACCCTAGAGAAAAGCTAGGAACAGCTGAAAGGTTCTGGTATTGTGTTGGTTTCCAGAATTATCCAACCTTAACTAAATTCCAGACAAACCAGGGCACTATGGTACTTTCAAGAGTGCAGACAGCTGCCAGCAACACAGTATTAGATGCTTGTGATTAATTACTTGATCCATTTGCAAGCACACAAAGGAGGTCCCCTTTTTCTAGGGACAATAATATTCTTATTTTTTTTAAGAAATAGAATAGTAAAGGACAGTCATGTCCCTTAATGAAAACTGACTGCTTAGACTAGTAGCTAGATTTAAGATAGCTTGTCACATAACATAGGTGTTAGCAAAGGGGTCAAATTAACCATAATATCTACACCAGGAACTAAAACCCGCTTGTGAACTAACTTCTCAGGTTAAATTCAACCAAGGATTAAAACAAACAAATAAAATCCAATGTCCTGGTTCAGCCAGGATAGGGTTAATTTTCACCAGGAGTTGCTATGATACCATGCTGACCTCATGTCTGGTACTCAAGGTGCAGGCAGAGCAGTCCCGGCTTTGAGTACGGTCCCGGCAGGGTTTAAACCACCACACCCAACAAGAAAACCTAGAAAAGGTTTCCTCCTCACACCTTGAATTTTCATTGTGGCATAACTACCAGGGGGACTGGAACAGATGACTTCCAGAGGTCCCCTCAATCAATTAGCAATTTTGTGATTTTACGGAATGCAGGCACATCCCATAAAAATCATCCCATGTCAAAGATGATACCAGTGACTCAAACTGTTGGGATGAGTCAATTTGTTAGATGAATGCCACTCATTTTATTTCAGACATCTGCAATTTCCCTTTTTAAAAAATTCAATATAGGATCAGCATGTTTTTAATTTTATTATGAGATACTTTAATAGAGAACAGGGACCTCTAACATCTTTGCTCTCTATAAATATAACAATTTATTTGGTTCCCTAAAAACAAAATAATAAATTGAAATGGCAATGAGTTAAATGTATTTTTCTTTTTGGTATTCTCTACTCAAAGCACTCTGCATTCTTTTCACAAGTAATACTTAGTTTTCAAGTTTAGCTAATCATAGCTCTCCTTAACTTTTCATCTTCTTACTGAATCAAAGTTTACAACATTGCAAAACAGATAAACCAAACCAAAATATCTGAGTAGCTGGAGAAGATACTAAGCATACCAGACATTCGTCTTTAAAATATGAAAGATGGGTTGTGATAGGATAATTCATGAAATCTGTAGCACAGAAATTAAATAAAGAGAAAGGTACTACAGATTGCCATAAGCCAGAACCACCTAATAGCATTAAAGAGAAAGGAATGACCACTAGAATCTATGAGATACTCTTAAGTACCCCTCAAGGGCCTGTACATGCTTCACTTGCTTTATGCGAAACCTTGCATCCTTTAGAGTACAATCTTGTTAATCAGCTCTCAAGGTCACAGCTGAATGCAAGAGAGCCAGGCTGCACATCTGTAGAAGATACTTATTTCTGGAAAAATTAGTTTTATTTATGTGAAAATCATATGCAGTTATGCAGTACATAAGTCCAAACCTGCAAACACTTACCCTCATTGACATCATAAAAAAAAAAAAATCAAACCCAAATCCACAAAACTGTTTGCATAATCAAAGTCTACAGTGTCAAATAAGAGTTGTCCAAGGTGCCTGCACACCCATCACAGGATTTCCAGCTGACAGGAGAAAATGCCAAAGGTGAGGGGAAGTGCACTCACCACAGTATTGTGTCATTCCCATTTGAATCTGGGTAACTATGGGATAGGCAGGACGGGATAAAGAATGGTAGTAGATTTAGCTTTATTCTCCTCTTCCTCCCTTATGCTGCCCAGTGCAGTTTCCTCTTCCATCAAAAGAGGAGGTAGGACAAGGTATTGAGATTGGCCAAGAGGGCATAGCAGAGAGCAAACTGCAGCTCTGACCAATCATTCTGTTTCTTCACTGTTTCTGGGACAGCAAAGCTACACAAAGTCTTTGGCAAGACTTATATTTTGCTAAGTGAACCATAAAACTTATTAGGTATCAATATGTACTATATACTAGACAGTACTAAAATTAGATTCCTGAAAGCAAAGTTCCAATAATGTGGAGAGGTATCTCCGTAAGA
>VYZX01024894.1:1681-40256 GCA_013401335.1 Brachypteracias leptosomus
TCCTGGGGGATGGTGGATACGGGGACCTCAGGGGTTAGAGGGGTCCTGTGGGGGACCCCCTGAGGTGCAAGTGCTGGGGGAACCCCTTCATGGCTCTGGCCTCTGGGTGAGGAGGGACTGGGGCTCAGCTTGGTGGTTCCTGACTCTTTAGGGGCATCTGGAGAGGATCCAGGCCTATGTGGGGGGCGCTCCTGGTGGCAAGAAGGTGTGGAGAGGCTGTAGGTGGGTGTGGGTGAGGTGGGGAGCAGGGGGTGGGCTGGGGAATGGCTGTGGGTCTGCAGCGGGGTGGGAGGTGTGGGGGCTCCCAGTGCCTCCCACATCACTGAGTAAAGAAAGCAGCAAACAGCAGGAGTGAGAGAATTCAGCCGTTTCTCCCCAAGTTTGGAACAATGTTTGCTTCTCCCTGGGGCCCTTCCAGAGCTCCAGCTTCTGAGGGCTTGTGGTGGTTTCACCCTGCACTTGTGGAGTCCTTCAGCTCTCAGCAGCTCTGGCTTTGCGAGCACCCCCCGGGTCACCTCTAAAGCTGTTTTATTCCCCCTGACAGAAGTGTTGGGGTGTCCCCGTGTCAGGTTGTCCCAGTGTTGGGAGATGCCCCCTGGGTGCAAAGAGCTCGGTTGCTTCAGGTGCAAGACGTGGGACAACAAAAACCCCTTGTTCTGCTCCAGCTTTTCCCCATCCAACTCTTTCTGCCTCTTTCCTTGACTCCTTTTCTTCACCAAGTCCTGTTTTTGTGAAGTTCTCGCTTCTCTCCCTGCTCGGGTCCCTCAAAAGACAACTTCACATTGAGGAGCAGGACAGAAAAGTGTCACTAACCCTTCGTTGGGACTCCCCAGTTGGTTTTGCCTCCTTGCTGGGCAGGGATGTTCTACCAGGCGTGGTCTGGGGGGTTTCTTTGCTGCTTTCCAAACCACTTTATAAATAGTTGTCACTAAAACGTTTCTGGAGAGGAATTGGGCAGCAGTTGGTGGATTTTTTGGATGGGGGTTTTCTCAGCAGAGACTAAGAATAACTTCAGTGTGTGAAGGTGGAGGAGAAGGTTGTGGGAGGGGGATTGAGGGGCCAGATTCCTGCTTGGGAACGAGTAGGGGTTAAACTCATTCCTTGTTCCCTTTGGGTGGGATCTGGGGCACGAGTGGGGTAATTATGGTTCCAAACTTGTTCCAAACTCTGCGACCAGAGCCCTGGGTCGCTCTGAGCATCAAATCCAACCAAGCAAGGTGTGGGTTGGTTGCTGCTCTGCCCCCCCAGCCCAGCCTGGGCTTTCCTTGGAGAATCCTCTATCTCTGACCCCAGGAGCTGGCTGGGAATGGAGAAGCAGGAGCCTGGTTTGGTGGTGCTGTGAATTCCCTCTGCTGGTGCTTTGGTTGGGACCCATTCAACATTTCCCCTCCTTTTTGGCCCTTGCCTGTCAAGCACCTCTAAAAACTGACCCCGGGCACCTCCCGTCCTGCTCAGCCTCTGGTTATTTTAATCCTCCCTTGTAAATCAATCCCCCCAGCTGCTTGGCTCCCTTTTTCTGGCTGCCTTCCCCCTTTGCTGGTACCCTCCTGGTGCTGAGCAGCCCCGAGCTGGGCTGGGCTCACTGAGGAGGGGGTTTGGGGGGCATTAGGGAGATGGTGCCTTTCCCTCCTCACTCTGCATCTGCTTGGATTGCAGGAGGTAAAAACTTCCCAGAAACTTGGGGGATATGTTAAACCCCCCCTTGCAATTTGTCTCCCCCATTGAAGGGTGTTTGTGACATTAATTTCTACTTGTTTTCACTCCTGTTTCCAGGCTGCCCAGGGAGGTGCTGGAGGCACCATCCCTGGAGGGGGTCAACAAGTAGATGTGGAGCTTTGGGACGTGGTCTGGGGGTCAGGGAGATGTTGGATGAAGGTTGGACTTGATCATCCTGGAGGTCTTTTCCAACCTTAATAATTCTATGGTCAAGGGGTCAGGGAGATGTTGGGATGAAGGGTGGATTTGATGGTCCTGGAGATCCTCTCCAACCATAATGATCCTATGAAATGTCTTTCAAATGGCTGAGGGAGGAGGCTCTGGCAGGGCTGGAGGGGCTCGTGTTGGGGTGTGCAGAGAATCTCTGCCTTGGCTTTGGGCTCGGGCTCTATTTCTGCCCATCACACGCGAGGCTTCTTCGTCTTCTGTTTGGTTTTATTTATCCTCTGCCTTTCTTAGGGCTGTTTTTTTGTTGGATGTTCCTAGCACAGAGAATTGAGGCCAGATTTCCCAACCCACTCTTCCCCCAGGCATTTAGCACCCAGCCACGAGCCCTTTGGAGAGGAAATACTGGGAAAAAATCCTGTTTTTATGAGAAACCTTCAGGCCTGGGGACCTGTCGCTTCCTGGAACTTCATCATTTAGTTGGTTTTTTTTCTCCCTTTTAAAATAATTTGGTTTCTTGGTTTTGGTTTCAAGGAACTCAAACTGCTCTGGGTGGCTGCTGAGTAATGTGGGATGAGCTGAGACGTCAGCGAGGGCTCCCCTGGGGAGCTGGAAGTGGTTTCTCCTCAGGAGAAGTGTGGAGGAGACCAAACCAAGAGCGTGTTTATGGCCTCACTTCCTTCTGGGTGCAAATTGGAATGGGGTGGGTCGGAAGGGACCTCAAAGATCATCTCATCCCACCCCCCTCCATGGCAGGGACACCTCCCACTAGAGCAGGTTGCTCAAGCCCCATCCAACCTGGCCTTGGACACCTCCAGGGATGGAGCATCCACAACCCCCCTGGGCCAGGCTCTCCCCACCCTCATGTGGAAGAAAACCAGGTCTCATCAGAGTATTTCTCACATCTTCTTGCCTGGCTGGTGAATTCCTACCTGGTGTCACCTCAGGTCCTCAGTGAGTCTCTTAATTCTGCTCCTTCTCCACTCGTTCCTCAAATTGCTTTGCCTGGATCCAGGAGGTGAAGGTTTAACCCCCACAGGACCTGGCTCTGCTGGGAGCAGAACTTTGGGGCTGGCCAAGGCAGACCCGTGACCTCCATGACCATCTCCAGATGATGCCTGTGCAGGCAGGAGAGCTCCAGCCCAAGCCATGGAGAGGACACACCTTGGAGGACCCCAGGATCTCCTCACTCCACCCCTTGGAGGCTCCAGGATCCACAGAGTTCCTCCTCAAGCCTGTTTGTGCTCTGGGGTTTGTTCTCCCTCCTCACAGCTGGTATTTATGGTGTGTTCTGCCTCAATTAGTCCTGGCCCGTGGCAGTTGGGTTTAATTCCTTCTCTGAAGCTCAATTTCATCATCTTCCAAGACTCTTTGTGCTTTTTATCCCTGACACCCTCAACAGGGCACGTGCCTCTGGGGAAGTCTGTGGAGTGACCTTTCAATAGCTCAGGCTGCAGCTTCATTCCCCCCAGATCTGAGGTTTGGGGTTGAGACGTGGCCAATCCAGCTCCTTCTCCACCTCCTTTTAATGCAGCCCCATTAGTTACCAGAACGGGGCTTTTCTGGCTTGTGCCTCTTTGCTCTGGGCTCTTTGAAGAGTTGCTGAGAGGCTGAGCTGCCCCGGGGTGAGTTTTTCTCCCTCTTCACCTCCTTTTTTTGCTGCCATCCCACGTCGGGATGGGCTCAGAACCAAGCTGCTGGTGACACAACTTTCCTGAGAGCCCACGGAGAGCCTGGAAACCACCAGAGGAGAGGGAAGTGGTGGTGGAGACACGGTGCCAGCCCTTCATGGACCAGCAAAGCTGCTCTGCCAACCACAGGCTCCTTCTCTGAGGTTCAGCCACCAAAAAACCCTCCAGGAGAAGCTCTGCAAAGACGTTTGAGCTCCTGGGGTGCCAAGTGCACGTTGTGCCTTGAGCCTAAAAGGAGGGGAGCTGCAGAATTCACCATTTCTCTGCTCCTCTGAGCTCTTGCACAGCTCCTGGTGATTCCTGTGCTGCTCATGGAGAACGTTTGCAGGCCAGGCTGGCAGGGGCCCTGCTCTGGAGGCCGTTGTTACTATTTAAAATCATCTTAATACTAAAAAAACAGCTTTTCACAGACTCGAGTGCATTAAGGACTTGGCTGGCCCTGGCCTTGGCAGTGCTGAGGAGCAAGCAGTGCCCAGAGGGGTGGGTTTAGACCTGCAAGGAACCATTCCCAGCCCTCTCCCCCCCTCCTTTCACCATTTCCAGCCCCAAACTTGGAGCAGAACTTGTGGGGTTTCTGCCAAAACAGCTCTTGTTGGTGCTGAGTCTGCAGAGAGGAGGGGAACAACCCTCCCCATCGCCAGCACTGAGGGCTGGTGATTACTGAGAGGAGCTGCTGGTGGAAATGGAGGTGGAACTGGTGGTGGTGGCACCTGAAGGGGCTGGAAAGGCCTCAGAGCTTGGGATGGGAGGTTGAGCTTCCCTGGAGAAGCTGGAGGAGGTTCCTGCAGGCAGGGAGAGCTTCATTCTTAGACTGTTTCATCTTCTTGCAGTGAAATGTGGAGGTTTCTCCCTCCTCGTGCTGTTCTTGGTGTGCTGGTGGGTTCAGGTTGTTCTTCTGGGGGTAGGAATATTCCCTGGTGGGTTTTTGAGTGTTGGTCAAACAGAGCTGGAGGAGGAGCAGAGGAGGGAGCTGGGATCCAGAGCAGATTGTCCCAGCCCCCCAGGAATGATCTGGTAGGTCCTGAGAATGGGAAGGTGGAGACTGAGCTGAGCATCCTGCAGGGGGGA
The DNA here is from genome assembly GCA_013401335.1 of Brachypteracias leptosomus. Taxonomy (NCBI): domain Eukaryota; kingdom Metazoa; phylum Chordata; class Aves; order Coraciiformes; family Brachypteraciidae; genus Brachypteracias; species Brachypteracias leptosomus. Next base: position 6,322 of record VYZX01024894.1, read on the forward strand.
TTTGCTGCCTGGAAAGGCTTTGTAGAGGTCACCACCAACCCCTGGCCCTCAGCACCACAGCTCCAGCCTTGGGAACCCCTCCAGGGCTGGGGACTCCACCACTGCCCTGCCCAGCAAGAAATTGTTCCTTGAGTCCAACCTCAACCTCCCCTGGGGCAACTTGAGGCCGATTCCTCTTGTCCCATCCCTTGGGGACAAGAGATCTCAGCCCCCATCTCCCCACAAGCTCCTCTCAGGGAGTTGTGCAGAGCCAGAAGGTCTCCCCTGAGCCTCCTTTGCTCCAGGTCCCTCCCAAGTTCTCCAGCCCCTTCTCCTTGTGCTCACAAGATCTCCCAGTTTGAATCACACCAACTCCACCTGGGAAATCGCTGCTTTATTCGAGGCTCTTGGAATGAAACCACCCCCAGTCACCCCCCTCCCTCCAGACGTGCCTCATAGTTGGAATATTTCTTGCTCCCCTCTGGTTTTGGGCCCCGAGTATCAAATAATGACTCCATCAAACACCCTCGAAGGCTGAAGAAATAAAACCCCCTGAGTGTGGTGGAAAGAAGAACAGGGGGGGACTAAATATTTCTGGTTTATGGCCCCACGTCCACGCAGGAGCCTCTTGGCCCCTCTCCCACTGGGGCTGTTCCCTTTATCTTCATCCATCCCTGAGTTTTATCTGTAGGTTGGTGCTTGATAGAGACTCTCCTGCTCCTACCTTGGGGCAGCCTTGGCTTGGATCTTCCTTCTTCACCCACCATTAGAGGGGGGAAGATGTTCAAGCTCCTTCTCTCTTGTCTCAATCTCCCTCTTTTAGTTCCAAACCATCTCCCCTTGTCCTGTCCCAGCAGCCCCTGCTCAAAAGTCCATCCCCAGCTTTCTGATGGACCCCTTGAAGTCCTGCAAGGCCCCAAGAAGGTCTCTTTGGAGCCTTCTCTTCTCCAGGCTGGACAAGCCCAACTCTCCCAGCGGAGATTCCAGCCCTCCCACCATTGCTGGGGCCTCCTCTGGCCCCTCTCCACCAGCTCCGTGTCTCTGCTGTGCTGAGGACCTCCTGAAGATGGTTCCAAATCTCTTGAGCTCCTGGTGGTTGCTCTCACTTTTTTCCCCGTGGGGTTCAGCTTAGATGGACCCTCCCCAGTGTCCTTCCCGGGGCTTGGCTGGGCCCCGGGTGACACGAGACTTTCTCCAGCACCTTGTTCCAAGGTCTGAGGCCAGGCCAGATCTGAGCTGGAGGGCAGCCAGTGTGAAGAGCCTCTTGGACAATGGAGCTTCTCCACTGGCCCTTCCCCTGCCAGCCCCGTTCACAAATGACACTTTTCTGCTGTGGTAACGGCCAAGCTGTGTTTAGAAGAGGGTTGGGAGGAGCTGAGGTTGTGGAGAGGGGAGGGTGCTGGGCAAAGCCCCCAGAGCTGGGAGCTTTGTTGGTGTAAGTGGTGGGAAAAGCTTTTGTGGTCCCAGGAAGGTCTCTCGGGGTGGATGAGCTGGGCTGGGGCCCGGGGGTCATTCCTGTGCTGGAGTTTGTTTTACGTCTGAGAGGACAGAGACAAAGGCACCCTGAGCTCACCCCTGCCTGGGGAGGAGGAGGAGGAGGAGGAGGAGGAGGATGGGGCCCAGGGCCAGGCCAAGGGGCACCGGGCACCAACTGGAACCCAGGAGGAGAAAGTTGGTTGAGGGGAGGGTGTTGGAGCCTGGCCCAGGCTGCCCAGAGAGGTTGTGGAGAGGTTCCAAAGGGGCCTGGCCACCATCCTGGAGCTCTGGGGGAGCTGCTGGAGCAGGGGGTAGGACCAGAGCATCTCCAGAGCTCCCTCCAACCCCCACCACGCTGGGATTTCATGATTCTGAGAGTGATTCTTCTCCATGGCTGGTGCTTCACGTGAGCTCTGACCCTTTTCCCAGCCTCCCTTTGCTGTTTGTTTGCTCCACATCAGCTGAGGAGCTGTTGAGGAACCACCTTGGGGCCAGATGTCCCAGCTGGTGGGTTCCTCTGGTGGCAGCAAGTGCAGCTCAGTGGGGTGGGGACACTCCTCAGGCCTTTGCCAGTGAGAAGTGAGGGTGTGATGCCTTGAGGAGACAACATCCCAACTCTTTGGGGATGTTCTTGTGGGTAGAGGCTCCTCCCCAGGCTTGAGAGCACTGCTGAGCACCCAGCGAGGTACCAGGGGTGGGAAGTGGTTGGACTTTGTGCTGTGGGTTGACTCCTGACTTGTCCCGTTGACCTCCAGTGAGTTCCTTGCCAATATCCCAGTTTGTACAGGAGGATTTGCTTTGTCAAGCTGGGTTTGTGCCTCTCCAGCAGCTTTGCCAGGGGTGGCTTTTGGCTTTCTCTCCCAGCTGACAGTTCTAAGCTCTCTCATCCCCTTTTGGTTGCAAACCAAACTTTCTCACCCCCTGAAATAACTTGGAAGCCTGAGGACTAACAGTGGCCTGAGCTTGGTGGTGGCCTCTCCTTGTGGAGCTTGGGATCTTTCACAGTATCTTGGGGTGATAAATAATCAAACAGAGACTTGGGCAACAGGGGTGTGGAGTCTGGGCAGGCACCTGAGTCAGTTTGAGAGTCCACAGTCGGTCACTGGGGGAAATTTGGTGCCAAATTGACTTTAAAACCCACCTCAGAGCAGGTTGGGCACCTGCCCCCTGTCCTGCAGAGCTCACCCAGGGATGAGGAAGCTGGAATCATAGAAACATGGGATGGGTTGGGCTGGAAGGGACCTCAAAGCTCATCCAGTTCCACCCCCTGCCATGGCAGGGACACCTCCCACTAGAGCAGGTTGCTCCAAGCTCCATCCAGCCTGGCCTTGGACACCTCCAGGGATGGAGCATCCGCAGTGCCCCTGGGCCAAGGTGTCACCACCCTCAGAGGGCAGAATTTCCTCCTCATTTCCAATCTCAATCTCCCCTCTTCCACTTTGAACCCATCACCTCTCATCCCATCACTCCGAGCCCTTGTAGAACATCCCTCCCCAGCTTTCTTGTAGCCCCTTCAGATCCTGGAAGGCCCCAGGAAGGTCTCCCTGGATCCTTCTCTTCTCCAAGCTGAACAACCCCAACTCTCAGGTTGTTTTTATTTTAGGCAGAACTTATCTCTTAGTTTCCACCCCACTTTGGGATGGATTCTCACCTGGTACCTTCACCCAGCTCAGCCTGGGGAAGGTGGACACCAAGCTCTGGGTTCCCCCCTGAGATGCCACCTCGACCCTGGCCCAGACCTTCCCCTCGAGGGCAGGAAGCTCTGGGCAGGGAGCTGTTAACAACCACCCTTGGCAGAAGAATGAGGAGCCTTTCCTGGAACACTCTGCGAGCTCCATGTTTCCTTCCTTGCATTTTAGTGGGAAATCTCCTACTATTTTTGCAGCCTGGGGGCAGTGCCTTGAGCTTCCTCCTCTGGGCAAGGGGGGAGGAGGAACATCCCCTCCTAGCTGGACTTTCCCCCCCTCCTCCTTCCCCACAACCACTCTGCTGGAGTGCCACCAACCCCCAGCAGCAGCTCTGGCTCCGTGGTGAGCCCCAGATCTCGCCTCTCCTCCTGCAGAAGATGGATGTTGCAGCCTGGGTCCTGTGCAGCCATCTGTAATAATCTCATTTATTGGGGGTTTATCTCCTCTTCCCAGTAGCAGCCTCCTCGGGGCTGGGGCTGGTGTCTGGAGCACTGTTTGTGTGTGAATGGCCTTGTTTGGAGCACAGCTCGGGGCTCTTCATGCTCTTGGCAGGGCTCCCAGGTCTCCGCCACGTTCCCCACATGGAGCTGGGATGGTCCCGGCCACTCATTAGTCTCCCGGAATTAATCCCAGGGAGCTGAGGCTCCTAGAAGGTGAACTCTGCTTTACCTCCTGCCTTCAGCTGCAGCCAGGGGGAGCAGAGAAAAGCTGCGGGGGGTGTTGGGGCTCCTCCCGGGAACCCCGGCTGGTGGAAGGAGGTGGGAGGAGATGGCTGCTGGGGGAAACACCCTGTCTGGCTTTGGGGCAACACGGGGATTGTGATAAGAAGGTTGTTTCTGATAACAAGGGGAGGAATCAGCCTCAAGTTGCTCCAGGGGAGGGTGAGGTTGGACCCGAGGAACAATTTCTTGCTGGGCAGGGCAGGGGTGGAGTCCCCAGCCCTGGAGGGGTTCCCAAGGCTGGAGCTGTGGTGCTGAGGGCCAGGGGTTGGTGGTGCCCTGGCAGGGGTGGGGATGGGGGGGACTCCAGGAGCTCCAGGGTCTCTCCCAACCCAAACCCTTCTATGATTCTATGAAGGGTCCAACCTGTGACCTCGGGCTGGTGCTACCAACCAAACCCACCAGGGACATGTTGGCCAAAGGTTGGACTTGATGATCCCAAAGGTCCTTTCCAATGATTCTGTGCTTCTATTCCTGTGGCTCCAGATGTTCCTTAGCAACTCGTGTCCCCTGCAAAGCTAAAATAGGGTCTTTCAAAGGGTGAAAGGATCCCAAAGCACCAAAGGTGGCTTTGAAAACGTTCATCCAGCTCCTCCCACCTCTTCCCAAACCGCTTCCAAGTGGAAGTGACTGTGCTGAGGCTCCAGGAGGTGCCAACACGTGTCCTGGGGGAAGATCCTTTCGGGAAGGCTGCTCTTTGATCACCTCTGGTGGTGCGTGTAAAATCTGCTGAATTCCTTCCAGGGGACTCCAAATATCACCCCGTGGGCTCTGTCTAGACAGGGATAACGGGCTGAGCTGGGGCTTAATGGGCTCCTGAACATGCTCTGGGACCACTTGTGCTTTATGGAGGGATGGACCCGGGGGAAGGCACCATCTGGGCTGGCTTCAGCCTCTGCAGCAAGAAGGAAACTTGGAAATCAGTGGGATTGGGGGGGGTGGAGTGGGAGGAACCAGCTTGGCCCCACACTGGTGTCCCAGGCCAGTTCTCCCTCATAAATGGGGGATCTGGGGGGATCTTTGTCGTAAATGGGGGATCTGGAGGATCTCTGTTTGCTTGGATGGGGAGTTCCAGCTTCTGCTGGATTCCTGCAGCTTTTTCCCCCAGTTCCTGCAGGTACCAAGAGCCCAAATATTTTAATTTTAAACATCATCCTGTCTGGACATGAACCTGAGTGTCATTTGTAGCCTCTCTAGAACCCCAAAATCCCAGCATGGGGGGGTTGGAGGGAGCTCTGGAGATGCTCTGGGCCCCCCCCCTGCTCCAGCAGCTCCCCCAGAGCTCCAGGATGGTGTCCAGGCCCCTTTGGAATCTCTCCAGAGCAGGAGACTCCACAACCTCTCTGGGCAGCCTCCCAGGTTCTCCAGCCCCTTCTCCTTGTGCTCTGACCCCTCCCCAGCTCCATTGTCCCTCTCTGCACTGGGGTGACCAGAGCTCTGGGGCTCTGCCTCGTTGCTTTGCAGAGGAGCCTTCATCCCTTGGATGTTCTCCCAGCACGTGCCTCCTGGGCAGCCCAGGACCCTGCCAAGCCCTGAACCACCCCGTGGGATGTTCCTCATTTATCTCCCTGCCAGAAGCAGAAGAGGTGATGTCCCCAACAACTCCACAAGAGATGAACCTCAGCAAGAAGCCACCTTGGCTCTGTCAGCACCATCACCTTGGGCACTGGTGAAGCGTGGTCCTTGTCCTGGCTTTCCAAACCTCTCCTGCTGCTGGAGCTGCTCTGGGGAGGAGCTGAAGTTGAGGTTGAAGGTGGACCAAGGTCCCCAGGGGAGCAGACGTGCTCCTGGGTGTGAAGCTCATGTTTGTCCTGGTTGACTCTGCTCTGGAGGAGTCGCCCCCGTTGTAGGTGCTGCTGTGGAGAAGCTGCTCTTCAAAACCACGTCCTCTTCAGCACCTTGCTGGAGCTCCAGGGGCCACCTGGTGATCAGCACAGCACGTGCTGGAAGCCTTTGGGTTTCCTTCATCCAGCCAACCTTCCATTCTTTAATAAGAGAGAGAGAAGAACCCAGACAGGCTTGAGGAGCACCCCGTGTTGGGTTGGAAGTGTCTTTTTGGTGCTCCAGGAGGTGGTGGCTGCTCCTCAGGTCTGTGTTTTGCAGCACACCTTGATAATCCCTCCCTGTCTCTTCCCCTCTCCGCTCCCAACCTGCTCAGAAGCATCAAAGAGGTGAAATACTGGCCCGTGGCTGCAGGGAGAGGGATGAGAATGTGCTCCCAGATCCAATCATCTGCTGCTTCTGCCTCTTCTTAAGGGCAGGATTTATTGGTGCAATTTCTCCTGCCTAAATGTGACATAAATCTGAGCCCGGGGATGTTCACACCGGTCGCGTTCGGCGGGGAACGAGCAGCTCAATCTTCCTCCCAAGAACCAGGGACTCCTCCTGACACTGAGGGATGGAGGCAACGTGGAGAGGGGGAGGTGCAGCCTTCAGGAGAAGCCTTCAGGAGAAGCCTTCAGAAGCATCTGGCAGTGCCTGGAGGGCCAGCATGGGTTGGGTTGGTTCTCCTGCTCTGCCTTCCACTCGTGAGCTCACACCTGATCTGGGGTTTAATTCCTCTGGTCGCTTTTTGTGTGCGTTGGAAGCAGAAATAGAAGGTCCTGACCATCCTCCAGCCCTGCCCGGGCACCACCAACCCCTGGCCCTCAGCACCACAGCTCCAGGGCTTGGAGACCCCTCCAGGGATGGGGACTCCACTTGGGACAACCCTTCCCATGAAGATGTTCCTTGTATCCAACCTCAACCTCCCCTGGGGCAACTTGAGGTGGTACCTCTTGTCCATCACTTGGGGCCAAGAGATCTCAGCCCCCATCTCCTCACAAGCTCCTCTCAGGGAGTTGTGCAGAGCCAGAAGGTCTCCCCTGAGCCTCCTTTGCCCCAGCCTCAACCCCTCAGGTCCCTCACAGGTTCTCCAGCCCCTTCTCCTTGTGCTCCAGCCCCTTCCCCACCTTCATTGCCCTTCTCTGGCCACTCCACCAGCTCACTTAGGATGCAAGTCAACTACATCAGGGCCTGAAGGAGATTCCCCTTGGAGAGATCAGCTGGTGGAGCCACGATCCCTGTTTCTTCAGCTGGCAGGAGCAGTGAGTTCCTAGTTTGGTTTCTCCAGCTCCTGGTTTGGAGCATTGGTGGCAGCTCAGGAGGATGGCACAAAGGGTCCCACCTCTTCACCACGTCCCCATGGACAGAGCTCCCCATGACCAGGGTTCCACCTCCCTGGTGAAGCCCCAGAGCTGCTGCCACCTCCTGCCACCCCCTCCTAGAGCTCTACAAGCCCCCACGTCACTTCTGGGGGCATTTCTGGGGTTGGTGGCTCCTCCTTGGGCCTCTTCATGGCCGTTCCTCTCGTGCTTTGGCTGCTCGCCCGCCCCATTTGGCCCTTCCTCCTCCCTCCTCACTTTGTGTTTGCAGAGGCCCCGGAGTTTGGCCTCCTAAATCCAAACACAGGCTGATGTTGTGGCCGTCTGGTCTCTTCTTGTGGGAGAAGCTCTGGCAGCTCCTTCCTCAGAGCTCTTGGTGGTTGCTGTGGCTGAGCCAGGGCTCAGGGAGGGGAATTCCACCCCCTGGAGCCACCCACTTCAGCCTGGCTGGTGCAAACTGAGAAAGAGCCTCTTTTTTGGGTTGTATTAAGCAACCATTGATCCCTCTCTCTTCCATAGGAGCAGGAGGGGACAGTTTTCTGGAGCACACGTGGCCGAGGCACATTCTTGGAGCACTTTCTCATCCAGCTCCTAAAAATAACATCTCCCCACCCTCCTGCTGCTGCTCGTGTGTTAGGATGGGCTGGGCTGGAAGGGACCTCAAAGCTCATCCAGTTCCACCCCCTGCCATGGCAGGGACACCTCCCACCAGAGCAGGTTGCTCCAAGCCCCATCCCGCCTGGCCTTGGACACCTCCAGGGATGGAGCCTCCACAGCTTCCCTGTTCCAGGGTCTCCCCACCCTCAGAGGGAAGAATTTCCTCCTCATTTCCAACCTAAATCTCCCCTCTTCCACTTTGAACCCATCACCCCTTGTCCTGTACTTGTAGAAATCCCTCCCCAGCTTTCTTGTGGCCACCTTCAGATCCTGGAAGGCCCCAAGAAGTTCTCCCTGGATCCTTCTCTCCTCCAGGCTGACTCCCAGCAGAGCCTTCCAGCCCTCCCATCATCTCTGGGCCCTCCTGCCCAGCTCCCCATCCTTGTCCTGAGGACTCCAGAGCTGCTCAGGTGAAGAACCTGCAGCAAACCCAAAGTTCTCCCCATCTTCCCAGCCACACTTTAGTTGCCTTTCTCCTCCCAGCTGGAGCCAAGCCCCCAACTCAGGAGGAGGAGGAGGAGGAGGAGGAGGCAGTGGGAGCTCCAGGAGCAGCCAGAACCTCTCCCCACTCATCCCCCCGAGGAGGCAGCATTTGCTTTATTGCAGCTTTTCCAACCCCTGCTGTAAAAACAGCCCTGGGTGGAGGGAGCTGGGAGGGGGGGGAATCTGTGTGTGTTGCTTTATTTACTCTGATTTTTTATTAATAAGAGCAGCTCCTCTCGTGAGCAGGACGGAGGGTTTGTTGTTCTCCTTGGCTGTAATCTCTGATAAACTGCCCCTGCCACCAGCCTCCCAGTTTACCCACCAGGGAGCCCGATTATTGCCTTGTAAAAGGGAGCACCACTCCTATAATCCCTTAATTAATTAAATGACAAATTTTAGCTCTCTCCCATTGAAAATATAACTCGTACATAGACTGGGATTTATTTGCTGCCTTCTTGCTGCTGGGTTGTTGGGGTTTGGGGTTTTTTTTCTCCTTGTCTTTGGCTCATCCTGCTGGAAATAGTCTGGGAGGGGGGTGCGGGTTGGTTTTGGGGGGTGTTTTGGGGGTGTTTCATGGAATCATTTGGGTTGGGAAAGACCTTGAAGATCATCCAGTCCAACCATAACTCTGCCAAGTCTGCTGCTAACCCGTGTCCCTCAGCACCACCTCTGCACAGCCTGGAAACACCTCCAGGGGTGCCTGAAACTCATCCAGGGATCCCAGGGGGGTTGTGGAGGCTCCATCCCTGGAGGGGTCCAAGGCCAGGCTGGATGGGGTCTAGTGGGAGGTGTCCCTGCCATGGGGGGGTGGAACAAGATGATCTTTGAGGTCCCTTCCAACCACCCCCTGATGCTGTGACCCCTCAGCTCTCACTGTCCCACCCTCACCTTTCCCTCCCAACCCCAATTCAGCTTTTTCTCTCCATACATAAAACCCCACCTGCTCCCTCCCAGGTCTCCTTCAGCTCAGGCTGCATTAATTCCCCTTCCCCAATTTTCCTGGGGGCACCAGGAGCTCCCCCTCCCTCACCAACCCCAGCCCCACACGGGGCAGCTTCTGCTCCTCCATATATTCCCTTTTTTTGCTGCTGATTTACCCCTTTCCTCTCCTCTCCTCTCTCCTCAGCTCATCCCAGCCCTGTGAAATATGGGGGACGACAGACCCTTCGTGTGCACCGCCCCTGGCTGTGGACAGGTACAATTCCCACCATTCCTGGGGGGTTTATGGGGGCTTGTGCCTGGCTGTGAATCAAAGTGGCTGTTTTATCACGGAGGCAAAGAGCTGAGAGCTGCTGCTTTACGTGGCAATCAGAGCAGAGCTTTTGCAGGGTGTAAATCCCAGTTACGAGCCCTCCAAAGGGATGGGACCTGCCTCTCTTGTTCCCCTGATGGTGGTTTGGGCTGGGCTGTGATTCCAAGGGAGGTTTTTTGAGCTCTGTTGTTATTCTGCTGGTGTTTTCCTCACTCTCACCTCCTGGGGATGGAGGAGAAGGTTCCTCATCCCTTCCCAAGGCTCCTTCACCAAAGGGTGGCTCTTCCCTCACTGCTGGGGTGAGGGAGGGGCTGCAACGTGCCCCCTAAAGCAGCTGAGAATGTGACAGAGCCCCTGGCTCGTGGTATGTGACCCCCAAACCACCGGGGGCTATTTTGAGCCTGCCAGGAAAGAAAACCAGACTCATTGTGGATTTTCCCTCCAGGATTGAGCTGGTGGCAGCCTTGGAAAGCTCCTCTTTGCCTTTCTGGGGTGAATTGTTGTTGTTCTGAACTGGTCCCACCTCTGTGACAGCCCCACAGCCTGGGAAGGCTCCTCCCCGGGGTGCTTTGGGTGGGTTTGTGCTGAAGTTAGGGGGTTTTTTGGTCTCTCTTGTGCACGTTGCAGGTTTTTAAGAGCCTTTCCCAGTGCTGAGCTCTGGGGCTCCCAGTTCACAGCAAGGAGAAGGTGGTTGTGGGGTCTGTTAATGGGGTCTCTTAGGAACTGGGGCTTCAGCCCGGGGAGAATTGGGGTTGTCTGTTCTGAAGGGTTTGAACCTCAAAATGCCTTTTCTAGGGGTGAATTGTGGCTTTTAATTAGGTATTAAGTGATGTTCACACACTCTGGTGGGTGTTGAGTTGCCAAACCTGTGGCCAGGACGTGTCTGGAGCTCTCACCAAGCCCAGGGTCCCCCCCCCCTCAATTCTTCAGTGTATTTAACATCTTAATGCCTCTTGTAGGGTCTCAATTGAGATTAAAATCATAGAATTAGGGGTAATTCTGCATCCCCAGCTCATGTCCTCTGAGGTCACATCTGGATTCTCCAATATCTTTATTTTTATGGTGCAGAAATGGGTCAAAAATCACATCAGGGGGTCAGGGAGGGCTTTGAAAGTTCCCACTTGGGACTTCCCAGCTCTTTGGCCCTCCCAGGGCTGGTCCCACCTGAAGCATTTTCCCTCCCCTCTCAGGTGATCTTCCTCTTTTTCTCCTTTTTTTTTTTTTTTCCCCTCTTCCTAGGCTGCTTTTTATCTTGAACTTCTTTGCCTGTGAAATTGCACAAGCCATTTATAAAATGTATTAGCTGCATTTGAGCACTTAATGATGTGAGGGCTTCCATCACAGGGCCTTAAAATCGGATTCAAACAAGCAATTAAGGCAAACAACAATGTATTTAAATTTAATCTCCCCCAATCTCCCACAAATGACATCTAAAGGTGGTTGCTTCCCCCTCTCGCTGTTCCAGGCTGCTGCTGATGGGTAATTCTGACAATTCCTCATGTTAATATTGAAATGTGGGGATCGGGGTAATTCCGAGCGCTGTGATTCATGGGGATCCAGCCTGACCTCCTTCCCCACAACGTCCTTCAGGACCTGCCCCAACCAGCACGTGGCTGAAATGATGATGAGCTGAGCTTGAGGGAAACATCTCCCCAGGCTGGGAAACTCAGCAGGGCCCTTGCTGGACTTGTCCTGATGGTTCCTTGCTCTGGCTGCTGAGGAGAACTGGTGCCTCCTCCCCAGGCCCAGCCTGCTGGGAGCTCTGGAGCTGCTGGAGTTGTGGGTTTCAGGCAGATTTTTAGGGTTTTAGGGAAGGGGTGGCTGTAGGTGGTTGCTGAGCATTCAAGTCACCCCTCACCAATCTAATACCTGGAGCCTCTCCCTGTAAATCCTCCTGGCATCTTCTTTTGGCTTCTATTTCTACCTTAGCTTCGTGTTGCAGGTTTTGAAGAGCTTGTGGTACCCCCAGTTCTTACAGGTCATCATGGAAGGACTGAGGTTGACCTTGGGTGAGCTTTGGGTGGAATAAATGCAGGTTGTTGTACTGGCCAGGACACCTTGTTGGGGGCTTGGGATATTCAAAATAAAGGGGAATTGGAGGTGGGGGCTGGTGGCCAGCAGGGCTTGGGCTCTGTGCTGGTGTTTGGCACCAAACCTTGACCCTTGATGGGCCCCGTGGATCATCCCAGTGGTCCTAGAATCCCAGAATCCCAGAATCCTAGAATGGTTTGTGTTGGAAGGCCCCTTAAAGACCATTTTGTTCCAACCCAATTTCTTACTTTTAAGCCCAAAAAAAGAGCTTTTCCATTTCTTTGACCCATTAGTTGCTTCTTCCCCTCCATAGCTGGTACCAACCCCGATTTTTATCCCATAATCCCTTTTTTCCCCCTGTTTCTGTGTGGGAAGAGGCTGCCAGGGCAGCTCTTCAGGGGAACGTGGGGAGAGAAGAGTGAAGGGCCACCAAAAATAGCCGAGCAGCTCTTGGTGTCCCCCCGTGTCACGACAGGCAGGGGGCTCCTGGTGGGGACATAAACATGTTGTGGTTGCCAGGGCTGCAGCCCTGGTTATTTTGGGCTGCTGGGTGTGATCCCTCCCCACAGCGAGGCCACCACGAGGCAGCTGGGGAACAAGGTTCTTCTCAAGGTCGTTGGGGTCTGGGGGGGCAGGGGGTGCATTTTCCCCTGACCCCCTTCCCCTGGTGGTCTTCAGACCGTGTGGCCCCCCCAGAATATGGAGGAGGGAGGTGGAGGCAGGTCCCTGCTTCCAGAGTGTCCGTGGAAGGTGTTGAGTGATGGCTCCAGTGAAGGTCTCGTTGAAGCTGCCCAGTGAGACCAGGCTGGGAGTGGGATGGGTTGGGAGTCGTTAAACTCTGAGTAATTAAAGCTTTGGCCACCCTGGGGCATCTAGAGCAGAGGAAGGGGGGGGTTGGGGGGCTCTTGGGGACCTTGCCAGTGCTGGGACTGGTTGAGCATCTCTGTTGGAGACATGGATGGTGGGATCAAGGCACCTTGGCCAGTTTGAGGAGGACACTGAGCTGGGTGCTGGGGTGGAACGAGATGGTCTTTGAGGTCCCTTCCAAGCCAACCCATCCCATGACTCTGTGGCTACCAAGAGCCAGAGGGTGGTCACTTGATGTCTGCCCCTTGATCCCCCCTTAGACCCTTCTCAGGTGCCCAGTGGGTGCCCTGGGGCAGGTGAGCTCCCAGCAGGAACCATGGACTGATGTTCAACACCCCCCAGCCCTTCTTCTCCTGCTCCTTGAGGCTTTCTGAAGAGCCATAACAGAGGAACACAGAATCATAGAGTCATAGGATGGTCAGGGTTGGGAGGGACCTCAAAGCTCATCCAGTTCCACCCCCCTGCCATGGGCAGGGACACCTCCCACTAGAGCAGGTGACTCAAGGCTCCATCCAACCCAACCTTGAAGCCCTCCAGGGATGGGGCTTCCAGCACCTCTCTGGCCAACCTGGGCCAGTGTCTCCCCACCCTCCTGGGCAAGAACTTCTTCCCAACGTCTCCTCTCCATCTCCCCACCTCCAGTTTGGAGCCATTCCCCCATTGACCACTACCCAACATCCCAAAAAGTCCCTCCCCAACTTTCTTGGAGCCCCCTTCACATCCTGGAAGGCCACCAGAAGGTCCCCTTGGAGCCTTCTCTTCTCCAGCCTGACCAACCCCAACATCTTGATTAATAAACCCTTTGAGCCCCCCCTTCCTTTCCCAATGGATTCCCCTTGAACCCCTGCCCAGGAGGTGCTGCTGGTCCCAGCTCCGGGCAGCTCTGAGCCCACCCCCTTCCATCCATGAGGCCAGGAGATGATTTTTCTTGTGGCTGGTTTATTGTATCCTCTTATCTTGTCATATAATAGAAATAATGTTTATGGCGTGGAGGCCTCAGCATTTAACCAGCCTCCAGAGCAGTTTATTGCTGTGGATCCTCTGCCGCCGTCACCACCAGCCCCTAAATCTCCATTGCCCCCTAATATACGAGGCCACAAATGGCTCCTGTGATTGGCCACACGTGGGGCTGGAGCTGAGGTGGGGTTGGAGCTTGTTTAACCCAAACGAATATAGATTATTCCTTTTACACGAGTCCTGGGGTGGAGAAGGGGGGGAAGTGGCCCAAGTCTCTCTCCAAGAAGCGTTGGGGTCTCCTTGTCGTGGTTCCAGCAGCCCAGGATGTGCCCCCTGCTCATGGTGGGGGGTTCCAGCCATGGTGGGGTCACCTCGAGCTGTGGTTTGTGCCCGGGTGTCTTCACCCCAGCTCCACCACAGGAGGAGTGAGTCTTGGCCCTGTCCCTGTAGGTCTGTCCGTGGCTGAACGTCCTCGGTGGGAGCAGGTGGGTCAGGATAAGCCACAGAATCACTGAGGTTGGAAAAGATCTCCAGGATCATCCAGTCCAACCTTCATCCGAGTGTCTCCTTGGCCATTAGATCATAGAATATTTAGGTTGGAAAGGACCTCCAGGATCATCAGGTCCAGCCTTCATCCCAACATCTCCCTGACCCCCAGACCATGTCCTGAAGCTCCACATCTACTGGTTTCCAGGGATGGTGACTCCAGCACCTCTCTGGGCAGCTTCTTCCAATGCTTGACCACTCTTCCAGTAAAGAACTTCTTCCTAATGTTCAATCTAAACCTCCCCTGGCGCAACTTGAGGCCATCAGCTCTTGTCCTGTCAACGAAGAGGCAGAATAAGGTGGAGGTGGGTGTGGGGAGCAGCCCAGAGGTGAGAGGAGGAAAGTTCCCTTTTGCTTCACACCGAAGCATCTTCCTTCTGCTCTGACTTCAGAGCTTTGCTTTGTAACCATCTCACCTCCTCCTGGTGGCATGAAGCAAAATATTCCCTGTCTGGAAGCTGCCAGGAGCCACCTCCACCACCAGGAGAACATCCACAGGGGGTGGTGAGAACATCCAGAGGGATGTCTCAGCTCGTTGCCAGACCCAGGTGGGCCCAGGACATGGATTTGTTGGGTTAGGACATGGATTTGTTGGGTTTGATCATGAGCATGTCCAGAAAGAACCACTTGAGTGTTGATTTGAAGGTCTCTGGAGGTTCTGCCTCCTGAAGCTTAGGGAAGGAAACCAGACGAGCTGCAGGAGAAGCTCAGAGATGAAATCTGTGAGGAGCCTCAGCCCAAGTGGCTCCTGCTGCTGCAGCAAACGGGAGTTTAAAGGGTGGTTGATGAGCAGAGAGTCATTGGGGTTGGAAANCCAGGCAGGTATTAAAATGAAAAATTGTGGATGTTAACGATGGAAGGAGGATAAAAAAAAGCCCTTCCCTGGGCTGGTTGTTATGCTGGGGCAGAGCTCGCCCCGTGCTGCACTTAACATGCAAAGTCACGTCGCTGCCGTGTCCCTACTGCACCCCAGTGAGTTCAGGAGCTGAGCCATAAACCAGAAGGGTTGGGTGGATTTTTTTTTTGCTGCTTTGGAAACGGGAGGAAATGGCTGAAGCTCAATTCCTGCCTGGATGGAGCTCGGTTCCTGCCCGGGTCTCCAACACCTGCAGCTTCTCCTTGGAGCTGCCCCCGCCAGCATCAAGCCCTGCAGAGAATCCTGGAATCCGAGAGCAGCAGCTTGGGAGGGACCCCAAGGATTGTCTAGTTCAGCTTTTCCAGGCAGAAAAATAGAATTTCAGCACCCTGTCAAGCTGAGTCTTAAAACATGGTGGAGAAAAGGGCTTCTCTTCTTCCCCAGGTTGCCCCAGTGAATTATTTATCTCTAATTAAAGCCCTTTATGCAGCACTACCCGTCAACGCAGAATTAGCAGGTGCTGCACAAACCCCTCCCCGAGCTTTCAAGTGGGTCCAACGCAAAGTATCAGCTGGTCCTAGCAAGTGTTGGGGTTGTCCACCCTGACAAAAACATGGATTAATTTGGGTTGTCACCCAGGTGGTGTGAGCAGAGCCAAAGGAGACCTCCCACCTCCCACCGGAGGGACCTGGGGAGGGGGGAGCTAATTTTGAATAATAAGGAGCTCGAGGAGGCATCTGAAACCAGTAAACGTTTATTTTTTACACTCCTATAACTTAAAAACGGCCAAACCAATTTAAAGCAAATTGGATAATAAAAAATATTGCTGCTGGGCTGAGCCCCTCTATGCCAAGTTCCAGCCTCGAATGAATTTTTACGACCAAATTATAAACCCCCTCGAAACGCAGGTTTCGGATGGAAATGTTGACAGACCTTTAACTACAAAAGCACCATAATAGGACTTCTTTTTTTCCTTTTTCCTTTTTTTTTTTCTTTTAGAAAACGGCCTTTTAAAAATCTAATTAAGGCTTAAATATTATTTAATAGCAGCATTTCCTCCCAGTTCCAACCTTTATCATTCCTGCGGCCGCGCGACGCCGGCTCCCATTNATCTCCCCGAGTTCCTGAGTGGGACCAGGCTTGGGAATCTCCAACACCCCGGGTTTAACGAGGCAGGAGCCGCTGGAAAGCTGAACCTTATTAATAGGAGAAGGATGAGGTGGAAAACACCCCTCAGCAAGGCTGGGGCGACCAGCAGAGCTTCCACCCCCCTCTTCCAGCCTTCCATGGCCCCACCAACACCTCCAGGGCCCCCCAGCCCCACCAGCACCCCAGGAAAAAGGCTGGAATCAACCCCCCTCCTCCCCCGAGGCTTCCCCAGAGGGTCTCTCCGTGCCGGGGNGCAGCTTGGGAGGGACCCCAAGGATTGTCTAGTTCAGCTTTTCCAGGCAGAAAAATAGAATTTCAGCACCCTGTCAAGCTGAGTCTTAAAACATGGTGGAGAAAAGGGCTTCTCTTCTTCCCCAGGTTGCCCCAGTGAATTATTTATCTCTAATTAAAGCCCTTTATGCAGCACTACCCGTCAACGCAGAATTAGCAGGTGCTGCACAAACCCCTCCCCGAGCTTTCAAGTGGGTCCAACGCAAAGTATCAGCTGGTCCTAGCAAGTGTTGGGGTTGTCCACCCTGACAAAAACATGGATTAATTTGGGTTGTCACCCAGGTGGTGTGAGCAGAGCCAAAGGAGACCTCCCACCTCCCACCGGAGGGACCTGGGGAGGGGGGAGCTAATTTTGAATAATAAGGAGCTCGAGGAGGCATCTGAAACCAGTAAACGTTTATTTTTTACACTCCTATAACTTAAAAACGGCCAAACCAATTTAAAGCAAATTGGATAATAAAAAATATTGCTGCTGGGCTGAGCCCCTCTATGCCAAGTTCCAGCCTCGAATGAATTTTTACGACCAAATTATAAACCCCCTCGAAACGCAGGTTTCGGATGGAAATGTTGACAGACCTTTAACTACAAAAGCACCATAATAGGACTTCTTTTTTTCCTTTTTCCTTTTTTTTTTTCTTTTAGAAAACGGCCTTTTAAAAATCTAATTAAGGCTTAAATATTATTTAATAGCAGCATTTCCTCCCAGTTCCAACCTTTATCATTCCTGCGGCCGCGCGACGCCGGCTCCCATTTGGCATTTGCAGCGTGTGTGGGGCTGAACCACCACAGACACTCGTTTGTCAGATGGAAACGGGGCTGGACAACTTCCCAAACCCCCTTTTTTTCTTAAATTAAACCCCCCAAGGTCTCTCTGGACCCTCCTCCCCCTCCCCAAATCCTCTGCTTGGCCAAGGAGCCGCTGCCGCAATCTCTGCCGCCGACTCAACTTGGAGAGGCACAAATGGCTGGTGGGGTGGTGGTGAGGAGAACGTGTTCCCATCCCCGCGGGCTAATTAGCTATTAATTAAGGCTGTGATGGCCACGGCGGTGCCTTTGGAGCAGTTTGGAGCCCCAGGGGCTGCTCTGGCCACGGGGAAGCTGGAAAATCCACGTCTTGGAAGGAGCTTTTCCTCCGTGGAGCTTCGATGCTGCTTTTTCCCATCCTCCCTTTTTTTTGGTACTGGTTTAGGGTGGTGCTGAATCCTNCTAATTCCTCTATTTTGCTGCCTTTTTTTCCTTGCCCCGTGTTTAAAAATAACCCCCTGGTTGCTGCAGTGCCAGGGCTTGTGCAACACCCGGTTCCTCTACTGGTGTGAGGGCAGTAAAAGTGGAACTAGCACTGGGTGGGGGCACTTCTGGGTGTCCTCTCCCTTTTCTGGCTGCTTTGCTCCCTCTCTGCTCTCCTGAGCTCCTTGGGGTGAACCAAAAAACCTCCTCAGGACACGAGGATGCTGATGATGGGGGTAGAAACCAGTGACAGCATCCCCTTCATTGATAGATTTTGTGTGAAAAGTCTCCATTGTGGGACAACACTGGGTAGAAAGTGGCTTAAGGGAGAAACGGGGCGTGTTTGTGGGTGAAACTCTGCACATGATGCTGCTCATCCTCCTCCTGCCTCCTGTGAAGGGGTAAAAGCAGCTTCTCCCCCTTCTCTGACACCCCCCAGCTGGGTCGCCCACCCTGGGAGGGGCTGTTGTGAAGGACTGAAGGTTCTGAAGCAAAATTTAGCAGGAAATTGTAATTTTATCTCTTTTTGGCTGTGGCTGGACCCCTCCTGCTTGTGTGGAGTGTGGATTTGGTGGAGCAGTGGATGGGCTGGGTGAGGCTCTGCCACTTATTTCACTAGAAACCCCCCAGATTTGGGGGCTGAAATATTTTGGGGGGGGTTTTTTCTTTGTGTGAAGTGATGGCATGAATGGCTTTAATATGTGTAGCTTGAGCTCCTGTGAGGTTCTTCCTAGATCAGATTTTCCCCAAAAAATCTGGGCTGTGACTTCAGCTCCTTGCTCTGGAGCTTTGGCAGCAGCTTTTCCATCCCTGCCCCTGCTCCCAAACAGGATTTCTTTGCTGCATCACAAATAATTTGCTCTCTTTTGCCGTGGGGGTGATGAAAAGGGAGAAATCCTCGGGTCTGAAGCAGCAGCCGGGTGGTTTCCCCTCTGCCACCCCAGGGGTGCTGCAGCCAGGCTGCACAACACCCAGGAACCCCCTAAAACAGGCAGAAGATCAGTTTAGTGCAGGTGCTGCCGGAGGCCGAGCCGAGCTCGGTGCTCATGAGCATCCTGCTTCACTTTGGCATCAAACCAGGAGGCTGGGAGGCAGCACGGGACGAAAGCTCGTCAGTGATGGAGCTAATTGCCCTTTGGAGCACCTTCCACCCCCGAGGATTCATCAGGCAGCCACAAATCAGAGCAGAAAAGCCCCCGCGGCGCTGGGGGGGGGGGGGTTGGGGGCTCCCGGGCTGGGGGAGCCCCTCCTGGCAGGGCCACGGGGGCTGAGACCTCCCTGGTTTTCTTGGGGGACCCTCCAAACTCAACTGCTGAAGGTTGAACCTTCCTCGTTGGGGCTTCCTCGGGCTCTGCTGCGGGGCTGTGGAGGCAGCAGCTGTAAATATAGAGAGGGAGCGGCCGCCACGGCTCTTCCTATATAAAAACCTACAAGTGTCCACCTATAGATTTATCTGAGCTGAGCGTGTCCTGGCTGCAGCCCCCCCCTCTCTCGGGGCTGTTTGGTGCCACATGCTGGAGGAGAGAGGGTTTTATTCCACTTATTGATGCCCTGGAGCATCCTCACGGCACTGAGGACGCTGATTTTTCAGGGTGCCCCTTGGTTTGAGCCGGGTCGGGGCTTTCACCAGGGCTCTGATGGTTTAAATTAGTGGGTTTTGCTCTTTTTTCCTTTGCTGAACCATATCCCAGGTTCTTGGCTGGCTTCCCCTCTCTGCAGCAAGGTGAGGGAGGTTTTCCCCTTTCTTAGCAACATGAGCAGGGCTGCAAAAATCCCCCCCTCGGGTTCCTTCTCCTTTTGCTTTCAGGCACTTTCTCAGCCCTGGAGCCGCTGCTTTGAGGGAAGAATCTCAGCCTGGTCCTCACCTCGAGCTCTTTGCTCCCCATCAGGAATGCAAAGGGGCTGTGCACGGCCATAAATTGAGCCAGGCTCTTTTATTAACCTGAAATTAGACCCAGCTCAAAGCTGCCTTGTGCTCCCCAGCCGAGGAGGAGGAGGAGGAAGGTGCCGGTGGCTGCGTCTTCTCGCAGCCCAACACAACCCCCGACTTTAACCTGCTCTGAGCTTTTCTCAGGAGCAGCAAATCCCATTTTTCCCCCCTTTTCCATCCCTTGCAAAGCAGATGAGGAGCAGGACACCAGGTTTGGAGGCTCTGGAGGGAGGAGGGTGATACAGGAACCGACAGAGGGATCTTAAGGTGCAACCAAAACCTGCCTCCCTCTCAGCAGTGATTTTTTTCCTGCCTGTTCCGAGCTCTGTGGGGTTTTTTTTGGCCAGGAAAATAATTCCCTTATGTTAAAAGCAGCTTTTTGGCTGCTGATCTCGGAGCAGCTGAGGAATGCTTCGGGTTTGCTGCATGAGGAGGTGTCTTCTCGGCCAGGTGTGGACACAGCACGTGGCTCTAACAGCAGCCTCGGCACCTCTGGGTCTCAGAGAGGGGCAGGAACCTGCAGCAGTTTCTGGAAACGTGCAGAAAATCCACCCAAATTGTGGTTTAAGGACAAAAAAACCCAAACTGGGGAGCTCTGCCTGGTCCTTCCCCCTCCTCCCCCAGCCACGGTGATGCTGAGGAGGCTCTTTTGGGGTGCAACGAGTTTTCCTTGGACTTTTTAGACCCTCCACGGAGTTATTTGTAACCAAGACCTGGTTTTATTTCAATACCTAAATAATCTGGGGGGGGCTCTTCCACCTCCTCCCCCAGCAGCAGCAACGCTGAGGAGGCTCTTTTGGGGTACAGTGAGTTTTCCTTGGACTCTTTAGACCCTCCACGGATTTATTTGTACCCAACACACCCAAAACTTAATTTTATTTCAAAATCTAAATAACCGGCTGATATTTTTTCCATCAACCCCTCACCCTCTTCCATTCCCCAGCCCCAGAAGGACACCGAGGGAGCTTTGCAGCCCGAGGTGAGGGGAAAATCAGCTGAAATGCTCTTTTTTTGCTCCTCGTGTGCCCAGCAGGGCATTGTTGGGTGTCGGGGGCCGCTCCGCCCTCTGCGGCATCCCCAGCGCTGCGGCAGCTGCGGCCACCGCTGCGGCTCCTCCGCTGGGGATCCTGGAGCACGGTGCCCTTCGGAGCTTGGCAGGGAGAAAAACCCCCCCCAGCCCCTCCCTGAGCTGGGGAAAAGGGTATTTCAGGGCCTTTCTAGAGGTTTCATTTGAGATCAGTGAGTGAAAGCGGAGCGGGGATTTTGAAACGTGGATTTTTGTGATTTAAAGGGGTTTTTGGTTCATGCTTCTCCCCTCTGGGTGTTGCTGCTTTGCCTGAGAAACCCCCCGTGAAAAGGTTGTTGGGTGGGAGGTGGAGAAGCTCCCAATAAATCCATTTATTTCTCTAGTCACCCTTTTGGGGACGTGGGGTTGGAAGGACAAGGGGGGTTCTTGTGGTCCGGGGCTCGTGATGCAGCCGCACAAAGAGCTGGTGTGGAAAGGGGAAAAAAACCACATTTGGGGCTTTTTCTTCTCTGGGGGCTCACGGTGCTGCAGCCACACAAAGAGCTGGTGTGGAAAGGGAAAAAAAAAAACCATTTGGGGCTTTTTCTTGTCTGTGAATAAAGAGCAGGACACGTGGCCCATGGGCAGAAATCCTTTGTGTGCAGGCGGCAGAAAACGGGGCTTTTCCCCCCCCCTTCCCCTGCCTTTGTGCTGCTGTCTGGAGGAATTTCGGCTAAAGCAGGGGCTGGAAATGGAGCTGCTGGCTCCGAAACATCCCAAGATCCCCCCCAGAGCTCCTGCTGCCCGGGGAAGGAGCTTTGCTGTTTATTCCACACCTGCTCCACGATGCCGGCGGAGAAGCCGCGTCGCCGCTTCCCCAGCCCTTGCAGCAGCTGCTTGGCTCAAATCATTTCCTTTTTAGACGCCGAATTCAAGCCATAAAAACATTAAAGCCCTAAAATCCTCCCCCCCCCCTCGAGAGTAAACATCCAGACAATAACAAATTGTGTGTGTGGGGAAGGGGATGGGGTGGGAAGAGTTTCGCAGCGGCGCAAAACAAGCTGTAAATTCATCTCGGCACCAAAAGCTGCTCGGGGAGAAGCGTCTCGCAGAGCAGGGTCCTCACAAAATCACCCCAGTTTGGGGCTAGCAAAGATTTCGGGGGCTTCTTGACCCCCCTCGGGTTGTTTTTGTGTCTCTTGGAGCTGTGTCAGGGGCTGGTTTAA
Organism: Brachypteracias leptosomus; assembly: GCA_013401335.1. Taxonomy (NCBI): domain Eukaryota; kingdom Metazoa; phylum Chordata; class Aves; order Coraciiformes; family Brachypteraciidae; genus Brachypteracias; species Brachypteracias leptosomus. The sequence continues at coordinate 27,805 of VYZX01024894.1, forward strand.
GGCTGAGAAGCAGGATTTGATTCTGGGGGGAAAGACGAGGAGGGTTTGTGGTCGTTGGAATAATTGAGAGGAATTTGAAGTGTTGCTTGTCACATTTATCCAGCAAAACCCCCTCAGCGAGGGCTGCAGGTTGGGAGACAAGTGATTCCGTCCCCAAAAAGCTCCTTTATAAGACTAAATAGTCAAAGAAATGGATTTTAAGCTAGATTTAAAAGCGAGGAGCCCCTCGTTCCATTAATGCCTTGCTTGCGTGCATCTCCCTGGCTCTTTGCTTTTTATTACAAGGCTCCTGCTTTCCCAGCCCCCTGCACAATGTGGGCCTGGAGATTTTCACCACCAAAGATAGAGGAAAGCTTAAAATCCATCCCTTTGAATATTAAAAATACTGGAGTCTTAAAAAGGAGCTTTTTGGAGCAGGAATCGCTCGTCTCCAGCCTCGCGAAGGGGGTTCCAGTGGATAAACGTGGGGCTGGCGTGTCAAACTCTGCTCATTTCCCCAGATTTAGGAGGATTAATCCCAGGTTTTTATTTTCTGGGGCCGGGGGAGGCATTTCCCACCCTCATTTTTGGGTATTAACCACAATTTGTGAGCAGGGAGCTCGGCCCTGACGAGCCTCGCGCCGCGCTCGCCGTAACCCCCGCTCTCCGGGAGGAGATTTAGATGCCTTTTGCTCCGGCTGCCTCTGCAGTTCTGCTCCCCTCAGCCCATCACGGGGGAGGGCAGAGATGGTGAAGACCCTCAAGGATGTGAGGAGAGTGATTTTGGTGACCTCAGCTGGAGATTTCTCCCGTTGCTGAATCATCAACACCCCCCCTGGTTGGCACCCGGCGAGGGGCTGTTCATCAAGCAGCTCGGAGAAGAGCTGCTGCTGCTCCCCTCGCCTCCATCTCCAATTTTTCTTGCACTTAAAGAGTTTATCCACTTAATTCCCACCAAGGGCTGCAGGTGGAAAGTCCTGTTGAAAGGGTTTGTCGTTAGGAGGGGGTGGGTGAGGAGTGAGAGCCCCGGGATGGTGCAAATCGCGCCTGGGGAGACGCTTTGGAGGGAAAAAACCCTTTTAGTGGGGATTTTCTGGGGTCACTCAGTGCCCAGCCAAGCACTGGGGAGCTGGGAGTGCATTAATGCTCCCCTGACCCCCCCTGAGCGTGTTGAAGGGGAACGTGGAGGAGGTGAAGGAGATTTGGCTTCTCAAACCTGCCCGGGCTCGCCGGGACAAACTCGGCGTCTTCTAAACCCGCCGTGGTTTGATGGTTTGAGGAGGGGGGAGAGGAATAAACCAGCTCCAGATCCGTGCAGGCAAAGAGCTCGGAGTCAGACCCTTCTGCAGGCGTCTGCTCGGAGGCATCATAAATCTGGGGAGAGAAGAGGGTCACTGAGAAGCTCATCAGGGTGGGAGCAGCAGCGCCGCGTTAATATGCCCATAAATCCACCTGTGCCGATAAAGCAGGTGGCTCTTCCCAGAGACAAAAAGAGGCAAACGCCCCGAATTTATTATTATTTTTTTTTCCCTGCTGCTGCCTATCGCTTTTTAAAAGCTTAATTACCGACGTGTGACAGCTTCTCGTGGGCCCTGATAAAGCACAGGGCTGGGGGTTGTGTCCCTGTCTGCGAAGCAGAGGGAAGAGGTTCCGTAGGTTGGCCCAGAATCTCCAGGAGAAAGGTGTGGAGGGGCACAAAGGGAGGAGGTGTTGGTGAGGCTGGGGCTGGTCGTGCTTTGAGGGCTCCTAAAATGAAGAAGGGAGATGTAGAATGGGTTGGTTGAGGGGGGGAATCAGAGAAGAGAAGGTTGGAGAGACCCTGGAGCTCCTGGAGTCCCCCCATCCCCATCCCTGCCAGGGCATCACCAACCCCTGGCCCTCAGCACCACAGCTCCAGCCTTGGGAACCCCTCCAGGGCTGGGGACTCCACCTGCCCAGCCTGGGCCAGGTCTCACAACCCTTTGGAAGGTCCATAAATAAGGGTGGCTGAGGGGGATGCGAGGACTGGAGGGGCTCTGGCTTGATGCAGGGGTTTGGTGAGTTCCTGGGTCTCTCATTTCATGTCTTGCTCTGGGACTCGTGTGGAAACTGGGGCTGGCTGAAGGCACCTCCACTGAGCTGCTGCAGGGCACCCACACCCTTGGTCTAGAGCCATAGAACCATAGGATGGGGTGGGTTGGAAGGAACCTGGAAGCTCCCCTAGTTCCACCTCCCTGCCCTGGGCAGAGACACCTCCACTAGAGCAGCTATAGGGCCAGACCCCCTTATTTCCACAGCTCCTTCCCAGAATGCCCCAAGTGCTTCTCAAGGATCCCTAAATCCCACTTTACCTCCTCATTTTGCCCCTCTCCCCTTGATGACACCCCACATCCCACCTCACTAATTCCCTCCCACCCTGCCTGGGTGGATTTAAGGTCAGGATTTAGGGTCTGCCCTTCCCTTGACCTTGTTCCCTCTAATTAGCAAATTCCAGCATTAAAGGGGAAACCCCAAAGCCACAGATGCTCAGATCCTGTGTTCATTGAACACCGTGTCCCCTGCACTCTGCTGCTCTTGGAGCTTCCCCAGGAAAGGTCCTGCCCCAGGCCCCCTTCTCCAGCCCTCACCCCATGAATGGGTGGGCAGGGCCCCAACGCTGCAGCTGAATTGGAGGAAACCAACCTCCCAGCACTTCAGAAACCTGAATGGGGCCCGTGGTGCCTTCTCCTGGTGGCTGCTCTCTCCAAAGGTCAGGCCTGAGTCACCACCGGCGTTTCCAGCCCCAGCTCGTTGACACAATGAGCCCTTTTTTCCATCCAAGGCTGGTTTTTTATTATTATTTGGGCTTTCTCAGAGCCCTGAGCCATGGAGGGGATGGGGTTGGCCTGGCACGAGGTGTCCTCTGAGGGCACCGTGGCCAAGAGTCCCAGGGGACACCACGTCCCACCTCCCAGCCCTTGAGGGTTTCCCTTGGGAATGACCACGAGGGGCTTGGGTTAGAGGTGAGGGACCAGCTGTTGAGAGCAGGGGCTGCTGCTGGGTCCTGATTTCTTAGGCTGGGTAAGTACAGGGAGGTGTCACCATCCAGCCCATGGACACGGCACCATCCTGCTGCTCAGGGACCCTCCTGCAGCCCCTGCCTCTGACTTGGCTGCCTCTAGGTGAAGGGAGATGTGTGAGTCCTGGTTTGGCCCAATTCTGCTGCCTCAGACCACTTGGCTATATATAGAGAGATATATATATATATTTATAAATATATGTTATTTTATTCTTTTTATTTTATTCTTTATTTTAATTTTATTCTTTATTTTAATTTTATTCTTCATTTTTATTTTATTCTGTATTTGTATTCTATTCTGTATTATTTTTCTCTTCCCCCCAGCGTTCCTCCCAGGTCTCCCCATCCTCCCCCATCCCACCAGCTCCTCTCCTAACCCCTTTGTGAAGGATGGAGCCTTTTTTTTTTTTCCACCCCCCCTTTTTACTTGCTGTGTCTGGNCTGCAGGCGTCTGCTCGGAGGCATCATAAATCTGGGGAGAGAAGAGGGTCACTGAGAAGCTCATCAGGGTGGGAGCAGCAGCGCCGCGTTAATATGCCCATAAATCCACCTGTGCCGATAAAGCAGGTGGCTCTTCCCAGAGACAAAAAGAGGCAAACGCCCCGAATTTATTATTATTTTTTTTTCCCTGCTGCTGCCTATCGCTTTTTAAAAGCTTAATTACCGACGTGTGACAGCTTCTCGTGGGCCCTGATAAAGCACAGGGCTGGGGGTTGTGTCCCTGTCTGTGAAGCAGAGGGAAGAGGTTCCGTAGGTTGGCCCAGAATCTCCAGGAGAAAGGTGTGGAGGGGCACAAAGGGAGGAGGTGTTGGTGAGGCTGGGGCTGGTCGTGCTTTGAGGGCTCCTAAAATGAAGAAGGGAGATGTAGAATGGGTTGGTTGAGGGGGGGAATCAGAGAAGAGAAGGTTGGAGAGACCCTGGAGCTCCTGGAGTCCCCCCATCCCCATCCCTGCCAGGGCATCACCAACCCCTGGCCCTCAGCACCACAGCTCCAGCCTTGGGAACCCCTCCAGGGCTGGGGACTCCACCTGCCCAGCCTGGGCCAGGTCTCACAACCCTTTGGAAGGTCCATAAATAAGGGTGGCTGAGGGGGATGCGAGGACTGGAGGGGCTCTGGCTTGATGCAGGGGTTTGGTGAGTTCCTGGGTCTCTCATTTCATGTCTTGCTCTGGGACTCGTGTGGAAACTGGGGCTGGCTGAAGGCACCTCCACTGAGCTGCTGCAGGGCACCCACACCCTTGGTCTAGAGCCATAGAACCATAGGATGGGGTGGGTTGGAAGGAACCTGGAAGCTCCCCTAGTTCCACCTCCCTGCCCTGGGCAGAGACACCTCCACTAGAGCAGCTATAGGGCCAGACCCCCTTATTTCCACAGCTCCTTCCCAGAATGCCCCAAGTGCTTCTCAAGGATCCCTAAATCCCACTTTACCTCCTCATTTTGCCCCTCTCCCCTTGATGNCATTTTTATTTTATTCTGTATTTGTATTCTATTCTGTATTATTTTTCTCTTCCCCCCAGCGTTCCTCCCAGGTCTCCCCATCCTCCCCCATCCCACCAGCTCCTCTCCTAACCCCTTTGTGAAGGATGGAGCCTTTTTTTTTTTTCCACCCCCCCTTTTTACTTGCTGTGTCTGGTAGGAAAGGGGAAGGAATTGATGGCTCGGCCAAGGTCAGAGCGTGGAGATCCGAGCTGGGAGGGGCTCATGATTCACATCCCCACCAGAGCTCTCCTGGGGGGCAGGATCTGGCAGCTCCACCCCCTCCTGCCCTCCCTTCCTTACCTCCGTGTCTCTGCTCTCCAGTTCTCCCCTGGAATTCCTGCAGGGCTGGAGGAACCTTCCCTTGCAGGCAGAGCAGGCGGGGGAGGCTCCATCGTGTGGAGGGAGAGAACCAGTGCAGAGCTGGAGGTGGGATGGGGTGGGATGGAGCAGCTGAGCCCGGGATCAGAGAGGCAGAGAATTAGAGAATCAGGGAATTATAGAGTCAGGAAATCATAAAATTAGAGATTCAGGGAATCGTAGAATTATGGAATCATGGAGATCATAGAGTCAAAGAATCAGAGAATTAGAGAATCACAGAGTCAGAGAATCCCAGAATCCTAAAATCATGGATTCATAGAATTGTAGAATCATAGAGATCATAGTCAGAGAATCATAGAATCCTGAAATCATAGAGTCATAGAATTATAGAATCATAGAATCAGGGAATCATAAATTTATAGAATCAGAGAATCTTTAGCTCAGAAAAGACCTCTAGGATCATCAGATCCAACCTTCACCTCAACATCCCCCTGACCCCTGGACCGTAGGATCATTGAGGTTGGACAAGACCTCCAGGATCATCAAGTCCAACCTTGGAATCCCAGGGGCTGTCCCAGAGGAGCTGAGGGCTCCTCGGCTGCAGGGCTGGACTTTGGGCACACAAGGGGCTGTTTCCTCCCATCAACCATCTCAACATCTGCTCTTTTTCTACACTGTGCCCCTTTTTAAAGAGGAGAGAAGGTTCATGGTCCTTTGTTGTGCTGTGCAGAAATTCCTCCATGGCTGGAGGGCTGGATTTGATGGCTGGAGGCTTGGGTTTGGTGGCCAGAAGCTTGGGTTTGGTGGCTGAAGGTTGGTTTGATGGCTGAAGGCTTGGATCTGATGGTTGAAAGTTGAGTTTGGTGTATGGAGGTGTGGGTTTGATGACTAGGGGGCTGGATTTGATGGCTGGAGGCCTGGATTTCATGACTAGGGGGCTGGATTTGATGGCTGGAGGTTTAGTTTTGATGGCTGGAGGCCTGGATTTGGTGGCTGGAGGCCTGGATTTGATGGCTGGAGGCTTGGCTTTGATGACCACAGACCTGCTTTGATGTCTGGAGCACCCAGTGTCCAACCCAGCTTAAATCCCACTGGGATTGATGCCTTCCTGACCCAGCTCCCAGCCCCTCCAGAGGGTTGCCCATCGGCTCTACCTACCCCCAAACACTCCAAAGCTCAACCTGGGCGCTCTGGAGATGCCACAGAAGCTGCATCTCCCATAAAAGTAAAAAAAACCCCAACAACCCGGTGAAGTTGAACCTGGAGTTTATCCGCGAGTTTGCCCCGAGTGTCCTTGGCCAAGCTCTTCCCTCCCCAGCTCCGTGCTGAGCTCCAGGCCAGATGGTTGCTGCCTTCCCCCCTGCTGGAACACCTGCACTGCAGCGAGGGGCATGTGCCTGAGAAGCCCTCTGGGATCAGGGGAGCTATAGAAATGTAAATTAAATTATTTACCTACTCCCAGCTAAATGCTCTGCCCTTCTGGCCAAGGAGGAAGGGGATGGGATGAGCTCCAGAACCTGCTTTAACTCTTTGGTCTCGATTCCGGGGAAGTTTGTGGAGTAGCTGGTGTGGAGGGGAATGTGGAATTGGTGGTGAAAATCCTCCCCCCCCAGCCCTGAGGTCACTGCTGTAGCTTGAATGTCACCTCCCAGGTGTGGATCTGAGGGAGAACCAAGTGTCCTCTGTCCCGTGTCAACATCTTGACCTTGCTGCTGCTCTCCAGAGGTGGGAGAAGCCCGAGGTGGAGCCACCAGCACTTACTTATTCTTACTCCTTATTCGTACTCTTATTCTTACTCTTATTCTTATTCTTACTCTTATTTTTATTCTTATTCTTACTCTTATTCCTATTCTTATTCTTATTCTTTCTTTTCTTACTCTTATTCATTTTTTCTTATTCTTCTTACTCTTAATCTTAATTCTTTTTCTTACTCTTATTCTTATTCTTAATGCTATCCTTACTCTTACCCTTATTCCTACTCTTATTCCTGTTATTCTTATTCTTATTCTTATTCTTATTCTTATTCTTATTCTTATTCTTATTCTTATTCTTATTCTTTCTTATTTTTTCTTATTCCTGTCCTTATCCTTATCCTTACTCTTATTTTTTCTCCTCATTCTTATTCTTATTCTTGTTCTTGTTCTTACTCTTACTCTTCCTCTTCCTTTCCCCCACGTCCTCTCCCAAGGGCAGGGTGTGGGTCCCTCCCAGGCAGGACAGGAGCAGATCTGGGCAGTAAGAGTCGAACCCACGCAGGTCCCAGGAGCTGCCTGAGCCAACCCCAACATTTCAAGGTTTCATTTTGATGCAGTTTTAGCTGGGGGGGGAGAAGAGCTGCAGGGGGGACATCCCATCCCATCCCATCCCATCCCATCCCATCCCATCCCATCCTCTCCTTTCCGAGGTGACCCAGTGGCTGGGACCTTTCTGACCTTCACAGCACCTGAGCTCAGCCTCTGGCTCGGGGAGGCCACCAGGAACCTCCTGCCTGATGGCTCCTCACCGAGCATCCTCCTGCAGCAGAGCCCTGAGCTGCTGGGTGCTGAGCTGACATCCCCCCCTTGGAAATCCCTCCTTACTCCTCTTCCAGGGCTTTTTCCCCACTCCACAACGACCTTGGCTCAGGGGCGTTCTCGGTGTCAGGCTTTGCTGCGCAGCCCACCCAGCAGCTCCCCCCCCCAGCCAGGGCTTTGTGCTCTCCCTGGATGCTTCTACATGCAGCACACGACCTGGGTTTATTTATTATCGAGCTAAACCTCTCCTCTTCTTCTCCTTCAGCCTCATGCAGGCTCGGGAAGGTCCCTTCCCTGCTCTGGCAGGAGGATGCTGCCACCAGACCCGGCTTGCCAGGAGCGCTCGGTGCCCAGCGATGCTGCAGCCGCCTCCGAGCTGCTCGTGGCCGTAGCCACGGGCTTTGCAGTGAGACCCGCTGGGCTCCGAGCTCCTCTGGAAGCTGCTCCCAGGCAGCAGCACCCTCAGAGGGAACCCTCCGAGGGGAAAGAGCCCCCAGATCTCTCTGTTGGCTGGTGTGAGGGTGAAATAATCGGGCGACTCGGCCGCGCTCCCGTCGGATTCTTCCAGCCCAACAAGTTCTTTGTGGCGTTATCTCCTCAGCCCCTCCTGACGCCTCCTCCGCGCTGGAAATGGGCCCGTCTGGGGCTTCACGTGGTAGATAATTGTAATGGTCCCCCCCTGGCCTTTAAAATCTATGAATCACTCCAGGATCTGGGCACTTTATGCACATTAGTGAATTAATCCTCGGGGCCCCTCCGCGCGGGAGGGAACGAGCGTTGTCAGCGCTGCGAGGGGACGGGGCTGAGGTGGAGCCCACATCTGGGGGGGGTCACATCACTCACCACAGTAACAGCTTCACCTTTGGGCCCCCAGCCCTTGGGGGCACCCCTGACCCTGCATTAGTTACCTCGGGTGGGGAATATCTGCCCAGGCTGGAAATCCATCTGAGCCCTGTCGCGCTGGGATGGATGGATGGATGGGGAGTGGGTTCTCCCCAGCACGGGCAGGACGAGCTGCTGGGTGGGCTGGGATGTGTGTGGTGGGGCCAGGGTCTCCCTGTGGTGTTGGTCTTGCTCTCATGTCATGTCTCTCCTGGCTTGCTGCCCACCAGAAGGTCCCCGAGTGAAGGAGGTTGGTGCCCAGGCACACTCCAGGGGTGGAAATGTGCTGGGATGTCCTCACAGAGACCTTGGGGTGCTGGTCAACAGCTGTCTGGAGATGAGCCAGAGGGTGCCCAGGGGGCCAAGGAGCCACCAGCAGCCTGGCTTGGGGCAGCAGCAGTGTGGGCAGCAGGAGCAGGGCAGGGATCAACCCCCTGGGCTGGGCACTGGGGACGAACAACCTCCAATGCTGGGGGCAGGTTTGATCCCCTCACTCCCAGCAGGACCTTGAGGGGCTGGAGCGTGGCCAGAGACGGGCAACGGAGCTGGAGAAGGGGCTGGAGCAGAAGGAGAAGGGGGTGGAGAACTCGTGAGGGTCCTGGAGGGGTTGAGGCTGGGGCAAAGGAGGCTCAGGGGAGACCTTCTGGCTCTGCACAACTCCCTGAGAGGAGCTTGTGGGGAGATGGGGGCTGAGATCTCTTGTCCCCAAGCAACAGGACATCTGAACCTTGTCCCAGCTGTGGTGTCCATGGCAGAACAGCCCAGCCTGGGGTAGAGCCTGGAGAGCAGGTCGGAGCCATTGGCTTCCCCACATTAATGACAGCTCGTTAATTAAGCCGGGATGAGCTCGATGGAGACAGGGCTGGCTCCTCACCCCTCTCACCCCCACTGGGGTGTTTTCAGGGAGGTCAAGTCTTTTTTTCACCAACAGGCACCCCTGGGACTGTTTGTGCTGCCACATCCCCTTCCCTCCCGGTATTAACCCAGAATTGTGGCTGGGTGGCTGGCTCGGGGCTCAGCCCCTGTTTGTGTGCTCTGAAAATGACTTTCCAAGGTTAAACCCAACCCTTGGGCAGAGCTGGAGAGCTCCTGGGCTCCAGGGTGGCTGGAGGCTTGGATGGGGTGGCTCCAGTGCTCACCAGACCCTCCTTGTGCCTCGACTGCTGGAGAAAGAGAAGGAGGAACCCCCTTGGTGTGCTCATTAGTGACAGAAAAACCTCCCCCTGCCTAAAGACCCTCCTGCCTTTGCTCCCTGGCTCCTGCCCTGATGGAGACGTTGGTCCAGCTGGAAGGATCGTGTCCTATTAAATACAGATTTTTAAAGGAGCCCATTTATCCATCGAGCTGTCACAGCCTGTGGGGAAAGCAGCCGGGCTGGCCAGCCCTAAACCCACGGCCAGACAAACCCTCTCACAGCCTCTGGGGTCAAAAAAACCCCCAAATCCCACCCGTGGGCTCATCCCCTGCACCCAACGTGTCCGTGGGGTTGTTGTAGGGAGGTGGAGAGGCAGAAATGGGAGTTTAAATTCTTTATTTGGGGGTTGGTGGCCACCAAACCCAACCAGGGGGTGTCACGGGGAGGTGGAGAGGCAGAAATGGGTGTTTAAACTCTTTATTTGAGGGTTGGTGGCCACCAAACCCAACCAGGGGGTGTCACGGGGAGGCAGAGGAGCAGGAACGGGTGTTTAAACTCTTTTATTTGACACCTCGTGGCCGTTCTGGGGGCCGAGCAGCCCCAAAGCCTTTTACAACCTACATCTTCTTTTTAATTCCGACACCCACAAAATAGCAGCCTGAAATCACACCCTGATCTGTCAACTGCTGATGGAGGGAGATTAAATATTAAAGCTGCTGCTGCAGCTTTAACTCATTCCGGGGCTTTTTTTTTTATTATTATTTTATTTTTTTCCCTTACTCTTCCCCCTTTCTCTCTCCCCCCCTCCCCTCACCCCTTCCCCAGCTTTTCTTCTCCGTGTAAAATGACATGATTTAGGGCTGACTTGCCAGACTCTGCCTCTGGGTTTGGAAATGAGGAGGTTGGGGGGGGTTGGAAGATATATTGTGTCTGTGAGCATCGCTGTGCGGAGCAGGAGAGAGCTCCCGAGCTGGGGAGACCACATAAAGATGTTAAATAGACCCGTAACGGGCAGGGAAAGTGCCCTGGAAAAAAAAAAAATACAACCAACCACCCGACGATGGAGGAAAATGAAAGATTAAAATGAATTCCGAGGCACCGAGGCCGGGTTGAAACGTGCCCCTCATGGAGCTGGGGTGGGGAGGGGGGGGAGTGACCCCGTTGCCTTCCCCGTTGCCTTAAGGAAGGGAAAATCCCCTATTTATTCACAAAATGGAGTGAGAATTGGGAATTTTCTGCCGTTTCCCTTCCCCGTTCCCTTACAGAGCTAAAAATCTGCCTTTTTCCTTCCCCATTCCTTTATGGAGCTAAAAATCTCTTATTTCTTCACGAGACAGTCAGAAAATTGGGAATTTTCTGCCTTTTCTCTTCCCTGTTTCCTTACGGAGCTAAAAATCTCCAATTCCTTTACAAGACAGAGTGAAAATTGGGAATTTTCTGCCTTTTCCCTTCCTTGTTCCCTTACACAGCTAAAAATCTCCTATTTATTCATCAGACAAAGTGATAATTGGGAATTTTCTGCCTTTTCCCATCCCTGTTCCCTTATGGAGCTAAAAATCTGCCTTTTTCCTTCCCCGTTCCCTTACGGAGCTAAAAATCTCCTATTTCTTCACAAGACGGAGTCAGAATTGGGAATTTTCTGCCTTTTCCCTTCCCCGTTCCCTTACGGAGCTTAAAATCTATTTCTTCATGGGACAGAGTCAGAAAATTGGGAATTTTCTGCCTTTTCCCTTCCCGTTCCCTTATACAGCTAAAAATCTCTTATTTCTTCATAAGACAGAGTCAGAAAAAGGAGATTTTCTACCTTTTACCTTCCTTGTTCCCTTACGGAGCTAAAAACCTCCAATTCCTTTACAAAATGGAGTGAGAATTGGGAATTTTCTGCCTTTTCCCTTCCCCATCCCCTTACGGAGCTAAAAATCTCTTTCTTCACAAGACAGAGTCAGAAAATTGGGATTTTTNCCCTTTTTCCACAAGCCCTTTTTTTTTTATGGCCCGGTGAAAAACGACGCTGCAAATTCTGCCTCCAACGGCCCCTCCCGCCTTTGTTCGGAGCCGGGGTCTGGGAATGGAGCTGCAGGGATGGAGAAAAACCAGAAAATGGGTTTATTTAGTCAGGGAAATGGAGCTGGAGGTTTAGTTGTGGGTGAAATGGGGGGGAAAAAAGAGGTTTTGTGCAGCCGGGGGTTACGCGGCCAAAAATCTTTGAGTTTTCCCTTCCAGCATCTCCCCAAATCTCTTTAATTTCCTCCCTTCCAGCAGCTCCAGACCCAGCAGCTCCTCAAGCCCCACCTTGGAGTCCCCATCCAAAGCACCTTCTGCTTGGAGGACACTTCGCATGATGCCCGAGGGGAAGGTGGATGGGGGGTCATGGGGGGGTCTCTGATGCGTCCCCCCCACTCCCCATCACCAGCCTGAGAAAAATAAAAGAGAGTCATAAATAAGCAGCAGCCAGAGCCAGGTTGGGATGGGGGGTGATGCTGGAGCTCCTTCCCAAGAACAGGTGGCTTTGGGTTGGGGGGGTGGAGGGGTTAAAATGAGGAGGGAAAAAAGGAAGGGAAAAAAGGAAGGGGAAAAAGGGGCAAAAAAAGTAAGGGGGAAAAAAAATAAGGGAGAAATAAAAAGGAAGGGGAAAAAGGAAGGGGGAATAAAAAGGAAAAGAAAGGAAGGGGGAAAAAGAAAGGGTAAAAAAGGAAGGGGAAAAAAAAGAAGGGAAAAAAGGGTCAAAAAGGAAGGAAAAAAGGGAGGGAGAAAAAAGGAAGGGGTAAAAAAGGGGGGAAAAAAGGAAGGGGAAAAAAGGAAGTGGGAGAAAGGAAGGGGAAAAAAGGAAGGGGGAAAAAAAAGGAAGGGAAAAAAAAGGAAGGGGACAAGTGAAAGGGAAAAATGAAGGGGAAAAAAGGGGAAAAGAAAGGAAGGGGAAAAATAAAAGGGGGGAAAAAAGAGGGGAAAAAGGCAGGTGCAGAGGGCAGGGCTGGTGCAGGAGCAGCCGCTGCTTCTAGAAACCACCCTCGGCATAAAGACCCTTTGCCGCAGTGTGAGGAGAAGCTCTTGGGGGGCTTCGCTTTAACCCCCCCCAGGCTCCCCCCAGGCTCAGCCCCTCTGACCCCCC
>VYZX01024894.1:40267-64270 GCA_013401335.1 Brachypteracias leptosomus
TGACCCCCCCCAAAAAAAAAACCCCATCACTGGGGGGTTATCCTGCAATAAATGGAATTTTTAATGGTGGTGAAAAACATCCCAGCTGGGCAGAGCCTCCATCCAGCTCCTTTTACTGGGGGGGTTCAGCTCTGGCAGCCCCCCCCAAATCTGCCTGAACCCCCCTAATTAATCCTAATTTATCCCTTTTTAGCTGGTAATAAATGAACATCTCCTGGGCTGGATTCCTGCAGCCGCTGCACGGCTTCAAAACCACCCCGGCAGGATTATTGAGAATATTTCAGATTTATCCCCAGAACCCCCCGGGTTGGAGCTTTAAAAACGCAGCAGGATTATTAGAAATATTTAATATTTACCCCCAGAACCCCCCGTCCTTGAATTTTAAAGAACAACCCGACAGGATTATTAAGAATATTTCAGATTTACCCCCAGAATCCCCTGGTTTTGAGTTTTACAAAACAACCTGACAGGCTTAGTAAAAATATTTAATATTTAACCCCAGAACCCCCTGTTTTTGAGTTTTAAAAAAACAACGCAGCAGGATTATTAAAAGTTTTTAATATTTAACCCCAGAACCCCCTGTTTTTGAGTTTTAAAGAACAACCCAACAGGATTATTAAGAATATTTCCTATTTACCCCCAGAACCCCCCATTTTTGAGTTTTAAAGAACAACCCAACAGGATTATTAAGAATATTTTGTATTTTCCAAGCACGTTTATCCCCCATTTTTTGGGAACTGGTTTCATTACAAAGGTTTGATTTTGAGTTTTAAGCAACAATCTGGCAGAATTATTAAGAATATTTCGTATTTACCCGCAGAACCCCTGGTTTTGAGCTTTAAAAACCAACCTGAAAGGCTTATGAGGAATATTTTGTATTTTCCAAGCATGTTTATCCCCCATTTTTGGGGAAATGGTGTCATTGCAGAGGTTTGATTTTGACTTTTAAGGACCAACCCGGCAGAATTATTAAGAATATTTCACATTTACCCCCAGAACCCCCCATTTTTGAGCTGTAAAAACCAACCCGCCAGGATTATAAAGAATATTTTGTATTTCCCAAGCCCATTTATCCCGTTTGGGGTCGTTTCTTGCAGAGGTTCACCAACGAGGACCACCTGGCAGTTCATAAACACAAGCACGAGATGACTTTGAAATTCGGCCCCGCTCGAACCGACTCGGTCATCATGGCAGGTACGTGTTGACCCCCCAGAAAACCCCAAAACACCCCAAAAATCCCCCCAAACCCCCCCCAGCCCCGGCTGCGGGATTAATCCCAGCCCCAGCTGCACTGGAGCCCCTCCCTGCCTCCCATCACCCCTCCTGGGCTCCCTCAGCAGCGCCGGGGACAGCGGCCAAGGGGCTGGTTTCAGTATTTAATAGGGTGGGATCAGGTTTGGGGGATTTTATTGGGGGGTTTTGGATGATTTCTTTAATGATTTTTGAAATTATTCTTTTTAAGAGTTTGTTGAAAGATTTTTAAAAGATTTTTCTTTAAGATTTAAAGATTTTGTTTTAAGGATTTTGCAAAGATTTTCTTAAATATATTTAAAAAAATTTTTTTAAGATCTTTTTTAAAAGATTTTTTTAAGATTTTTTAAAGATTTCGAGTAAAGATTTTTTTAATATTTTTTAAAGATTTTGAGTAAAGATTTTTTAAAGATTTTGAGTAAAGATTTTTCAAAGATTTTTTTAAAGATTTTGTTTAAAGTTTTTTTGAAGATATTTTTAATGATTTTTGGATTATTTTTGTATGGGGTTTAAGATTTTGTAAAGATCTTTAAAATTATTTAAAGTTTTTTAAGATTTTAAAGTTTTTAAATGATTTTTAAATGCTTTTTATGATTTTTAAATTATTTTTCTATGATTTGTAATTATTTTACAGTGATTTTTAAATGATTTTTAAATGCTTTTTATGATTTTTAAATTATTTTTCTATGATTTGTAATTATTTTACAGTGATTTTTAAATGATTTTTAAAAGATTTGTAAAAGACTTTTTGACTATTTTAAAAATGATTTTTAAAAAAGATTTTTAATTATTTTAAAATGATTTTTTATCATTTTTCAATGGTTTTTTATGATTTTTCAATGATTTTTTATCATTTTTTATGATTTTTTTACAATTTAAAATTTTTTTTTTAAGATTTTTTTTACCGTTTCTTTAAATGATTTTTTTTTTTTCTTAATTATTATTTTTTTATGTTTGTTTTTTCCCCAGCTCTCCCCCTTTTTCTGAAGGCTGAGGGTGCCTGGAGCAAAGGCCCCTGGAGGGGCTGGACGGGCCTTGAGGCCGCTGCACAAAACCAACCCAACCTTCCCCTCCTCTCCTCACCCAGGTGTCGATTTCCTGGAGCTTTGAGGCCAGAAATAATAAATTAACCCCCCCCCCGAGCTGGGGGGTGTTTCCGAGCCTGGAGGAGCTCGATAAAACATCCTGGCCTTGATAAAATCCGAATAAAAGCCCCAACCCGGCCCACGTCGGGTCTGCTGGGCCCAGGCCCGGCCTGCGCCGCCCCCGCTGGGCCCAGCTTCGTGTCCTTGCCCAGGACAAGGAGAAGAAACATTTTTTTGAGCTCACAAAGAGAAATTAAAGTGTTTTCTGCAGGAGCCCAGAGCCCTTTCCCCAGCCTCCAGCCCCAAGTGGGTGTTGGGGGAAGAAATAGGAATTTGGTTGGTTTCTGGGAGCCCCCCCCGGGGGCTGTAAAAGCTGCTCCCGGGAGGATCCGTTTCAGGTTGATGGGAGCAAAGAATTTGGGGCAGGGGCTGGAAGAAACTGGGGTTCCTAAGGGTGGGTTTGCTTCAGTCCCCCCAGCACCTTTCCTAAACCGAGGGAGGGTTTTTGCTGGGTAAACTGGGATGGAGGGGGTTGTATTTACTGGGTAAACTGGGATGGAAGTGATGGGGGGGGGGTTTGCTGGATAAACTGGGGTGCAGATGATGGGGGGAGTGTATTTGCTGGTTGAACTGGTCTGGAGGTTTTGGGGGAGCAGAAATAGGGCCCCATCTCCAGCTGAATCCCCACCTGCTTCAACCCCCTCATCCCAGCACCCCCCAGAGCTCTGATAAAACCACAAATGGGCCGAAACGCTTCGGTTTTAGCCCAAAGAACAAGGTTTGACCCCCCTGCACTCCCCCCCTCAGCTCTTCTAGGGTAAACCACAAAGAAATAACCAACCCAGACTTGTTTAGCTGCAGTCAGTGCAGGACCAGCCCCTTGAGCAGAGCTGGGGGGGGCTGTGAGGGGCTGTAAAACCTCTGGGCTTTGAGCAGTTATTGCCCCACATTCCTCACGTCCTTTTTTCTCTTCGAAGGCACCATTTTGTCCCCGGGTTTCCTTGTTCTTTGTGCCGAGCCCCCGGGTTAATGAGCAGGAGGACTCGGCGTCGCTCTCGTGCCGTGGTGAGGCTGGAGAGAGCTGTAAAGAATTGTTGTTCTCTCTCTGCTGCTGGAGCTGCTGCCAGAGAGACTGATTGAAGCAGAAATGGGCATTTTTGGGGTGATCTTGGGGGTGGAAAGAGCTGCTGAGGTTCCCTGGGGGAGAGGTGAAAACTTCTGCTGGAGATTTGGGTCCTCAAAAGGATGTTGCTGAATGGGGAACGGTCCAAAAGAGCTGTTAAAACATGAAAAATTGAGGTGGTGTAGCTGAGGGAGTTTCTTGGGTTAAAGCAGAGGGGTTTGGGGGGAGCAGAGTGCTCAGAGGAGGACTTTGCTTTATGAACAGGTAGGTTTGGAGTCAGGCTGGGCATGGAGCTGCCCTAAACCAGGGGGAATGATTGAGCCTCTCCCTCTGCCCCTGTGGAAACCCAACGGGGTGTTTTCCGCAGACACCTCAGCCCCAGCCCTCCAGCATCCAGCCAAACCACCCATGGGTGCTCAGGATTCAGGAGGTCGGGCTGAACTCTCCCAGGGATCCCTCCATGCTCAAAACCCCCCCGTGGTTTTCTGCCTAGATGGAGTTTTTTGGGTATAACCTCCTTGTGTTGAGCTCCCCTCAGTACCTGGGCTCCCAACCTGGCAGAGGAACGAGGGAAGATTTCTTCCTTGCTTTACAGCCTGGGCCATGGCCAGAGAGATCATGACTCGAGGTGTTAATAGGGTGGGAAACGAGCCCCAGAGGGATCACTCTGGACAGTGCTGGTGATGATCAGCACTCCCACGTCGCTGCTCATCCTGTGCATTAATGCAGGGAGCCAGCACAGGGAGGGAAGTGACTCTGCCCAGCTCCTATCAACCATTTCCCCTCTTATCTCTCTGTATTTTTAGGATTCGGGGACATCACCCTCCCCTATTTTCCTTCCTCCCAGCAGGACCTCCACTGAGACCAGGCAGAACCTCAGGATGGGAGAGCCAGGACACGACCCAGGGGTGGAATTTCACAGAACCCCCTTCACACCTCCCTCTGCAACCATCATTTCTTTCAACAGCATTTCCCCAAACCACCCAGAAATTCTTCTCCCCTGCCTGAACTGTCACTTGCTTTGCACACACGACCCTTGGCTTTGCAGAGGAGCAGCCAGACCTGCACAAAACAGTTAATCCAGGGGGTGAAAATGAATTTTTTCCTCTCTTTTCTGCCCCAAACAGACCAGACCCCGACCCCGACCCGGTTCCTGAAGAACTGTGAGGAGGTGGGGCTGTTCAACGAGCTGGCCAGCTCCTTCGAGCACGAGTTCAAGAAAGCCACAGAGGAGGAGGAGAAAAAGGCAAGAGGCCAAGGCCAGGGTTGATGGAAAGCTGAGGAGGGGGGGGCTGGAGGGGGCACGGAGCTCTCCCTGTGAACAGCACCACATTGGAGGGGTCTTGGGTTTAATCTGGCTCGTGCAGGGCTTCGTTTTTTAAATTCAGGTGATTTTGGGTCGTTGTCCTGTGGGTCAAGGCCTGGAGAGAGTGGATTTAATGGTTTATTGTTCCTTTGGCTCTTCACTGCAGTGTCTCACACCTCGGGAGGGAGATGCAGGGAAAAAGTCAGGACTCCCCACTCAGGATCTGGGCAAAAACTCCCTCCAAGCCTCCTTGAGGATCAGAATCCTTAAGGATGATGCTTTTGAGGGAAAAGGGGATTTTAATAGTTTGTTATTCCTTTGGCTTCTTGCTTGAAAAAAAAGCAGCCCCTGCAATTCCTCACACCTGAGGATGGAGATAGAGAAAGAGTCAGGACTCTCCACTCAGGATCTGGGCAAAAATTCCCTCCAGGCCTTTCTGGGGATCAGAATCCTCAAGGATGATCCTTTTGAGGGAAGAGATTTTAGTGGTTTCTTATTCCTTTGGCTTTTCCCTGCAACGTCTCACACCTCGGGGTGGAGATAGAAGAAGAATCAGGACTTTCCACTCAGGATCTGGGCAAAAATTCCCTCCAGGCCTTTTCGGGGACCAGAATCCTTGAGGATTGAGGGAAGGCCTCGGGTGCCTTTAGCACCCCAACACCACCCCAGCACCCGGGGGGGCTCTGGGGGGTGAAGCTCTTCCTAACAAAGAGCTCCCTCCTCCCGCAGCCGATCGATCCCTGCCCCTGCCCACCCCGGCAGCACCGGGGGCTGAAGGACAAGGGGATCTCATCAGATAGCAGCTAATTAAGGACGTTCCCCCCTTCCCCCCCCCTTTTTTCCTCCTCCCTTCCCTCCTCTGAGGAGCAGCAGATGCGTGTTGGGCTCTTAGGCTGGCACATACATTTACTAAATTGATCTATGGCCGCCCATACGCTCGCAGTCAGTGGAAATAAACTGCAGCAGCAGAGCCACGTAAATCTCCGCCGAGATGGGGAGCGGAGGAATTCGGAATGGAGGCTGAAAACCCTCTCCCAGCCCCTCTCCTCAGAGCAGGGCTCTTTAAAAGCATAAATTGAGCTCTTCTCATTGGTATGGGCAGCGTTTTCCACCCTCCAGCCCCTGCCTTTTGTTCTCTGCAGCCCCCGAGCGCGGTGAGAAGGTGGTTTGGGGTTTTTTTTTGCTCGTGGTTTCGCAGCAAAACCCTCGAGCAGCCCCAGTCTAGCCAGTGATTCTAGACCTAAGACCACCCATCTCCTGGGCTACCTCCGAGCTCTCACAGCCCTTTTTATTTCTGCTGGTGGAACAAGGTGGGGTGTGAAGGTTGGGGGGGGGGGTTCAGGCTTTATGGCAAAGCTTTTTTCCTCCTCAAAACCCTCCTGAGGGGTGAGGTCCCTGCTTCCAGACGTCCCCTCGCTCCCCCAGCCCGACCAGAGCTGCATTTCTGGGATGCTTTCAGCATTTTGCAGCATCCCAGCCCCGTTGCTGCTGCTCTTGGGTTTTGTCCTCCCCGTTCCAAGGGTGGTCTCGACAGCAGCATGTTAATTAAAACCAGAGGCGCGGCGGGAGCTTCCCGAGGGGCACTTTAAGTGGTTTGAAACTTCCCTGCATCTTAAATCCCTTCTCCTTTGTGCTCCCCAGCGCAACATCTCGGCTTTGGGAGGGCAGGTAAATGGCTACGGGCATAAATCAGCTCCTGGAGCCTCTCCCTGCTCCAGAGCAGCCAGAGGTGCCCGGATTTACCCTCCTGCCGCAGTTTTCCCTCCCTCCAGAGGACTCAAACCGCAGCAGGGGAGGAGGAGGAGGAGGAGGAGGAGGTTTAGGTTGGATGTGAGGACAAAGTGTCAGGGATGGGAGAGGGAAGGGAAGCCCTGGGATCGATGGTGGAGGGGGGGAGGCAGAGCAGGTTGGAGAAGCGGCTGCCAGGGCTGAGTTAGGGAGAATTTCTCCTACCCCAGATGAAGGGAGGGTCCCGGGTTGGATGGAGCCCAGTTGGATGCAGCTCAGAGACCTTCTCCATTGCTTGTTCCTCCAGTTCTCCCCTTCACCATCTTCTCCCAGGTCTTCTCCTCCTGCAAGGCTGAGGAGTGGCCACTCCATTCATCCCCCTCTCCAGCTCCGTTGAGCCCCTTCCCTTGTTGTCACCCTGCCCCAGCAAGTCCTGAACTGGTTAAACTGGGGCACGTGGCACTGCTGGAACCCAGGGTGGTGGCAAGTTGCCAGGCCCAGGCATATGGTTGGGTTTTATTTTAATGGGGCGCTCATAGATATTTAATAACTTGCATGGCTCTTTGTTTGCTTTTGATAATCGGGTC
The DNA here is from genome assembly GCA_013401335.1 of Brachypteracias leptosomus. NCBI lineage: Eukaryota > Metazoa > Chordata > Aves > Coraciiformes > Brachypteraciidae > Brachypteracias > Brachypteracias leptosomus. Next base: position 47,348 of record VYZX01024894.1, read on the forward strand.
ATAAAATAATTCAGGCTGATTTATACAAAGCTTTACAGCCCTTCAGTGAGTGAAAGAGCCTCCTGTAACTCGCAGGGTTTGCCTTTCTTACCTGTTCTCCTTTCCTGGGGAAAAAAAACAACCTAAAGAACCCCCCAAGTAGCCCGTGGAAAGAACTGTGTGTGTGTGTGTTATGGAGAAACCACAAACTGGTGCCAGCTGGGGCAGGAACCATCGTCCCTGGGCCTCCAGCCCTGCTTGGCCGGGGCTGTCATGGCCCCGTTCTCCGCCTCGGGCTCCCAGATGCTCCTTCAGCACGAATAAATAATAATAATTTGGCAAGAGCTCAGAGCCAGAGCTCTTCCTCGGGGAGCAGCCCAATGTTTCGTAACCAATGTGAGCTAATTGTCCTTTTCAATCCCGGGCTGGTTCCTCCTGTAGAGCTCCGGAGCCCTGGACATGTCCCTGCCTCCCACCCCGGACATCAAGATCAAGGAGGAGGAGCCAGTGGAGGTGGATTCGTCCCCCCCCGACAGCCCCACCTCTGACCCGAGGTCACCACAGAGCAAGGAGAAGGTAGAGCCCCCAAACCACCCCCTGGGAGGACACCACAGCTCCAGCCTTGGGAACCCCTCCAGGGATGGGGACTCCACCGCAGCCCTGCCCACCAAGAAATCGTTCCTTGTGTCCAACCTCAACCTCCCCTGGGGCAACTTGAGGCTGGTTCCTCTTGTCCCATCACTTGGGGACAAGAGATCTCACCCCTCACCTCCCCACAACCTCCTCTCAGGGAGTTGTGCAGAGCCAGAAGGTCTCCCCTGAGCCTCCTTTGCTCCAGACTGAACCCCCCCACGTCCCTCCCAAGTTCTCCAGCCCCTTCTCCTTGTTCTCCAGACCCTTCCCCATCTTCGTTGCCCTTCTCTGGCCACTCTCAAGCCCCTCAAGCTCCTTCTGGGAGTGAGTGGCCCAAACCTGCCCCCAGAGTTGGAGGTTGTTCCTCCCCAGTGCCCAGCCCAGGGGGCCCATCCCTGCCCTGCTCCTGCTGCCCACACTGCTGCTGCCCCAAGCCAGATGCTGGTGGCTCCTTGGCCAGCTGTCACTAAGCTAACAACTAACACCCTGTCTCCTTTTGTTTGCAGGAGGTCCCCTCCAAGCCCGTCATCATCTCAACCCCCACTCCCACCATCGTGCGCCCGGGATCGCTGCCCCTGCACCTGGGCTACGACCCCCTGCACCCAACGCTGCCCTCCCCCACCTCCGTCATCACCCAGGCCCCCCCCTCCAACAGACAGCTCGGGTAAGGGGGGACACGTGGGCTGAGCTTTTCCTCCTGTTACCAGCAGCAGTTAGCACCTACACGAGCTCCTTGATCCTCAGCAGGACCCAGGTGCTGGTGCTTGGCCAGAGGGGTCTCGTTGGCACCTCCTTCTACACAGGCTCTTCAGCTCACCCTCATAAGCTCACCACACTCTCAGCTCACTCCCTTTGCAAGCTTCTCATGCTCTTCAGCTCCCTCTCCTTGTGAGCTCGCCCTGCTCTTCAGCTCGCTCTCCTTGTGAGCTCACCCTGCTCTTCAGCTCGCTCTCCTTGTGAGCTCGCCCTGCTCTTCAGCTCGCTCTCCTTNCCTTGTGAGCTCACCCTGCTCTTCAGCTCCCTCTCCTTGTGAGCTTGCCCTGCTCTTCAGCTCCCTCTCCTTGTGATCTTCTCATGCTCTTCGTCTCTCTTTCCTTGTGATCTTGCCATGCTCTTCATCTCTCTTTCCTTGTGATCTTCTCATGCTCTTCATCTCTCTTTCCTTGCTCTCCTTGCCATGCTCTTCAGCTTGCTCTCCTTGTGATCTTGCCCTGCTCTCCAGCTCACTCCCCTTGCAAGCTTGCTGTGCTCTTGAGCTCTCTCTTAATACAAGCTCACCATACTCACCAGCTCCCCTTCCTTGCAAGCTCACCACACTCTTGGGCTTGCTTTCATTACGAGCTCACCACACTCTTGGGCTTGCTCTCCAGCTCACTCTCCTTGCCACACTCTCCACCTTGCTCTCCTTGTGAGCTTCCCATGCTCTTCAGCTCACTCTCCTTGTGATCTTGCTGTGCTCTTCACCTTGCTCTCCTTGTGATCTTGCCACGCTCTTGAGCTCACTCCCTGTAGCTCCATCCCCACACATAAAATGCAGGACCCTGAGGGATCCAGGAATCCCTTTACAACGAGCCCTCAGGAGCTGGATTTTCAGCCCTGCTCCATTCCCTGCAGTCATGATGCTGCTTTTGCTGCACCCTTGGGCTCTCCCTCATCACCCTGGTCTGAGGCTGGCTCCTGACATTCACCAGCCCATTTTTTTGGGCTGTCAGTTGATATTTTGGGGGGTGTTTTCTCTTTGACCCTCTGGCACCATCAATCCAGCCACACTGATGGGAAGTTCTCGATCCTGTCTGGAGGCACAAAGGGGTTAAGGGATTGCCCTGGGCTTTGGAAAGGGCCTGATGTTCCTCCTGTAACCCCCAGCACAGGTAGAGACTGTTTGGAACCGAGTCCACTCGGGCTTGGAGGCACCAAAACACCACGACTGGAGCAGAAGAGACTTTGATGCCATTTTCTGTGCCCTTTGCAGCCCCCGGGGGTGGATCCTCTGAGTAGAACGGAGACCAGGGGCTGCAGCTTTAATGAGGATCCCTTCATTAGGGGGTCCTCAGCTGGCAGAGGTGCAGGGGAGGCTCTGCCCTCCCTGTAACTCCCCCCAGGCTGGGATCCTCAGCCTGGAGGATTTGGGATGCCCAATAGAACTGAGCTTTCACATTCCCAGGGCAGTCTGAGTTCCTGGCCCCCTGCCCTGTCCCCTGTCCCCTGCTTCTCCTCCCTCTGCTGCCAGAGCAGCTCCCTCGGAGGATCCCAGGCAGCCAAACCTCCTCCTTCCCCTTCCCTGGGCTCCTCGGAGGAGGGAACACTGAAGATATTTCTCCTCCCAGCCCCTGAGTCAGGCTCCAGCAGCTTCACTCTCCTCTGCCTGGCTCTGCTCTGCCTCCCCTCGGTTCCCTGCTGCTCTGTCTTGAAGGGAGGAGGAGCAGATCAACCTTTTCCCTTCCTCTCCCCATCATCCCGAGGTCTGGAGAAGCTCCAGATTTCCCTCCTCTCTCCTGGAAAGGCAGAGTCCAGCAGGTCAGAGCTGGAGCAGGGTGAGGGTTGTGACGTGGGAGCAGGGGGGACGTGTCCTTGCTTGTCACCAGCCACAGAAACGCTGCTGTGAAGTCATCTGCAGTGGGAAAAGTTCTGGGAATTCTTAATTTGTCATAATTAGGCTCCAGTGCCTCCCAGCACCATGAGTGGGGCCCTTCCTGGCTCTGTCTGGGCAGACACAAGCCAGCCCTGCACCCACCCCGTGTCCAGGAGGTTTTCCCTGGAGTCAGGGTCAGGAACACTTGTTACTGAGCAGCTCAATCCTTGGGAAGCCTCTTGGCAGACGGGGCTCATGGGCTGAGAAGCTGCTGAGGGCCAGGAGGAGCTGCCCAGGGCTGGGCTCAGCCTGGGAGGACACTTTAACCCCCCCCAGGATGTGCTTTTGGGGCTCTTCAGGTGTCTTTGGCCAACTGACCTCCACCCAGGACACCCCATAACTCCAGTGTTGGCATCTCCACCAGCCCTGCTCAGGGTTGGAAGGGACCTTAGAGCTCATCTCGTTCCAACCCCCCTGCCATGGGCAGGGACACCTCAAGGCTCCATCCAACCTGGTCTTGAACCCCTCCAGGGATGGGGCTTCCAGCACCTCTCTGGCCAACCTGGGCCAGTGTCTCCCCACCCTCCTGGGCAACAACTTCTTCCCAACGTCTCCTCTCCATCTCCCCACCTCGAGTTTGGAGCCATTCCCCCGTTTCCTACCACTCCCCAACACCCTCCAAAGCCCCTCCCCAGCTTCCTTGGAGCCCCCTTCAGACCCTGGCAGGGCCACCAGCAGGTCTCCTGCTCTCCACCCTGACTAACCCTTGTGCTGTGGTCTCTGCAGGTCTCCCCAGGGCTCCCTCCCTCTGGTGGTGCAGCTGGCGAATGGACAGACCCTGCCCGTGCTCCCCGGGCCCCCCGTCCAGATGCCTTCTGTCATCTCGGTGAGAGGAGCCTCCCCCAGCCCTGCGGGAGGGGCTGGGGCTTCTCCCCCTGCCAGAGCCCTGCAGAACGCTGATATTCCGTACAAATCCCCCTCTCTGTGCTGGAAGAGGAGGAGGAGGGGGTGGAGGAGGAGGAAGGGGGGTGGGCCCAGCTCTGGCAAGGCAGCAATAACGTGGGGATGGCACTAGAGGGCAATAAGGCTGGAGAAAAACCTGGACAGATGGTTCATGCCACGGATCCAGGGCTGGGAGCTGCAGGATCCCTGATTAGCTGCTGCCATTTGGAACAGCCAGACCCCAGGTGGGGCCGTTGGAGCTTGCAGGGCACATGTTGGGCTTTGCAGGCCAGGAAAAGCCACACGAGTTTTTAAAGAGCTGCTGGAATTTCAGCCTTGAGGCTCCTGCTCTTTTTTTTCTTGCATCCAAAGTGGTGCAGAAGCCAGGAGCAGATTGGGCTGGTGGGTGGTCTGAGTGAATTCTAAGCTTTTCCAAGCTCTGAATCCTGCCTGGCCTGCTGGGCACCTCCTGGGGGTCTGGAGGGGACCTTCTGCCTCAGCTCCACACCTTGACGTCAGGGCAGCAGCCCCCAGCAGCTCCACGTGGGTCGTGGGCATGGAAACAGCTCCTGGGTGATGAAATCAGGCACAAATTCGGGTTGTTTCCCCTTTTTGGTGAGGGAGGGAACTCTCTGTGGTCAGGGTGGATGTTCTGATTCACCCAGGGGGTTGAGGGAGAGCCAGGGAGGGAACTAGGGGGGTTCTCCAGCCCTCCTGCTCCAGTTTTGGGGGGGAAAAGTCCTCCAGGAGGGAAGGGAAAGGAAAGGGAGGGGAGGGAAGGGAAGGGAAAGGAAAGGGAGGGGAGGGAAGGGAAGGGAGGAAGAGGGAAGGGGAAGGAAAGGGAGGGGAGGGAAGGGAGGAAGAGGGAAGGGGAAGGAAGGGGAGATGCTTGTTGGTTGTCCTCCCCCCTGTCCCCAGCTCTGGGCCACCCTGGCTGGCTGCTTCTACAGCAGCCTCAGTGGCCACCAGAGGAGTGTTTGGTGGCCCTGGGTGACAGGCAGGATGGGTGGCAGCAGTTAAACCCTTGTCAGGCTCTATGAATGTGCTGGGGTGGGGAGTTCCTGCAGAGCAGAGGGTGCTGGAGAAGGCAGCTCAGCTTCTAACCCCCCTTGTTGTCTCCTCCCCCCCAGCTGGCTCGGCCCATGTCCATGGTGCCCAACATTCCTGGTATCCCTGGGCCACCCCTCAGCAGCAGCGGCTCCATCTCCCCGTCAGGCCTCCCCGTGCACTCAGAAGCCAAAATGGTGAGTGTCCAAACATGTCCTGGGCAGGGTGTCCCCTCCAGGGGTGTCCCCAGGTCCTCACCAGCTCCTCCACCTTCTGAAGGCTTCTCCAGGAAGAGTCGGAGCTTGCCCAAAGTCCTGCATGGCCATTGAGGAGGTGTCAGAGATGCCACCAGGGATGTCAGGCCAGGCTGAGCAGACCCATTATTGTCAAACCAACCCAAAAGCAGCAGTTTGGTGGAGCTGGTGCCACTGGCTCCAAGCTGAGGGGTGGGTTGGAGGTGGCTTGAGGGGAGCAGAGGAGCTCCAAGGGTCCTGGTAGTGGGTTATGTGTAGAACCCTTCAACTAGAGAGGAGATGTGGCACTTCAGGACATGGTCAGGGGGTCAGGGAGGTGTTGGGATGAAGGTTGGACCTGGTGATCCTGGAGGTCTCCTCCAACCTAAATCATTCTATGATCCTAAATCTTTATGAAGGAATTTTCCTCTCTTGGCCCAAACGAGGTGCAGGAAGAGGGGGGAGCAAACCTAAAATCACAAACAAGGAGCATCTTGGCCAGGATGGGGTGAAGGTGTTTGAAACCCACCTCAGTGGAGATCCTCTGAGGTGTCTGTTGAATTCTCCTGACACTTATTTACTCCTCCTGACACTTATTTACTTCCCTTGACATCCATTTAATTCTCCTGATGTCTGTTTAATTCTCTTGATGTCTGTTTAATTCTCCCGATGTCTATTTAGTTCTCTTGACATCTCTTTAATTCTCTTGATGCCTGTTTAATTCTCCTGGTGTCAATTTAATTCTCTTAATTACTGTATCTTACCAAGCATGACAATAAACCTCCCATTTGGGGGCAGAGCAAGTGGATCCTGGAATGGGTTGGGGTGGGAGGGAGCTCCAAGATCATCAGTTCCACCCCCCCATGGCAGGGACACCTCCCACTAGAGCAGGTTGCTCCAACCTGGCCTTGAACACCTCCAGGGATGGAGCACCCACAGCCCCCCTGGGCCAAGGTCTCACCACCCTCACAGTGAAGAACTTCATAGTAGGGGTTGGAAGGGACCTCTGGAGATCATCTAGTCCAACCCCTAGTCCAACTTCTTCCTTCTATCTAATCCCTCTCCCAGTTTGAACCCATCACCCCTCATCCCATCACCACAAACCCCTGTAAAAAGTCCCTCCCCAGCTTTCTTGTAGGTCCCAAAGGTCCCCATGGTCCTTCTCCATCCCAGAAGGTCCCTTCCGTGGGTGCTTAGGGCCAGTTGGGCTGCACAGCCTGTTCCATCCTGGTCTTTGCCAGCTTGGGGGGGGCTCAGTGCCAGCTGGGGGGGCTCAGTGCCAACTGCAGCACCACTCTTGGCCCGTGGACACCTCCCTGCTCGGGCTAAGTTGGAAGCTGCTCTCACTGTCCTTGGGTAGAGCAGATGGCCACAGCTTTGGGTTGGCTGGGACCCAGCTCCTCAGCTCCATGGATGATGGAGGAGCTGCTTAAAGCCCTCAGGGCATGGAGGACAAGTCTAATGACCTCCCTTTTCTCCTTGGCAGAGGCTGAAGGCCAGTTTGACAGCATCTTCCTCACTCAACGGCAGCAACCTGGTGGTGGGCTCAGCCAGCACCATGGTGACAGCGCGGCCAGAGCAGAGCCAGATCCTGGTCCAACACCCTGATGCCCCTTCCCCAGCTCAACCACAGGTCTGCTGGAGCTTCTGGGGGTGGTTGTGGGGCTTGGGGCAAGAGGAGGGAGACCCCACAGCTTCCTGCTCACCACAACGGGTTAAAACTTGGGGTTTTCAGCACGAATGCTCTGGAACATCCCCAGGAGCTCCAGCAGGGTGGTGATTTGCTGGAGTTTGGAAGGGATATTTCTCTTCTCCTCTCCCAGCCCAGTTACTGGGGTTAAACGTTCCCCTCTCAGGCAATCAGCTCGGCTGGCTCCTGCCAGCTTCCACACACCAGCCCCTTCCATCAGGATCACCACCTGCTCCACCACTTGGAAAGGCTTCCCAGGCTTTAATATCCATATGCTGCCCGGCAGCCAGAGCTGGGGCTGCACCAGCAGCTCCCCCCCTGCCTTTGTTCTCCTGAAATCAGATGGAGAATCAGAAAATCACTGAATTGTTGGGGTTGGGAGAGACCTTGGAGCTCCTGGAGTCTCGCCCCGTTCCCCATCCCTGCCAGGGCACCACCAACGTGTCCCTCAGCACCACAGCTCCAGCCTTGGGAACCCCTCCAGGGGTGGGGACTCCACCACTGCCCCAGGCAGCTTCTGCCAACCCTTCCCATGAAGAAATTCCTCCTCGGGTCCAACCTCAACCTCCCCTGGGGCAACTTGAAGCTCGTTCCTCTTGTCCTGTCCCTTGGGGACAAAAGATCTCAGCCCCCATCTCCCCACAAGCTCCTCTCAGGGAGTTGTGCAGAGCCAGAAGGTCTCCCCTGAGCCTCCTTTGCCCCAGCCTCAACCCCCCACGTCCCTCACAAGTTCTCCAGCCCCTTCTCCTCCTGCTCCAGCCCCTTCCCCACCTTCATTACCCTTCTCTGGCCACTCCCCTGACCCTCCATTTTTCCCCCAGGTCCCCCCCAAGTTCTCCAGCCCCTCCTGAAGCGATTCTGGTCGCTCCACGAAACCCAATCCCTTTTCCCCCTCAACCCCCATCTCCTCTGCCACCCCCTGCTCGTGTCGCCCTCCAGAAGAGCTTCTGCCCAACGCATCTCCTGGTTGTGCCCCTTCCCAGGTGTCCCCAGCCCAGCCCACCCCCAGCACCGGGGGCCGTCGGAGGCGCACGCTGGACGAGGACCCCGACGAGCGGCGGCAGCGGTTCCTGGAGCGCAACCGAGCGGCCGCCTCCCGCTGCCGCCAGAAGCGCAAGCTCTGGGTGTCCTCCCTGGAGAAGAAGGCTGAGGAGCTCACCACCCAGAACATCCAGCTGAGCGTGAGTATGTAACCCTGCAGAGCCCAGCCCGGCCCTTTGCCACCTCCGCAGGGAGCCTCCTGCAGGCAACGGGGGTTTGGGTGACGTTCTCCAGAGCTCCTGGGTCTGCGTCTCACTCGCAGAACCCCAGGGGTTGGAGGGAGCTCTGGAGGTGCTCTGGGCCCACCCCCTGCTCCAGCCGCTCCCCCAGAGCTCCAGGATGGTGGCCAGGCCCCTTTGGGATCTCTCCACAACCTCTCTGGGCAGCCTGGGCCAGGCTCCAACACCCTCCCAACAACCAACTTTCTCCTCCTGGGTTCCAGTTGGTGCCCGGTGCCCCTTGGCCTGGCCCTGGGCACCCCTGACCAGAGTCTGGCCCCAGCCTCTTGCCCCCACCCTTTATTGATCAGATCCCCTCTGGGGCTTCTCCTCCCCAGCTCAGCCCCCCCAGGGCTCTCAGCCTTGTCCTCCAGAGATGCTCCAGTCCCACCAGCATCTCCAGAGCTTCCCCTGGACTCTCTCCAGTAGCTCCTGGTCTCTCTTGAACTGGGCAGCCAGAGATCTGACTCTGCTCCTCCAAAAGCTTCATCCTCTGCCCCTCAAGGAGCTCCCCCAGCCCCAGGAGCAGAACGTGGTGTCCCCATGAAGCTGGATTTGCAGGGTGCAGACCCAGCAGCTCAGCAGCCCCAGTTCCCTCCCCACTCCCTGCTGGGTGAACTGGGAGGCTCTGCAGCCACCACTCGAAGCTGTGAGGAGGTTTTGCTGGAGAATTGGGTTTTCTGGCTCTCTGGCAGCACCCCCAGCGTGTTCAGCAGAACTGCAGCACTTCTCCAACCACTTCCATCTCCTCCGTGGTGCTCCCAGGCCTGGCTGGGGATGGAGGGGGCTGCAGGGCTCGGACTCGTGTCCTTCCTGGCCTTTTGCTTCCACTGGTGCCTCGTGTTTCCCATGCTGGGATTTTTTCCATTGCACCAATCCTGGGACTTTCATTCTCTTCCCAATATAATCCTAGAAGTTCAGTTTTGAAATCCAACCAACAAAGTTTCAGCTGTTTCTCCAAACGTTTCAGCAGAGGGACAATATTCAGCAGAGCTGGTTCTGCTCAAGAGGCACCAGGAGCTTGGAGGAGCTCTGATGTTCTCCACAAGCTGCTGTGGGCTGAGCTGGTGGGTCTCAGGTCCTGGTGGATGTAGGAAGGGGCTCCCTGGGCAGCAGGGGGAGGTTCCACCCTCTGTGTCCTGCACGTTAAAATCCCTAAACCCAGGAATACTCTTGGGCCAGAAGCTTCTCAGATGAGAGAACAAATCCTGGGCTCCGTCAGTGACCTTTGTGCCATGGCTGCTGGGGGCTGGGGTGATGCAGACCCAGGTGTTGGTGTCTCCCTCCCCAGAATGAGGTGACACTGCTGAGGAACGAGGTGGCTCAGCTGAAGCAGCTGCTGCTGGCTCACAAGGACTGTCCTGTCACTGCACTACAGAAGAAGACACAGGGATATCTGGGTGAGTGGGGGCTTTGCTGCCTTCTGAGGGGGTCTGAAGGAAGATGGGGGGAGGCTTTTGAGCAGGGCCCGGTGGGACAGGACAAGGGGGGTGGTTTGGAACTAAAAGAGGGAGATTTAGACGAGAGAAAAGGGAGATTTTTGGTGTTGAGGGTGGGGAGAGCCTGGCCCAGGTTGCCCAGAGAGGAGGTTGATGCCCCATCCCTGGAACCATCCCAGGGGAGGTTGGAGCAACCTGAGATAGTTGAACATGTCCCTGCTCAGTGCAGGAGGTTGGATGAGACGAGCTTTGAAGGTCCCTTCAACCCAAACCATTCCCTGAAACCCCCATAAAGGGAGGGACCCTCCTCTCAGCCTCTGCCCCATCACCCTCTGCCTGCTCCTGGCAGCACAGGGGGGTCCTTGCTCCTCTACCTGCTGCTGACATGTCCTGGTTTGAGCCCCCTTGACCCCTCCACAGCGAGGAGGTTCCCCCCTGGACCTGCAGCTCTGCTCTTTAACCCCCCCTGTCAGTCCCTGCAGCCAGGCAGGGGGTGGAACATCTCCCTCCACATCTCTGCTCCTCTCTGGAGCCTCCACCCCTCCCCAGCAGCTGCCCAAGCTCCTGAGATGTGCTTTGGAGTCACAACTTCCCTGCTCTGGCAGCCAGGGCCAGACTCTCAATGACATCATGGGGCTCTGCAGCTCCTGCCCTGCAACTCCCATCAAACTGTGGAGGGGAGAAAAACCTCGTTTTATCTCCTTCCCTTCCTTGCATCATCATTTCTTTTTTAGTGCTATTTCATTATCATCACCCCGGGAGCTAAAGACAGGGGCTGGGGTCTTACATCAGCCCCGCAGAGGCTCTGGGAGGAGGCTGGAGGCCTCTGGGGGTGTCTGGAGTAAGAGGAGGAGGGAGGGATGGAAGGATGGGGATGGATGAGACAGGGAGGGATGCAGGGATGGGGATGGATGAGGATGAAGGGATGGAGGGATGAAAGGATGGGGATGGATGAGGCAGGGATGGATGGATGGATGGATGGATGAAGGGATGGAGGATGGATGGATAGGGATGGATAGAGGGGTGGAGGGAGGGAGGGATGGATGAGGATGGAGGGATGGGGATGGATGAGGCAGGAAAGGATGGAGGGATGAGGATGGATGGATGAAGGGATGGAGAGTTGAAGGAATGGGGATGGATGGGGCAGGGATGGAAGGATGAAGGGATGGATGGATGGATGGATAGAGAAGGAGAAGAAACCCAAGGGGAAGAAAACCCACCAAAACCTCCATCTCTGCCCTTCCCATCACCTCCCAACCCCATCCCCTGCCTGCCCATACCTCTCTCCTCCTGCCCCCCTGCCCCAGGTACCTGCAGCCCCCACCCTGGCCCCTTCCTGGTGACTCAGAACTTGAGTGATGAGCTCCTGAAGCTCCCCCTGGCCCCAGCAGGTGCTGAGACACCACAGGATTTAACTCCCCCCTTCCCAGCCCCCATTATTGTTCCTCTCTGCTCCAATCACAGGAATTCATCAGGCAGCTGAATAATAACATGAAATTCACCCCCCCCCTCCCCTCCCCTGCCTGTTTTATTGGGACTTGTGGCTGAGCAGGTCCTTCACCAGCTCCCCTGGGTGGAGTCACAGCTGCCTCCTGCACACTTGGCTTGGTTTATTTGCCAGCCCTTGTAAATCTGGTTTTTCTGGGGGCTGCCCAGCTGGTGAAAGGCTCTGCCCGACCCCCCCACCAAGGCTCTGNTGAAGGAATGGGGATGGATGGGGCAGGGATGGAAGGATGAAGGGATGGATGGATGGATGGATAGAGAAGGAGAAGAAACCCAAGGGGAAGAAAACCCACCAAAACCTCCATCTCTGCCCTTCCCATCACCTCCCAACCCCATCCCNCAGCTGAGGAGAAGGTGGAACCCTCAAGGGAGGGGAGAGATGGGGCAGAATCAGGGGATTTGGGGGGTTGGAAAGACCTTGAAGGTCAAGTCCAACCATTAACCCATCCCTGCCCGGGCACCACCAACCCCTGGCCCTCAGCACCACAGCTCCAGCCTTGGGAACCCCTCCAGGGCTGGGGACTCCACCTTCTGCCAACCCTGGCCAGGAAGAAGTTGCTCCTCACCCCCAACCTCAACCTCCCCTGGGGCAACTTGAGGCTGGTTCCTCTTGTCCATCCCTTGGGGCCCAGAGATCCCAACCCCCCTGGCTCCAACCTCCTCTCAGGGAGTTGTGCAGAGCCAGAAGGTCTCCCCTGAGCCTCTTTGCTCCAGCCTCAACCCCCCCAGCTCCCTCACAAGTTCTCCAGCCCCTTCTCCTTCCTCTGGGTCCTTCCCCACCTCTGTTGCCCTCCCTCATCTTCCTCACCTGCTAGAAATCCAAGCCCTAGGACACATTTTTGGTGCCCAGGCAGGTCACAAACCCCTTCTCTGATTTTCCTCCTCTGGTGTCACGAGTTTCACCCTCTTGATGTGCAGGAAACATCCCAACTCATCCCATTACTTTGCTCATTTCAAGGGAGGTGACTCCATCCTCCCCATAATTCATCCAGCCAAGTGCAGGGGAGGGAAGTTCCTCCTGACATCTGGAGATAAGGAGTGTAGACCCCAAAGAGAGAGCTCTGGGTCCTCTTCTCTTGGCCTTGGAGAGCCCCCAAATGACCCTCAGCCCTCCAAGCTCTGCCTGGGTCTTGGTGGGATTGAATCCCAAGTTCTGGATCATTGGAGCATCCCTCAGGAGAAGGTTTCTCCCTTTGTTTCCCTCCCTGCCCTCCCATCCTCTTGCTCCCAGGCACCAAAACCAACGAGCTCTGATTGATTTGAATCTTCTAGAGAGCAATAAAGAGCAAACCGGGTGATTTAGACCCCAAAATGACCCCAACCCCCCCAGCCCCAGCCCTGCAGGAGGGTTGAGTGGCTCCAGCTCCTCTCTGAGCCCAGCAGCAGCTGGTGAGGGCTCCAGAGGAGCTTGTTCTTCTCTGGGCTCAATGGCCTTGAACCAAGTACCATGTAGGAAAGTTCATTGCTTGTAATGAGGAGACATTAGTTGTGGTGAAGGTGACGGGGGAGATTTGGGGCTTCCTGGAGCCAGTTCAGTGGCAATCACAGAATTACGGGATCATGGAATGGGGTGGGTTGGAAGGGACCTCAAAGCTCATCTCATCCCACCCCCTCCATGGCAGGGACACCTCCCACCAGAGCAGGTTGCTCAAGCCCCATCCAACCTGGCCTTGGACACCTCCAGGGGTGGAGCATCCTCAGCTCCCCTGCTCCAGGCTCTCCCCACCCCCAGAGGGAAGAATTTCCTCCTCATTTCCAACCCAAATCTCCCCTCTTCCACTTTGAACCCATCACCCCTTGTCCTGTCCTTGTAGAACATCCCATCCCAGCTTTCTTGCAGCCCCTTCAGACCCTGGAAGGCCCCAAGAAGGTCTCCCTGGAGCCTTCTCCAGGCTGACCAAGCCCAACTCTCCCAGCCTGAATCAGTCACTGGTGTTTCTCCATGGGCTGGGACCAGATGGACCCCGTGGGTGGTTCTAGCCCAACTCGAGGTGATTCCTCTTGTCCTGTCCCTTGGGGCCAAGAGATCTCAGCCCCATCTCCCCACAACCTCCTCTTGGGGAGTTGTGCAGAGCCAGAAGGTCTCCCCTGAGCCTCCTTTTAGAATCACAGAATGGTTGAGGCTGGAAGGGACCTCTGGAGCTCATCTGCTCCAACCCCCCTACCCCAGCAGGGACATCTCTACCTAGGGCAGGCTGCTCNCCCAGCAGGGACATCTCCACCTAGGGCGGGCTGCTCAGAGCCCCATCCAGCCTCACCTTGAAGGACTCCAGGGATGGGGCCTCCACCACCCTTTCCTCCAAGTTCAACCCCCCCGGGTCCCTCCCAAGTTCTCCACCCCCTTCCCCACCTCTCCCCACGCTCCATGCCCTCAACCCCCTTCCTGGAGCTCAGGAGAAGCCACCTCCTGCTGGGCCCACCCTTCCCCTCCTCTCTCTAACCTCCTTGTCCTCTCTTCTCCCCGTTGCCCTGGCAGAGAGCCCCAAGGAGAGCTCGGAGCCCACGGGCTCCCCAGCCCAGGTCATCCAGCACAGCTCCGTGACGGGCTCCAACGGGCTCAGCGTCCGCTCGGCGGCCGAGGCCGTGGCCACCTCGGTGCTGGCCCAGATGGCCCAACAAAGGACAGAACTGACCCTGCCCGTCCCCTCCCACGTCATCATGGCCCCACAGTCGCAGTCTGCTGGCAGATGATGGCCCCAGGAGCTCCTCACCCACCCAGACCTCACCCCGGCCCCGGCCGCTCGGGGCCCCACCAGGATTTTTATTTTTCTTCTTTTTTTTTTGTGGTTTATTTTTTGGGGTTTTTTTCTTCTCCCAAGTGAGTTAAAGGGGCAGCTCCGGCGCTTCTCACGCTGCAAACACCCCCCAGAACCTCCCCCGGGTGACCCCTCAACCCGCAGAGTCCTCCGAGCACGCTGAGAAGCACCTTGAAAGGTCCACGTTGGGGTGTTACTGGTCCCATTAACACTAAACCTTCACCCTTGGTGGATCCTCCTTTGGCTCTTCCACCTTCCCTCCTCCTCCTCCTCCTCTCTCAGCAGAGGAAGCAGCAGCTCTGGGACCTCTGCTCTCCAGGGATTGGATTTTTCACAGCCCCTTCCTCACCTGCTCCAGCTCCAGGAACGTGGCACCTTCTCCTGAGGAGCCTCCTCCAGCCTGGAGGTCAAAGGGATGAAGGTTCCTCAAGCCCCAGATGCCAACGAGGAATTTTTGGAGAAAAAAAATCACTCTAAAAATTGGTTTGTGGAAAGGGGGACGTGGGGCCAGGGTGGGGGGGGACACGTGGTCCTGGTTGAGGAGCTGCTACGGACGTTCAGGAGCTGGTGCCCTCAAGGGATGCTCCAGGTGCTGGAGGAGAAGCTCCATCTCTGGTCACTCTTGGTCTTCCTGATGATAAATCCAAAGGGAATTTACCTCCCTGGAGTAAATGGATGTTGGCAAAGGTGCTCCAGGAGGTGGATGGAAGGATGAGCCCCCCAGGAGCCACCCCAGGGGTCACCCTCTGCTCCCAGCTCTGCTCCTCAGCAAACAGCTCCCAAGGATCTTCTCCCTCCACGTGTCCTCCATGACCTTAATAACGGTGGCCTTAAACCATGGGTGAGTTTTGCCTGGTGGAGGGGAGGGAGCAGCACGTTGGGTGTCTCTTGGACCTCTTCTGCACCGTGATCTTCTGGTGGTGGAGCCAACGAAGGACTCGGAGCTTCCCCAGAGCAGGTCAAAAACCAACCTCCACCTTGAGAGACGCTTGGAAGCAGCTCCAGGTCCTCCCTGGGAGGCCACCTGAGCCCGTGGGGCCTTCCCAGCCCCAGCCAAGCGACCAGAGATGGTCGTTTGGGAACAGCAAGAGGTTCTGGGGCCTTCAGCAGAGTCCTTGGAGTGGCCTCCTCAGCCCTTGGTCTTCCTCCCCCCCTCAGGAGGTCGCTCCCCACCTGAGCTCTCGCCCACCTCAGGTTGCACTCGCCACTTTTGAGCCAAGTTTGTTTGTCCCAAGAGATTTCTTTGGGCTCACCCAGACTTGGGAGGTTTCCAGGGACAGCAGAAACCCAAAGGAAGGTCTGAGCAAGGCCCCGGGTCCCTCGGTCGTGGACGGGGAAGTTCAGCCATTGGCCTCTTCTCCTGGTGGGATCCATCTCCTCCCCCTGCCCTCTTCTCCAGGTCTTCCTCGGCTTCTCAGCAGCGTCGCCCTGGGCTGGTTTGTCTTGGGGTGGTGCCTCCTTCACTCTCCTCCTTCCTCTTCTTCACCTTGGGGGTAGTCGGGGTCACCTCTGGCAGGTTGTGCTTTGGGTTCAGATCCTGCAAACCCCCCCCAGACCCACCTTGTCCTTCCATGAAGCTCTTCCAGCAGAGCCTGTGTGGACAGATGTGGTGGCTCAAGAGCAGAGAGGACACCAGGAGGGTCCTGGACAAGGGGATCGGGAGCTTTGTGGGGAGCCAGGATCTCAGGCAGGTTTGCAGGAGGTCCAAGGTCCACCCCAGCTCTGCTGCTGGGTCTAGAGCAGTGACCAGGAGCAGCTGGTGGCCCAAGAAGGTGGACAAATGACCCATCCTGTGGCCAAGGGGGTTCCTCTGGGCTTCAGGTCATCCCGATCTGCTCCAGGGGGCTGGGAAAGGAGCATCTTGGGTCTTGGTTTGTCTGGAACAGCAGGAGGGACAAAAATGGGTCATAAATGTCTCTGCTTGGTGGCCCAGTGGCCATCGGGTCCCTGGCCCTTGGTCCTTTGGGTACCTGGCCCTTGGTCTGTTGGGTCCCTGGCCCTTGGTGCGTTAAGTCCCCATCCCATTGGGAGCTTTTCTCCCCATCCCTCCATGTCTGGGTGCTCCTGGTGCCACCATCCCCGTTCCCCTCCACCCATGATCGTTTAGTGCCTTCAGAAGCCCCCAGAGCCCCCAGGAGGAGGTTGTGAAGCTCCAAACCTGGGCAGCAGGAATGGGGGAACGAGTGTGGGACCTCCAGAAGGAGGAGGCCACAAAAACCCACCGTTGATGGATCCCACCCCAGCCTCAGGCCGCGCTGGGGTTCTCCAGCCCCATCCCAGGTCACTTTGGGGCAGCCAGGGGAAGTTCATCCCATGGTGGGGTCACAATGTCCAGGAGAGCCCGTCTGGGACCTCAGGAGGAGCTGAACCTCTCCAGGCTGGGTGGCTGCTGGGGTCCCATGGGAGGGATGAGCTTGGGGGTCAGGAGGTGACGTTCTCCAGGCTTTCCAGCAGTGATGGAACAACCACCTTGGGCTGCCCAGGGCATGAAAAGCCAGGGTTGGGGTGGTCTCCATCCTCTTCTCTTCCTCTTCCTCTTCCTCTCCTCTCCTTTGGGCCTGGTGGGACTCGGGGGTTGTTCTGGGTTGGGAAGATGGAATTTCAGGATGGTTGGGGAGACCATCAGGATGATGGTGATGATGATGATGATGATGGTTTCTCCTCCTCCTTCCCGTGCTGGTTCAACTCTTGAAGATTTCGTGGCCATCTTTGGGTGGGGTGAGAACCTCCTAATTTCTGCTCTAGGATGATTTCTCCTCTCCCAGGTCCCTCCAGAGTCTCGGGGGGTCGGATCTCCACCCAGATTGGGGGGGGACACGGAGGGGGGGGCCGTTGAGGTGGTGATTGAGTTGGGGGGAGCCCCAAGAGCA
>VYZX01024898.1:0-17875 GCA_013401335.1 Brachypteracias leptosomus
AAACATCAATTCACCCCCAAAAATATCAATTCTCTCCAAAAAAACCCAACTCACTCCAAAAAATCCATCAACTTTCTCCAAAAAACATCAATTCACCCCCAAAAATATCAATTCTCTCCAAAAAAACCCAACTCACTCCAAAAAATCCATCAACTTTCTCCAAAAAACATCAATTCACCCCCAAAAATATCAATTCTCTCCAAAAAAACCCAACTCACTCCAAAAAATCCATCAACTTTCTCCAAAAAACATCAATTCACCCCCAAAAAACCATCAATTCACTCCCCAAAAAATCAGTTTGCTCCCAAAAAACCATCAATTTTCTCAAAAAAATCAATTCTCTCAAAAAAACCCCAATTCACTCCAAAAAACCATCAATTTTCTCCAAGATGCACCAATTCACTCCAAAAAACATCAATTTTCTCCAGCAGGAGCCAAATTTGAGGAGAATAGGGAAGATTTCAGCCCATCACTGGTGGCCCAGCTGGGCTGAGGAGCCTTCAACTGCTTTTCTCTGCTGCTTGAGGAATAAATCCTGTTTTATTCTTAGATATTACAATGAAAAAAAAAATCTCTTTTTGAACCTTGGCCCCCTGGTTTAGTGGAATTCAGTGGTTTTTTTATTCCTCTCCACTCTGCCCATGAATGTTGCATCTTCCTACCACTTACCTGGCTAAAAATAGAGCTACTAGAGGAGGAAATTACTTGTAATTTACACCATGGACACCAGGAGTAGAAGGTAAAAGGTTGAGGAGACAAAAGCAATTTGCTTCTCCCAAGGAATCGGGGGGCAAAGCAAAATAGAGCAGCCTTGAAATGCTCTAATTGAGAAATAAAAACTTCCCCAAGAGTGAATCTTGCCCCCAACCCCCTAAACTTTCATAGTTTCCCTTCCCACTAAAATCAAAAGTTTCACAAGAGGCATCAAAAAGTCTTTCTAAAGTGAAATGTCCAAAAAAATGGGAATTAAATGTGGTTTAAATAATATCCTGATATTATTATTATATTATTTTTAATTACTATAATATATTTCAATTTAATAATAATATACAATATAATATAAAAATAATATCCTGATATTTTTCAACTTCCTACTCCTTGATTCAGCTATTGTAAATATATATTGGGGGGGGAAACACCCAAAACTCCCCCAAAACAACCCCAAACACCCATAATTTTCCTTATTCACTCACAAAAAAATTAAATTATCCTTTTTCCACTATTTGGACCCCTATTCCCCCTACTTGGACCCCTGTTCCCCCTATTTGGACCCCTTATTCCCACTACTTAGACCCTTACTCCCTCTATTTGGACCCTTATTTCCAAATAATAATTATGGAATTATTCCATCCTGGAATCTTTGTTCCCAGAACATCCACTTGGAGGCATCCAGGAAGAACATCCCAAGACATCTAATTTCTTGTAGCTCCAAAAAACCCCA
The DNA here is from genome assembly GCA_013401335.1 of Brachypteracias leptosomus. Lineage (NCBI taxonomy): Eukaryota > Metazoa > Chordata > Aves > Coraciiformes > Brachypteraciidae > Brachypteracias > Brachypteracias leptosomus. The sequence continues at coordinate 1,442 of VYZX01024898.1, forward strand.
CATTATCCAAGTTATAAGACATTGTTGACTTTATTATTAATATATATTATTAATATTGATTATTATTCTTGCTATCAAGCCTACAAATCTAAATATTATCAGGCATTTGATTTGATTCTCCAAGAAATTAATTTGTCTTGTTAAACAGAAGATGAGTTTTGATCTCTGCCCTTCGTAGAGTTAATATTAATTATGACTCACATTCACTGTATACCTCAGAAAAATGCATCAGTTAAGCACTTGAAGGCACCTTCTACCAAGATAAAGTTGATTTTCAATTAATTTGATGGTTATTTATCATTTCTAAGGAGTTTTCTCGGGTAAATGAGGCATTAATGTCCTCATAGAACCAATATACTTCATTTTTCAGGTGGCCTGGACAACCAGGAGCTTCTATCAGTGCCTCTGATCTACCACTTCACCTGTCTTCTTGTCTTGACCAAAGCTACCAGAGCTGCTCAAGCTCATGGTTCTCCACCTGCATACTAAATATTTCTGAAATAGGCCCTCACCTTCATGAATATTCAAGAAAAAGGGATATTCTTGGCTCCACTGCCAGCTCTGGAGCACATGGGGACAGGCATCAGCCAGATGGTCTCCATCTCCCAGTTGGAGATCTGCCCTAGCGTGGAGACCAGCCAAAGGTCTTCAGAGCAGCGGCCAGCACCACGTCAATGCTCCAACTCAGGCTTCAGGAGAGAGAACTCCAAAGAGATTTTGCACTTGGAGAAACCTTGCTGAGAAAGGACAATTCACCCCAAATGAGACCTTGCTGAGGATGGACAGTTGTGGGGAGAACCACGTGGGCACCTCCCTCCCATGGTGGCTCTGGCCAGTCTCCAACAACGATCAAGAGCTAAAGGGTGGGGGGCAAGAGGATGGGGCCAGACTCTTGTCAGTGGTGCCCAGGGACAGGACAAGGGGCAGCGGGCACCAAGTGGAACCCAGGAGGTTCCTTCCAATTAAAATCACATGGATTTCAATCCTTTCTACTTGTAGGGTCCTCATCTATCTGCTCTCAGAATGGGTTGGAAGGGACCTCAAAGATCAACCATGGGCAGGGACACCTCCCACTAGCCCAGGTTGCTCCAAGCCCCATCCAAGCTGGTCTTGAACACCTCCAGGGATGGAGCATCCACAGCTTCTCTCTGCCAGTGTCTCAGCACCCTCAGAGTGAAGCTGCCTACATCTAAAAGGCTGCAGATGGAGATGTTGAGGTGGGTACCTCAACCAGCACTAGAATAAATCACTCTCAGATCACCCAGTTCCTAATTGCCAACTTCTGGACGACTTCCAGCCTCTTTCACATGCATCTGCTCCACACACACAGCAACAATCCAGCACCATCTCAATATTTTGCAGAATTAATTATATGTAATTAAGCTTAACATCATTACATTTGTGTTCTCAGAGGCAAGGATTTCCTAATTGCTCTAATATCAACAAATGACTCTTTCTTTTCCCCCCCTTCCCTCCCCACAGATGAAATAGGGAATGGGATCACCACAAAAAATACCTCCTGGTAATTAATAACCCCACTAAAAAATGGCAAAGGAAGGTCCCAACTCAGCAGCTTCTCCTTTTTTACACCCTCTTCCCTCCCCAACAAATCTTCAGGGCTTTGCCTTCAGCATCTTGGGTTGATGGGGCTCTCCAAGCCCACACATCATCCCCAGCACCATCTCTGAAGACTTGCTGCACTCCAACTAATGGCCCGTGTCATATATCACCAAGATCTCACTTTTGAGGCTTTTTATCCTGCTGGCCTGATTTACGAGGTACTTAGCTAATAAAAAGCTCTTACTGGGTTTCCTGCTGGATATTATGACCCAACCTCCTCCTTTTAATGGAGAACCTGGATTCAGGAGCTGTCAGATCCTCAACGTGACTGATTCTCCTGCACCATTAACCTGCTTCTCCCATCCCTGATCTGCAGAAAAGGTCATTTTCATCTTGGAGGTAGTTTCTCTATTTCAAGTTGAAGTTTAGTTCAATTACACAATTGTTTAGGTTGGAAAAAACCTTTAAGATAGGGTCCAACCATTCCCCCATCCCTGCCAGGGCACCACTAACCCCTGGCCCTCAGCACCACATCTCCACACCTTGGAAACCCCTCCAGGGATGGGGATGTTTGTATCTCTTGGGTTTACACCACTCTAAGCCAAGAGATCTGAATCAGGCCTTTCTACAGCTTCCTATACAGTGATCACGTGAAAATTAAATTTTAACAAGTCAAAGTTAAAAAATAAAACCCATACCAGGGTCTCACCACCCTCAGAGTGAAGAATTTCTTCCTAATTTTTTATCAAATCTCTTCTCTTCCAGTTTGAAGCCATTTCACCTCCTCCTATCTCTGTAAAGTCCCTCCCCAGCTTTCTTGAAGGCCCCTTGAGGTATAAGAAGATCCCTCCTGAGCTTTCTCTTCTCCAGGCTGAGAATTTCCTTCTATAACCAACACCAAATGAGCTGTAATGAGGTAAAATCTTCAGCCTTCAAGTTCCTCAAACTTTTATGAAGGGAGCAACTTGCTCTGGAAAGTGTCTCACTGAAAAAGCAACGGCTTAATATTAATAACATTGGTTTATCCTGCCAAGCTCCTGAGCAAATACCACCACCTTCCCTGGGAAATCAAACCTCTCCTGCACCACCACCTTTCCTGGGAAATCAAACTTCTCCTGCACAACTTGCAGAGCCTGCCAGAAGAATTCAGGTGATTTCAAGCCTCTTGGATACAAACCATCCCAAAAAATAGCAAGGGGCATCAAAGGGGAAGCTCTGTTGCTAGGAGACCATCATGCTAAAGAGTTGACATGGAGGCTGGTGGGGATTTTCATTTTAAATAATACCAAAATGCACAATAAAGACCATGCTCAACAAGGTGTGAAGTTACCACCATCACATCAGGTCTAAATGAGTAGAAGTTCAGGGCTAGAATAGTCACCAACTAGATATTCATGCACTAATGGTCCCAGTCTTGGACTTGATGACCCCCAACTGATATTAAATGTCTCCTCCATCCATTCAATAAAATATTGGCCAAAAAAAGAGATTTTATCTTGGATGATACCTGGTTCTTCAGTCCCACTCCAGCACTTACACAGCTCTGCTCTCCCTCTACCATCTCAAGAGCTCCTCACATGATGATATTTGTAATTTAAGTATATTTTTTATAACTACACACCACTTAGAGACACTTTTTCACTCAATACTCATGTTCTGTCCTCATAAAAATTATTTAAATAGAGGGAGATGAGCTGGGGAGTAGAAGAGATGATTTTCTGCTGCACACCTCCACAACTCTGAGTATAAAACCTCAGAGGTCTTTCCTTCCCCACCCACAACTGTGCTGGAACAAGCTTTAATTTACAGCACTGGATGCATCAAGCTTAAAAAAAACCCCACCAAGTCTCCAGGTAATTGTTGGAGAGGCAAGAGGAGGTCCATGGGTTAATAGAGGGTTCAAGTGCTCAGCGTGGAGCAGCCACCTCTTCTGAGTGCTTCAATTCCACTGCACAGCCCAGAAAATTGATGCCTGGAGGATTTCAGGCTGGCAGATGAGTATTTATGGAGGGCTGCTCAAGAAACAGCATCAGCAGCTTCATCACAAAGGGGGTAGGGGGGGCTTGGCGTGAGAAGAAACTTGAGAAGAACCAAAATCTCCCCCTGGTTTATTTTTTCTTGGAGTTCTAATGGAAGAGAAGAGTTGAAACATCCTGAAATGAGACATCTCAACACTTTAAATCGAGCCACTAAAGCATTTCAAGCTCAATTTTCTGGAAATAATCATTTCAGATTCCAGTTGACACGTCAAGGGTTCCACAGCAAATGGGAAGTGACTGAAATTTTGTATCCTCCATTTAGAAGGGAAAGTTTCACCCTCTGGAATTGGCTTTGAAATTGAAGGAGCACCTTGAGATGTGGTTGCTTTGGATACTCAAGGAGCAGTTCTGTGGAATAACATCTAAGCAGGTGAAACCAGGGATGAAACTCCAGTTAATGGCTAAGGATAAAATAATCAGAGAATCTCAGAATGGTTTGGGTGGGAAGGGACCTTCCAAGGTCATCTCTCCAACCCCCTGCAGGGAACAGGGAGCTCAGAGTCCAAACCAACCTCACCTGCAAACCTCCTCTTGTCCAACCTCAACCAACATCTCACTATAAAAAAATTCTCCTTTCCATCCAGTCTAAATCTCCCTCTTTTAATTTCAAACCACCCCCCCTTGTCCTGTCCCAACAGGCCCTGCTCAACTGTCCCCATCTTCTCCACCATTCAACTACAAAGATCATTTAATTAGTAACTCATTAATTCCAAGAACTTGCCAAGAGATTGTGGATGGAGTTCAGAGAGCACAGAAACCTTTTGAATTTGTCCCATTTTCACTCCCAGCTGCTGGTTCCCAACGTTCCCTCTTCAGCTTTAGCTTCCCAAACTCACTATTTCTGGCACTTTTCTCCTTTTTCTCCTCATTTTGCCTCTCAAATCACCCAGAGCTGGAAAAACTCCACTGCAGACCTTCCTGCCAAGCCACCAGCTCCCTCCGATGCTTATCATGGTACAAAAGCAGGAACAATAACCCACCATCAAGCCCACAATGCCAATAAAGACCTCATTGTTGGTGTTGGAGAGAAGAAGAACTTCTGTTGAAGGACCCTAAATCTCAACTAGGCCTTTCCAAAAGCCTTCCCACACCCATCCAACCCCCTTTGTGCAGGAGCAGCATGAAGATGGGTTTAGCAGCTGGCTCTTGGATCTCCAAACATGCTCCTCATGCCATCTTGGCAACCAGCTCACCTTGTCTCCAGCTTGGTGCACGTGCTGGATGGATGAACCACAATAGACCCAGAACTACATCACCTGCAGCTGATGGATCATTGGAAGGTTGCTGCTCTCTGAGCTCAGAAATGATGCCCTGTCCTGCTCCAAGAGGTGGGAGCTTCAGGGAACTACTGGAGAGAGGCCAGTGGAGGTTCAGAAGATGCTGAGGGGCTGGAGCATCTCTGTATTGAGTGCCCTGGGGCTGAGGAGCTGGAGAAGAGAAGCCTCAGAGGGGATCTGCTCAATGCTGAGCAAGAGCTAAAGGGTGGGGGCAAGAGGCTGGGGCCAGACTCTTGTCAGGGGTGCCCAGGGACAGGCCAAGGGGTAATGGGAACAAACTGGAACCCAGGAGGTTCCATCTGGACCTTGTTTGGGGTGAGGGTGTTGGAGTCTGGCCCAGGCTAATATTAAAATTCCAGGGTTCCAACAGCCGTGGGCATTTAACCTTTGGCTGGAGAACAGAATAAATTGACATTTATTCAGCCTAAGAACCACTTGGATTCTTCTCCTCTCCCTGCCTCACAGATCACACCAGGTTGCCACCAGCACTGGCCAAACCTTATTTAGTGAAGGATTTGGCACACAGATAATTTAGTAGCCTGGGAATTTGCATAATGCCTCAGCTTCCATGGCAGGAGGGAGGAGATTGGGAAACCTCCAGGAATATCCAGAAGTACCATGAAAACTGAAGAAAAGGTGGCAACCAAGCCAAAAACCCAACAGTCTGTGCAAGAGCAGAGTATTATTTTGTAGACATCCTTTTACTACTTTAATCACCCCAAAGATTAAGACTGAAGCTGTCAAAATTTGTCAAGACACCACCACTGACTGAATACATTGATTTTCTCTTTGGTTTGAGTGATTTCTTTTCTTTTACTCCATGGCTTTGAAGAGAAAAGCTCCAAGAGCAGCAGATTTCTTCAGTGTATTTCTAAGAGCAGGAGAAAACACTGATTTGAGAGGTTTGAAAGGATCTGTGTCTTCCCTCTTCCAGTTTAAGCCATCACCCCTCATCCTATCACTATAAATCCTTGTCAAAAGTCCCTCCCCAGCTTTCTTGTAGCCCCCTTGAAGTCCTACAAGACCACCAGAAGGTCTCCCTGGAGCCTACAGCCAGGATTAAGGGGTGTTTAAATCCAAACCCAGACTCAAACCCCACAACTCATGCCACATTAACACAGAGAAATGATGAGAGGATGGACAGTTCTGTATTTAAGATGACATTTGGCAGGAGTTTGAGTTCAATTCCTTGTAGAAAGGCCAACAAAGAGCAGCACAGTTAAGCTGGGATCTAAAGATTAGGATAATCAATCCCAAACCTTTACAGAAAACACGAAGGGCTTTGGCAAAGGGTGCTGAGGATCTACAGAGCAAGATGAACAGTGTTTGAAGGGTCTTTAGCAGAATAAAGAAATGCCAGATGCAGGGTCACAGCTCTCATGGGTTCAGGCTGGAAGAGGGGGGATTTAAACTGGGAATTAGGAGGAAATTCTTCACTCTGAGGGTGGTGAGACCCTGGCACAGTGAAGCTGTGGATGCTCCATCCCTGGAGGTGTTCAAGACCACCTTGAGCAACCTGGTCTAGTGGGAGGTGTCCCTGCCCATAGTAATGAGGTGGAAACTAGATGATCTTTGAGGTCCCCCCAACCCAACCCATTCTATGCTTCTCTATTACCAGTAAATGTGCTTCTATTTCTTCATGGAGCCACAAGTGTAGAGAAAATCATCTCTACAGCTCTAGGTCACTCTAATGGGTAATCCAATCCAGTTTATTATTATTTTTATTGTTATTTAGAACACATTCTTTAATGAAACGCATAAATCAGAGGCTCTAAGTGGGGAAAACATATTATTTTAAATATAAACCACTAAACTGAACAGGTTTTTAATGTGCTGCAAGATTATTGTCAATAAAATACTGCTTAATACCATCCATCAGAGGAGATGAACTGTAGCCACCATAATGAGGTGACATAATTACCAGGGGCCATCTCAGCTGCTCTAAATACACCCCCAGGATAACTTGGTCATTTTTAACCTTCATAGAATGGGTTGGAAGGACCTTCCAAAGTCATCTAGTCCAACTCCCAGGGACATCTCTAACTAGGTCAGGTTGCTCCAAGCCCCATCAAGTCTCACCTTGAACATCTCCAGGGATGAAGCCTCCACCACCTTCCTCTGAACAACCTGTCCCAGTGTCTCCCCACCCTCAGGGTGAAGAATTTCCTCCTCAAGCCAACTGGTGATGCTAAAACCCACCAGTAGAAACCAGCTTGGTTGGAAGCAGAGTGAAGGACATGGAGAACATGCCAACCAAGATATCCCCTGACCCCTCAGGGCTGAAACCCACCCTGAGCCCATCAGCGTGTGAGCAGCTGATAAGGAAAGAGATTATTCCCAATCTCCATGGTTATTAATCCCCTCACAAAACGAGGGGGTCAAGCTTGTTACAAACATTCCTGGAGCTCTGCAACAAAGATGCTCAACAATTTCTGCCCTCCAAGCCCTTCACATCAAGGTCTATTCCTTGAAAATCCCCGTTTAAAGACCCCCAATATCCCAGGACTTTCCAGGAAGGCCACATTAATATCCTATTTCTGTTTTCTTCCAAGACCTGAGGCTCTGTTATCCTCTGAGATTTCACTTTCACACTTCTGTTGTTACAAAACCATCTTTAACCATCACTATTAAGGTTGTGATAAGACTTTTTGTCCTCATTTTGAGGAAGCAAAGGGAGAGATTTCCCACTACCCCATTCCCAGAAATCCTTCACCTCTGAAAATACAGGCTCATAAAATAAAATAAATACAAGCCTCAATTTATACTTAGGTCTAGAGGCACCTTCAGAGTTTTAATTACAGGATGCAAGTCTCAACTGAGCCATTTAATTCTTGCAGGGATTTATGAGGATGCACTCATTTAACAGGGTTTGCACTGGAGCACTTACAAATGCTTTATTGGCAGAATTTCCTATTAATTTACTACAGGGCTTTAAGCTGCTCAGGGTGATGCTTCTACCCCCCTCCCCCCTCCCTGACCTGAATCATCACCCTCCTGCTTGGATTGGATGTAATATATTCACTGCCAGGCTGAGCAAATCCACTAAATTCCAGTAGAACAAGCAGAAATAGGGGGGGTTCTGCTCCAGGGATTAATTCCATTGGCTTTAGGGGAAGCATTAAAGAAATCTTGTGATGCCAAAGTGCCAAACTCTGGGAAAATTCTGATTTTTGGGCAAGCAAAAGGGGAGAGAAACGAAACAGAAACTTGAAAACATGAAAATGACTGTAAGGAAGATGAAAAGTGTTGCTAGAAGGAGGAAAAAAAAAAAAAAAAAAAAAAGGATTCCACCCTAACACAATATCCTTGAATAACCTTGTTAGGAAATGGCATAAAAGGAGGCAACAAGTGTAATCCCGTTAGAGGCTTTACACAGAGGCACTGGGTAATGAGATTAAACCACAGGAACAAACAGGCCTGGCTGGAGCTTCCCCCATTGGGCTGCTGAAAAGAAATCAGGAATAAAAAGAAATCAACCCAAAAAAGCTCTAACTGGACAAATACTGTGGGAGCTCCTCAGAAATCAAGAGGAATCCAGGAGGGAGCAATCTCAGATCTCCCTTTTCCACTCTTCCTCTCCTCACTTCTCTCTTAAACTTATTTTTATCATGTGGAAGTTTAGCAGCTAATTCCTCTTCATGATTATTTCTCTGCTTTCCAAAAGTGCTCCCCACAAAACCACTTTTTTCCCCCCCACCCTCTTTGTTTTTCTCCCTTAAATCACACCATCCACCAAGGTAGGTGGTGACCATCACACGTCTCTAGATGACACCACACTCCTCACACCTTCTAAAGTCTAAATAAAAATCATTATGAAACTATTATATCTTGAATTTAGAGCCTGTAGTCTTGGGTCTCCCTTGTTCATAGAGTCACAGAATGGTTTGGGTTGGAAGGGACCTTCAAGATCATCTAGTTCCTAACTGATGGTTCAGGTATGAAGGGACCTTCAAAGACCATCCAGTTCCAAACTCATGGTTCAGGTTGTAATGATCCTTTAAGATCATCTAGTTCAGGTTGTAATGGACCTTTAAGATGATCTAGTTCCAACCCCAAAGACCTTACAACTTACACATCACAAATTTATAAGAGTGTGTCCAAACAAAACCAACCTCACGACTCACTGAAGTCATCCAAAACCCACTGAACATCTTGTCCTACTAGAACAAAGTTGTTTAGACTTTAATTATCACCTCTAATGCTATAATGACACAATAAAATCACCACATCCCCATGTAGATCCCTACCCTGTCCTGCTGGCACTTTAGGAATCACAAACAAGCCCTCTGAGAAGCCACCACATGCTCCTTGCCTACAACAGATTGATCCCAAGAAGTCTCTTCAAGGTGATTTAAATAAACCAAGCTCATGTCCCCCAGCTTCTTTCATGTGTTTGTGGTGGAAGGAAGACTTGGAGAAGACCTGAGGTGCTCCTGAAGACAACCAGCACCTTGCCCACCAATTTCTCACACCAACACACCCAGATGACTCCTGAAGCTTTGACATTTCTCAGTGGGGGTGTTTGGGCCACCTCCTATTTTCACACACAGCTGACATTTCTGTGACATTTTCTTCTACACAAGACAAAGCTCAGCCCTTTATTTAGCAGGGAATCTGTGTTTGAGGTAAAGGCTTTGAGCCTCCTCCTCCTCGTGGAGCAGCCATTGTCTCCTGAAGTTCACACAACACCAGCATTTCCTTCTCAAGTGAGCAAATTCAGCTCCATATTTTCTTTGTCCTTTCACAGTCTCCAGTTTTTCATCCTTTGCCAGCCTCCAGGGGTGTGTATATATATTTTTTTACTGATTATATGAGAACTTCGCTTTGGAAACAGCTCCTCAAACTTCATCTATCAACTGTTTATCTTTCTGAAAAGCTCCTCACAGAAGTGCTATGAAGCTTTTCTACAGCAGTCACTGTTCTGCTGCTAAAATAAATACAGCTTTGTAACACAAAATTAAGGGAGAGAGTCAAGGGTATGGGAGGGAAGGAACAAGGGAGAACTCAAGACTTGTTAGGACAAGCAGGGATCTGTTCTGCTGTGAATGGAAGGAGTGAAAGAAAAAAAGAAGTGTCAGGAAAGTGAAAAAAATCCCCATAAAATAAGTTATCTAGAAATTATTCACCCATCCAGCCATCTCTGGAAGTTGCAAATTGGATCAAGGGAGCCTGAAGATGAGACCACAGAATTGTTTGGGTTGGAAGAGACCTTGAAGATCATGGAGTCCAACCCATCCCTGCCAGGGCACCACTAACCCCTGGCCCTCAGCACCACATCTCCACACCTTGGAAACCCCTCCAGGGATGGGGACTTCCAAAACCAACATTTAAAAGCCAGATATTATTTGTTTGAGCAGTAAAACTAAGCATTTAGTACAACCCAAAGGTTAATCTATGTGTTTATTTTCCTCTAATGCTTATAGGGTAAAAATAACCTTTGATTTTGAGATGTCCCCAGTTGGGGGAGCATCAATCCCTCACCCAAACACTTTGACCCTTCTCAATGAAATCAGTTTCCAGCCTGACAAGGACCAAAGGGGGAAAAATAATCATCAAATTGTCCAAATCCACCATTTATTTACTAACATTTCAGCACTTACCAAAGAACACTTGATTTTTCAGCTGTTTTCTCCTGCTGTACTTGTTTGTCCCTGACACCCAGCTCAGGTTAAATCAATATATTTGTATAGTAAATATTCCCCCCAGCCCAGGGGAAATCTACTTTTCATAGATCACCACGGAGCTGCTCCAAAAGCTCATTTTTATTGCAGTTTAAGTATTTATGTGGCATGTAAAAACCATTAACTAGGAAGGGTCCAGGGCCTCTCATCAACTCTCACAAAGGAGTAAACTAGAAGCAAATAAACTGGTTTGCATCTAGCTTGAGTTTCATCAGACTGTTTGCTGGGTAAATTAGGGACAACCTTTAGGAATGGGCTTGGTAGAGATGGGTTAATAGGAGAAATGTTCCTCTTCCAAGTGGCTTTGGTGCTTCTTCAGGCATCACGTGCAAAATAATCCCAAATAAAGTGTTTAAGGACTCCTGCCCTAAGGAAACCAGTCAGAATATGGGTTCTCAACAGGGTTTTCTCAGGAGGGGATGGGGGCAAGTGTCATGAGACAGCCTGAGGACAAAGCTTCTGCATCCACACCTAAGGAGTGGACATCAGCGAGCAGCACAAATATCCCTATTTCCTCATTTCCCCCTATTTATTTGCTTTATTCCCCACTATCTTCCACTGACCACCTCCAGCAGAAGCCAAACGATCTCACAAAGCTCTAAAACCCTCAGTGTTGAGCCTTGACCAAGAACTTCAACAAGAACCACCACCCTCCACCAAGTGATTCCACCACCAAGATGCTTTAAACCTTCTTTGAAGCACCTGCAGATCAACTTGGCTCCATCACACCCAAGATAATCCTTTATTTGAGCTGCTGAGACCCACCCCACTGCTTGGAGAGGAGGATTTAGCTCTTCAGGATGCTCCTCAAGATGCTGAGCAGCATCCTCAGCTCCTAATGGACCTGGTGGTGGAGGGGGGCAAGGCAGGACCACATAGGATGAGGTTCAGGGGAGCTTAAAGGAGACACTTAATGAACCTGCTGAAGGAAAAAATGGATTTCTTTACATGATACCTTATTATTTTCTAATAAATACAAGCAAAACTCTTCTCCCATCATTATTTAAAGCCACTGGTTTGTTTTGCTGCTTCAGGAAGCATCAAAATAAAGATATTAGAGTCTGAATCCACAACTTTCTGTACCTCAAGGAGGTGAAATCTCAGCCTTATCACTTAATTCCCCTCCTTATTTTTATTAAACCTTTAATTAGAGCTCATCAGAAGCTGGAAACATTCCTCACAAACCTTTGACACGAGGAATTCCCTCCTCAGCTGCCATAAAGTGTTTTCCTGCCTGATTTTTTTTACTAGCACCAAAAAAATTCATGCAATCAATTCCTAATTTCCCTTAATATTATTGATATTTAATAACTGAGACATCATGTTGCTTTTAAGCAGGAGGGTGGTATCTTGATATGTATTTTATATAAGTGCTTATACGAGTGAAATATTAAGTACAGCAAAGCACAGCCATGAATTTAACACAAATAATTCATGGGCTGTCACTAAATGGAGGAATTTTACACTGAGTTCAACACGTTGCCAAACAGTAGATACCAAAACAATATTTCTGGTGATCACGAGCATTTAATTTCAAATCTGTTTGTGCAGGACTCTTCCTCTTTAAAATTCAAACCTTTACATTCAAATTTAAAATGTCTTCATCTTTACAATCGGGGTAAATGACACCAAAGTCTTGAAGGATTTAGATTAAAGCAAAATTCACATTATTTTCTCAGGATGTAGGATGGGTTGGAAGGGACCTCAAAGATCATCTCATTCCCTACCATGGCAGGGCCACCTCCAATTAGAGCAGGTTGCTCCAAGCCCCATCCAACCTGTCATATATTCTGTATTATTTTGCCAAGGAGTGATGTGACAGCACAAAAAAACCACTTGGATTTTAACCAGAGAGAAACCATTGACCCAAATTTGCTGCCTCTGCTCTCACACATGGAGTTTTCTCCTGGGTTTTTGGAAGCTCTGTAGATATAGTCAACATTTAAACCACTTGAGGCTTGAAACCTTGTGCCTGAGCTCCACACGAGGCTGAAAACTCCAGTGAACCCCCCTGTGATCAATATTAAACACAGTTTAGAGGGTCTTTAATCACCACACCCCAAAGATAACTCCAGCTCTGGTTTCCCCCACCCCGAGCAGCTCCACAGATGCATTTATAAGACACACTCCTCACAATTTAGGATGATAAAGTGTTGAGGGGCTCCTTGTAATTGTTGCAAGGCAGGAGCCCTGACCTCGGGTGCCAACCTCTCCCATCACCCCCTGAGCAGACCCCAGCGACCCCATTGATCGGCAGCTGAACTGCTCCCATTATCCCTAATCAATTAGGTCTTTAAGCAGGGACCAACCACTCCATGACAGCTGGGAAAAAAAAGAAATCAAGGCACAGCAATGAAGGGTGTGGAGGGAGGAAGGAAAGGGCCCTTCCAGCCTTAAATATTCTATGAAACTAGGAGCTGACAGAGCAGAGACGGTAGAAAAAATAGAAATAATTAGGAATAAAGTGCAGATTGTGATACTGGAGGTGGTCAAGGGCAGGTTGGATGGGGCTTGGAGCAAGCTGGGCTAGCTGGAGATGTCCCTGCCATGGCAAGGGGGTGGAGTGAGATCCTGAAGGTCCCTTCCAAGCCAAACCCTAAACATAATCTAAAACCTATCGTGCAATATTCAGTGGCCTTGTTCTCAAGTGTATGAGTTGACCCTAAAACCACGAGTGGGAAGAAGAGGAAGAGAGAAGATTCAATCCAAACGATAATTATTCCATCCCTGGTGACCCACAGCACAAACCCTCACCTCCCCTTCCATGCACCAGGAAGGACAATATCAACATATTTCACATTTATACCTTTGTTTCCTTACGTCCTAAATTAAATTGGAAATCTGGGTCAAACTTCTTGTTACCACAAAGCAACAAAGACAAAGTTTGAGCAGCTCATGGAAACTATTTCAGCTCCATCTGCTGAACCTCCCTGCATTGTGCCACGAGGCCAGGCTGCCCCCACACCCACCAGATCAATCAATATATTCAATTAAATGAGGTATGAGGAATTAAAATGGGGAGAGGGAACAGGATTCTTGCTTATTATGGGCAAATGAAATTCTGCTTCCAGTCACAACATTGGAATTGGGTTTAATTCCCAGTCCATGAGGCAAATATCTGCTCTTACCCTATGAGAAGATGATCATAGAATCATTTAGGTTGGGAAAAACCTCCAGGATCATCTCCCTGACCCCTAGACCATGTCCCAAAGCTCCACATCTACTCATTAGTTGAACCCCTCCAGGGATGGTGACTCCAGCACCTCTCTGGGCAACCTGGCCCAGTCTCTGACCACTCTGCCAGTAAAGAATTTCTTCCTAATATCCAATCCCAAACCTCCCCTGACACAACTTGAGGCCATCACCTGATGTTTAATGTGAGCACAACAAAACTCAGAGGATTTCCTACAAACCTGCAAAGCCCCAGGAGCAGGATTCAATCCCCACCTTGTCCCTCCATGCTGCAGCCTCACCAGTTACTCCAGAAACTCCAGCCAGGAGGTTTTTTAATGTGCTTTTCTTGATTTAAAATCCTTTTGGCAGCAAGGAGGAGCTCTGAGCAAACATCCTAATGGGGGTGCTGGTGTATTTAGTGCATGGTGAGGAGTGACAGGGGGAGTATTGGGTTGGAGCAACGCTCTTCATCCCCAACAGCCTTGAATACAAAGTGGAGCTGGGGAAGTGAGAATGAAAACATATAAACACTTGTGATCTAGAGCCAACAGCACCAGCTGGAAGAGGCACAGAGCAGCTGAGGGGTCAGCTCCACCAGTGACAGGCTTGGCAACACAACCTTGTTAGCAGGGAGATGGAACTTCATCTGCTCATCAGCTCCTGAGGGTGCTTCTCAGGCAGCCACAGCAAACTCGTGGTGCTGGGTGAAGCTACATTAGCCCCAGCTTCCCAGTGCATGTATCCAGAATATCCCAACAAGCCACATTTGTCATATTATGAATGGATTCTGAGCTCACCATGAGGCAGCAATGGGCCCTTGGGGCCTGGAAGGTCAATGGTCTCCTGAGGGGCATGGAGAAGAGTGTGGGCAGCAGGTTGAGGGAGGTTCTCCTCCCTCTCTACTCTGCCCTAGGAGGCCAGATCTGGAGTATTGGTCCAGTTCTGGGCTCCCCAGGTCAAGAGGAACTACTGGAGAGAGTCCTGCAGATGGTTTGAAGATGCTGAGGGGGCTGGAGCATCTCTGTGGCCAGGACAGGCTGAGAGCTCTGGGGCTGTGGAGCTGGAGAAGAGAAGCCTCAGAGGGGATCTGATCAACGCTGAGCAAGAGCTAAAGGGTGGGGGCAAGAGGCTGGGGCCAGACTCTTGTCAGGGGTGCCCAGGGACAGGCCAAGGGGCACTGGGCACCAACTGGGACCCAGGAGGTTCCATCTGGACCTTGTTTGGGGTGAGGGTGTTGGAGCCTGGCCCAGGCTGCCCAGAGAAGTTGTGGGGTCTCCTTCTCTGCAGAGATTCCAAACCCACCTGGAACCCTCATCACCCTGCTCTGGAGCAGGGGGGTTGGACCAGGTCATCTCCAGAGCTCTTCCTGACTCAACTTGGACCATTCCCCACCACAAAAATGTTCTTCAGCATGAAAAAGGAACCAACCAAATGCTGCTGAACTTCCCAGCTCCATCCAGCAGCAGAATCCATCTGACAAAGCCACTTCCACTACTTCTATAAGTAGCTCTTGATGACAGAGTTAAAAATTAACCTCATCAATATTATAATATGATAAATACTACCATAAAATTTCATCCTTCTATAGGAAGCACCCTGTCAAGAGCTCATTTTAAAAATAAATGCTCATTTCTGGTCTCTTTGAAGCATCTCCTCGAAGCATTCGGACCTCAGAGCTCTAAATCCAGGCAGGACATGAAGAAATAAAGTTCCCCAGAATTAAAGGGATGAAATGACAAATCACAACCTCCTAGTTCTGTGTTGCTGCACCACCAAACGAAGCCAAATTGGCCTCCTGGAGCTTTCCATCCCCTTCCACGTGGTCCCAGTCAAATCCTCAAGCAAAGAGAAGCAGCAAGAGCTCAATTATTCCCCAGCACTTGGAGATCCCCAAATAAAATCCCAGGTAAAGATGGTGCTTATTGCTCAGCAGCTCAGGGCAGCACAAGCAGCCCCCAGGGAGCAGCTCAGGCTGCACAACAAGGTTGGGGTTTTTTTCCTGATTTTATGGAATAAGCTAGAATTTGATGAGGGTGGTTTTGTCTCTTAGTTTTAAGAGGCTGTAAGAACACCCTGGAGAACGTGCCAGGCTGCAACACAAACCTCTCCATGTCTTCCCTTCATTCCTTCCCCTCTTTCCACCCTCAAAAGTCTTCATTAACTGACTTAGCAAACACAACATTTTCCTTTTGGAGCAGTTAAGTCTCTATGACCATTTTCCACAACCTGATCTTTTATAGAACCACTTATATTTAAAGCTTTTTTTAAAGAGTCCCTCATGTTGCATAGATGGAGAAAACTTCCCCCCCCCCCCTTTTCCTTTCTCTTCTAAAACCTCCCATCAATATAAACCCAGTTCTAGCAGCAAACCACTTCTCTAATGCATATTCTTTTTATTAAAGAGTGAATAATTGGTGAACTCGCTGCCTCTTGATTATGAAGAATAATTTCCACCTCTCCTTGCTTTTGTTTCCTTGACTGAAAAGCCCCTTAATGGCTTTTTAAGGGCTTGAAGCATCCCCACATCCCATTATTAAGCACACAATTAAATAGCCCCAGCACCATTAAGCCCAACCAACACAAACACTAATATTTGCTGTGGTTTTTTCTTACTGCTACAACTGCCCCTGGAGCCCCCAGGGAGAGATTTAGGGCAGTGTTTATTTCTCCTTACCTAGAACTCCCAGGGAAAAAAAAAAAAAA
>VYZX01024898.1:18153-31128 GCA_013401335.1 Brachypteracias leptosomus
AAAAAAAAAAAAAGCATTTTCAAGTTGCAAATCTTTGTTTGGAACAACTTTGTGGTGCTAAAAAAAATAAGAGTTAGACCAGGAATATTGCCCTGAAATTTCCACAATTCAAACCTCCACTAAAATGCTGCAAGAATCACAGAATCAGGGAGTGGGTTAGGTTGGAAGGGACCTTAAAGATCATTTAATTCCAACCCCCCCCGTCATGGAAGTGTTAAAAAAATCCCTGTTAGGTGGAAAAGAAAGGGAAAAACCCACCCCAAGAGGAGCAACTTCAAGTGAGGCTTCAGATTCCACCTGCCTGGATAAAAGCACAGGGGACACCCCAAATAGACTGAGCTGGGTTTTAATCAGGATACTGGGATTAATTAATTGGAGGGAGGATTAAGGAGAAAAATGACTGTGTAATTTGGGGGAGAAATGAAGGTTTGGTGGCTTAGGCTGCAGACAGGGAATTAAATGTCTATTTCCTCCAGTGACATTCTGAAATAACTCTGAATTAATCAATAAATATCCAGTTAAAATAAAACAAACCCATGTTGCCCAAGGAAACTCTGCCCTAGGGCTAAAAGGATTTCACTTCAGCAACAAGCTCATCATGGCACCAACCAGCAACTCACTCACCCCCTGCTCTTCATTCACTATAATTAAAGAAAATAATCAGTTTTCTTCCTATTCTCTTCCCTTTATGTGGATTTAAAGACCAAACTCTGCCAGGTAGAGACTTCATCTTATATATCACACATAAAAAACACTAGATTTGGTTGTATACTTTGAAATTAAGAAGAAAAAAAACCCCAATAAATCAACTTACAATTGTCCCAAAGGTCAGGGAGGTTTGGAGAATGCTTTGGAGTAAAAAATAAACCAAAAAATAAGAATATACCAGAAATTGATCTCTCTGAAGTCATTTGATACTCAAACCTCACACTAAGCAGGTGATTTCCCCCCTCCCTTTTCCTTTCCTAAAGGATCATCCTGGATCCCACCCCCAATTTCACCACAGGGTGATTAAATTCCAGGGCTGAGCTTTGATTCCAGCTGCAAATTAAAGGAGCAGGTAGCAGAATATTTGCCCAGCTGATGTCTAACCCTGCACAGAACACCCCCAATGCCAAAAGCTCATTTATATATAATATTTAAAAGGATTAAACAGCACCAAGGGTTGATTTATTCTGTCTGGTCCCCAATTGGAGCCCCTAAAAAGCTCCAGCAAATTTCTATTTGCTGGCAAATACGAGATGGGTTCGAGCTCCTGCCTTCTCCAGGATAGTCTTTAATTAGTCAATAATTGCTTGAAGGCACCAATTGATTGGCATTATAAGCAAGGAAGGGGGGGGAATAGAAACAGCCCTTTATTCCCAAGCTGTATTTAAGGTTTTAAGAGGTTGTTAGCAGCGTATCATTAAGTAGAAGAGAGCAAAGGAGCCCACAAAGCCCAGTTAAGCAGCATGACTAAAGAGGATCCTGCTTTACTCTGCAGATTAGGGCAGTGACAAGGAGTAAATGAGGATTATCCCAAATCCTGGAGCTCATAAATACCCCTACACTGCAACAAAGCCTCACAAGCAGCTGTAAAGGGGTTTTTTGGTGGCATTTCTGGAGATTGATGTTCTCCTCAGCTCTAGAAGGCTCCCTGCTCATCCTCTAAAAGGTTTCAGCTGGGGTAGTGGTGCTGGGAATTCATTTCTCTCTTGTCAGGGCTTAATGGAAAACATTTGAAGCTGGGAGTTCTGGAGATGGCAGGACACATTCATTTTCCAAACCTATTTTTCTACTTGTTCTTTTCTTTAGTGGGGTTGGTTGTTTTTTTTGCCTCCTGTGGAAGCTGCAGCAGCTGAAGATCTTACACTGATCACTGAGAAACACCCAGATCTTGCTGATAAATAGCACATATTTTNCCTTACCCAGAAACCCCAGGGAAAAAAAAAAAAAAAAGGAGTCCTGCAGCTGCACACAAACCCTTTCATAGAGGGCTGTAAAGACAAACATCCTCTTGGGGACAAAATGTGGGATTTCTGAGCTTGGATTTGCATCCTCTGCCTGAAAAAACTAGAACTAAAGGCTTGTTTGCTCCTAGGAGCCTGGCAGAGCATCTAAGGAAAGGAGCAACTGATTCATCTTCCTCAGAAAGCTCTTTAAAAACTTGGATTAGAAGCCTTTTTTATTTTTTGTAAACATTTATGATTAAAAAATCATTTAAAAAAAAAAAAAAAGCATTTTCAAGTTGCAAATCTTTGTTTGGAACAACTTTGTGGTGCTAAAAAAAAATAAGAGTTAGACCAGGAATATTGCCCTGAAATTTCCACAATTCAAACCTCCACTAAAATGCTGCAAGAATCACAGAATCAGGGAGTGGGTTAGGTTGGAAGGGACCTTAAAGATCATTTAATTCCAACCCCCCCCGTCATGGAAGTGTTAAAAAAATCCCTGTTAGGTGGAAAAGAAAGGGAAAAACCCACCCCAAGAGGAGCAACTTCAAGTGAGGCTTCAGATTCCACCTGCCTGGATAAAAGCACAGGGGACACCCCAAATAGACTGAGCTGGGTTTTAATCAGGATACTGGGATTAATTAATTGGAGGGAGGATTAAGGAGAAAAATGACTGTGTAATTTGGGGGAGAAATGAAGGTTTGGTGGCTTAGGCTGCAGACAGGGAATTAAATGTCTATTTCCTCCAGTGACATTCTGAAATAACTCTGAATTAATCAATAAATATCCAGTTAAAATAAAACAAACCCATGTTGCCCAAGGAAACTCTGCCCTAGGGCTAAAAGGATTTCACTTCAGCAACAAGCTCATCATGGCACCAACCAGCAACTCACTCACCCCCTGCTCTTCATTCACTATAATTAAAGAAAATAATCAGTTTTCTTCCTATTCTCTTCCCTTTATGTGGATTTAAAGACCAAACTCTGCCAGGTAGAGACTTCATCTTATATATCACACATAAAAAACACTAGATTTGGTTGTATACTTTGAAATTAAGAAGAAAAAAAAACCCCAATAAATCAACTTACAATTGTCCCAAAGGTCAGGGAGGTTTGGAGAATGCTTTGGAGTAAAAAATAAACCAAAAAATAAGAATATACCAGAAATTGATCTCTCTGAAGTCATTTGATACTCAAACCTCACACTAAGCAGGTGATTTCCCCCCCCCTTTTCCTTTCCTAAAGGATCATCCTGGATCCCACCCCCAATTTCACCACAGGGTGATTAAATTCCAGGGCTGAGCTTTGATTCCAGCTGCAAATTAAAGGAGCAGGTAGCAGAATATTTGCCCAGCTGATGTCTAACCCTGCACAGAACACCCCCAATGCCAAAAGCTCATTTATATATAATATTTAAAAGGATTAAACAGCACCAAGGGTTGATTTATTCTGTCTGGTCCCCAATTGGAGCCCCTAAAAAGCTCCAGCAAATTTCTATTTGCTGGCAAATACGAGATGGGTTCGAGCTCCTGCCTTCTCCAGGATAGTCTTTAATTAGTCAATAATTGCTTGAAGGCACCAATTGATTGGCATTATAAGCAAGGAAGGGGGGGGAATAGAAACAGCCCTTTATTCCCAAGCTGTATTTAAGGTTTTAAGAGGTTGTTAGCAGCGTATCATTAAGTAGAAGAGAGCAAAGGAGCCCACAAAGCCCAGTTAAGCAGCATGACTAAAGAGGATCCTGCTTTACTCTGCAGATTAGGGCAGTGACAAGGAGTAAATGAGGATTATCCCAAATCCTGGAGCTCATAAATACCCCTACACTGCAACAAAGCCTCACAAGCAGCTGTAAAGGGGTTTTTTGGTGGCATTTCTGGAGATTGATGTTCTCCTCAGCTCTAGAAGGCTCCCTGCTCATCCTCTAAAAGGTTTCAGCTGGGGTAGTGGTGCTGGGAATTCATTTCTCTCTTGTCAGGGCTTAATGGAAAACATTTGAAGCTGGGAGTTCTGGAGATGGCAGGACACATTCATTTTCCAAACCTATTTTTCTACTTGTTCTTTTCTTTAGTGGGGTTGGTTGTTTTTTTTGCCTCCTGTGGAAGCTGCAGCAGCTGAAGATCTTACACTGATCACTGAGAAACACCCAGATCTTGCTGATAAATAGCACATATTTTCATGGCCAACTCCAAACTAAAGGCAAGATTTACAGGATTAGTTCTCCTGCCCCTAAATAAAACACTTTGCAATTCACTCAGGTTTCAAATGAAGCCCATGGTGATTATTTAAAGCATCCACCTCCCTTCTCCACACAACATCTGAGCACCTTTGCCTTGTTCCAACACTGGTTTTTCAGCCAACCTTTAACCCCCCCACACCTAAAGATCTTGACAACCAAAATACATCTTGACACGGGTGGAACTTGGTTTGAAATCAACTAAAACCAGCTTCAAGACCATGACCAAGCAGACACAAAAAGCCCACACCTGGGAGGACTCTGCAGGTGTAAACCTGGAGCACAAGAGCTCCACAAGGAGAAATAAAGTCAATTTTTAGCCTCTCTCTCTCTCAGATTAGATTAAATCATCAGCACGAAACTGGTGCCCAGGGGGCAGGAAGACAAATACAACCCAACAACCAAAAGAATGTTTCAAAGCACTGTCAATAAAAACACTTTTCATACACGTTTTATCTGGGAGCTATTCAGCTCCAAAGCAAATCATGGATAGTTTAAATCCATATGGATTCAGAGCCAATGTGGAATCACAACCACCACATACTGGTGTCCCACCACCACATACTGGTGTCCCACCACCAACCTCTTAGGAGCAGCACCAAGACCTGGAGAAGGTCCCCAGAGTGACCATCCCAAGGCTATGTAACCACCAACCTTACACCAACTATTACAGACTCTCTACATTGATTTTATTTTCATTTAAGGGAAAAAAACCCATTACATATTAGACTATAACATCATTCACTGAACCCCTCTGATATTCCTTCACATCCCCCCCCCCCTCAAGGATAATAATCAGAAATATGAACAGACTGGAAATATTTTATGTAGACTTTAAAAATAAATCTATTTTTACCTAAACATCCAAAACAGGGCAGACACCAGGCTCATAGTGGAGTTATCTCCACACAACCACCATCCTATCAACAGAGCAAAGGGAATGTTCTGCCCTGAGGCTTCTCCAGCAAACCAAACAAACCTTTTCCCCTCATTTTTCCCTGCTGAGGTTTCTCTCCCCACCTCATTTTACCTCCTTCCCAGGAGCTCTCCTGGAACCCGGGGATGCTTAATTCCCCATTTAATTCCCCATATTACCCCCAAAACACACCCAGTGATTATTTAAAGCACCCCTCTCACTTCTCCACACAACATCTGGGCACCTTCGCCTTGTTCCAACACTGAATTTTTAGCAAATCAACTTATAAACCAACCTCTAACCCCCCCCCCAGCACTTCCCCACAGCTAAAAAAAACCTCCACCACAACATCAACTCTCACAATAAATTAAACCAAAAGCATTTAGGAAATAAAAGCAGCTTTTTGGCTTTACCTTGTGCCTTCCCAAGCAGCTCCAAGGCTCAGCCAACACCTTCTCCATGTGGAGCCCTGAGGCACTTGCTCCTTCTCCTCCCCAAACCTGCCCCAAAATGGCTGAAGGCTCCTTAATGAGCTTTACTCATTAACACCTGAGAGTCTGGAACTTTCCAAGGGCCCTCAGCTAATTAAGGGGATGAGCCCCACCTGGGACTCACCCCCAGGCTCAGCTGGGGCTGCCCATGGACCTGGTCCAGCCCCAGAGCCACGTCCAGCCCTTCCCAGTCTGGCTCTTATGGGGGGGGACAAGTTTGACTGATTTGGGGGATATTCTGGGGACATTTTGGTGCTTTTGGGGACATTTTGGCCCTTGCCAGCAAAGCTTCTGTGCCTGTCTAGGCCGGAGAAGCTCTGGGCTGAGCTGCTGCCCTTCAAGCAGCCCCTGGGCACAACAACCTGTGGTCACTTTGTCACAAAATCAACCATTTTTT
The DNA here is from genome assembly GCA_013401335.1 of Brachypteracias leptosomus. Taxonomy (NCBI): domain Eukaryota; kingdom Metazoa; phylum Chordata; class Aves; order Coraciiformes; family Brachypteraciidae; genus Brachypteracias; species Brachypteracias leptosomus. The sequence continues at coordinate 24,121 of VYZX01024898.1, forward strand.
CCTATTTATTCCTTGTTTTTTCACATTTTTAACTGCATGCTCCAGTTATTTACAGAAAAACCTCTGCTGTAAAGAGCTGTGTTGATAGATAGATGCCACCAGTAACCACCTTTGGGTCATCCTCTCCCTGGGTGAAATATTCTCCATTTGCACAAGCAAAAGAGCTGGTATTAAAAAAAACCACATGCCAGGCACCAAGGTGATGTCCCCTAATACATAATACCCAGGCCAACTTCACTTTATTTTAAATAAATAAATAAGAAAAAAGAGAGTGATGAGGGAATGCTGCTCAAGACAAGCAGCTGCAAGCCCTAGAGAGCCATTTCCCAGGGTATTTCTCTTCATTAGAAGCTTTTTTTTGAGGTTTTTTTTTAATTTTATCATAGGAAAACACAACCAGCATTAGCTGGGCAGCATTAAAAACCCTTCTTCATTAACCATCCATCTCTCCTTCGTCAAGATGCAGGGAGGCATTAAGGAAATTAAGCAGCAGCATTTCAATTAAAGTGAAAACATTTCAGATTTGGGAAGGAAATTGTGGTTTATTCTGTGAGAAATTAATAAGGTGAAGTTTTTTCAGTGGTTATCCTGCTCCTTGTGATTTGAAATGGGGGTAACTCAGAATGTATGAAGCTTTTCTACTCCTACAAGGTAACTTCAATAAGTTTGCATCATTCCTCCCACCATCCTAGATGCCATTTTCACCACCAGAATAAAACCTCAGAGCCCCTGTTCTCTGTAATGAAGCCATCTCCTAGATGTAATGTAATGAAAATGAGGAGGATCGAAATGTAAAGCCAACCTAATAAACAGCATTTCATTTCCACCCATGGCCAAAACCACTTCTCACAGCCTAAAAACTATCATAATATTCCTGTTCCCAGACCTTGGAAGGGCAAATTCTCCTTTCAGCTTCCCCTGGGTCACCCTGAGCCACCTTCAATTTTTCTCTGCAATGAAAATAATTCTTCATATTCATCTCACAGCAGGATCCTGTTGTTTAATCAGAGCCACCACACACAGAATTTTAATCCCACCTCAATCCCCCCCTGGTCTGGCACTCAGCAGGGCTCTGGTTGGAGTGGGTGCCACTGACTATATAGAGGAGTTTTTCATTTTATTGCCATTTTGGAGGAGCAAAGCCCCCCTGACCCAAGGGGGGTGGCATCAGTGATGGTTATTTCAGTATCTACAGCTGTTCTGGGCGTTGAAAGGACACTCAAAGCACCTCTCCTTTTACCTCTGAATAATTCCAATTTCTCTCTTTCAAGCCTGCATCTCAAAAGGGTTCATTGGTTCCTCAGAACAACTTAAAATATGTTGTTAAGGAACAGATCTCTTCTTTTCTATTTCAATTTACTCTCTTCTTTCTACTTGACATGCCAGAATAACCCTGTGATAAGTGCCACATTATTAGACTTATTTTGCAGAAAGGAACAGCAGCACCAGCCTAAATTGCAGCTGCTCCAAGGAATCAATGACAATTGTGCCTAAGCAGGTTTTAAAAGCTGAAGTTACATCAAAAACCCTGTAACAAAACTCAGGATTGATACTTGGGACAAGATAACAACTCTTGAGTGGCCCTGCCCTTGGCAGGGGAGTTGGAACGAGATGATCTTGAAGGTCCTTTCCAACCCAAACCTTTCAGTGATTCTCACAAGGAGAATATTTGCAGGAATTCATTTGGTTTTTCTCATTTCCATGAATCTTCTTCTCATAAAACACTCATTTAACTCTTTCTTTTCAAAGGTATCATTGAGTAGTGAGGATGAAAAGGAGCCTTGAGCTCTTTGCTGCTTCATCATCAAAGCTCATGTTCTGATGATGTACCCAGACATCACAACCCATCATTTTCCCTGTACTCTGATGGAGAAGAGGACAATAAAAGCTCTTAAATCAGAGCCACAATGAGAACAAAACAACTGCTGCACTTAGAGCACGGGGTAATTTTGAAATATATAAGGATGGAGAGCAGAATGAGAGCAGGAGATGTGAGTGAAGACCATGCCAAGGGCACAAAGGACTGTCCAGAAGTTGTCCATTTAGTCTAAGACAGCTTATCTTGAACAGATAAGCCCTTCCCAGCTCTGAGTCAGATTTATCTGCCTTTCATAGCACCCATGTCACTGCCTTTGGAGCAAACTTAGACTATCAGCCATGGAGTCAAAGCTAATGTTAGATGAGATCCGTCCCACCATACCTGATTTATCCTACAGCTCCCAAAATACTCTTGGTAGCATCAGAAACAAAATGAATTAACAAATCTCTAATGCTACAGTTGTTCTTTAAGCTGGTTTTGGGGATTTATGTACCTCACGTTATCCCAGGAAGCATCTCAAGGGTTAAGACACTTAACTTGATTCCTCATCCATCCATGAGGTTTTCCTCAAAGATAAATTTATTTCTAGAAGTGGGAGGGTTTCTTTCAGACACTCTCCTGGATTAGAATCATCATTTTGGTTGGAAAAGATCTTTAAGATCAAGTCCAACCATTAACCCAGGTCACCACTAACCCCTGGCCCTCAGCACCACATCTCCACACCTTGGAAACCCCTCCAGGGATGGGGATTCAAGCTCTTCACATTGATCATGGGTCATCTCCACCACGTGAGGCTGATGTCCACCAGTTCATTCACTCCCATCATCTCTCTAGGAGAGAAGAAAGGGGTTGACACGGGTTTGGACTTAGGGTGCAGAGGTGGAACGAGTGGAAATGAGCCCTGGGTGCACACTGGTTGACACACTCAAGCTCTGGTTGTGTAGCTCAGAAGCGGATGAACTCCAAGGGTTGGTTGTAGCTCAGAAGTGGATGCACTCCAAGAGCTGTTTGTTTTCACAGAGATCTTATCCTGCTCCAGCCAAACACATAAACTGCCTTTAGTTGACACAGACAAATCCCACCTCATGACTGGAACTAACACTGGAACAACAGTTTTTCACTAGACCTGTCTCCAAACTGTCCACCTGTGGAAAATAAAAAGCTTCTGGAGAAAAAAAAACAATGGCCAAGACAAAACTAGGAGGAAATCTTCACCAGTAAATGTCTTTTTTTCCTGCAGGAGATAACACTTGTACAAAGGACATTTCTTTACATCAAGAAAGCCAACAGAGAAGTGAGGTCAAGACAAGAGCCTTCAAAATTAAACAGAGAGAAGGAGGGAGTCCAAGATGCTTTTAAAGACTAATAGTGCCTCTAAAGTGACAACTGCTAAAGAGCAACCAGGTCTTCTGTGGTTTTCATTCCCAGGAGGGTCTCAACAGGCTGGGATTCCCTGGAAGACAGACAAGTGGTGGGGCAGGACCTACTGGTTCAGGAATGATTCTTCACCATATCCTGCACATGAGAACTGAGAGGTCCCAGAGAAATCACTGCTGAATGTTTGAAGGAAATAAACTGGCCACCATCTATGTGGAATGCATAATTAAGTTCCACAACTCTGAGCTATAGAGATGTTATGGAGCCAAAAGGATCGAAAAGAGACAAGACAAACACAGAGGGACCTTCTGATGATGCTATTGAACATGACAGACTGAAGGCAACGTTTAGCTCTGTTGGGTCCTGCACACCAACTGCCCAGGTGGCCAAGAAGCCACCAGCATCCTGGCTTGGATCAGCAGCAGTGTGGGCAGCAGGAGCAGGGCAGGGATTGTCCCCTGGACTGGGCACTGGGGAAGCTGCACCTCGAATCCTGGGGTCAGGTTTGGGCCCCTCACTCCCAGAAGAACCTTGAGGGTGTCCAGAGAAGGGCAAGGAAGGTGGGGAAGGGTGTAGAGCAGGAGTGTGGTGAGGAGCAGCTGAGGAATGTGAGGGGGTTGAACCTGGAGCAAAGGAGGCTCAGGGGAGACCTTCTGGGTCTCAGAAACACCAGAAGGTTGGAGCCAGGTGGGGTTGGGCTCTTCTCCCAAGGAACAAGAGGAACCCGCCTCAAGTTGCCCCAGGGGAGGTTGAGGTTGGAGCTGAGGAGCAATTTCTTGCTGGGCAGGGTTATGAAGGGCTGTGCCAGGCTGGGCAGGGCACTGGTGGAGTCCCCATCCCTGGAGGGGTTTCCAAGCTGTGGAGATGTGGAGCTGAGGGCCAGGGGTTAGTGGTGCCCTGGCAGTGAGTTAACAGTTGGCCTCAATGATCTTCAAGGTCTCTTCCTACCAAAACTCTTCTATGATTCCATTCTACCCACAGGATAAGATAATTCCCATCATGACTCCCAGGATGCAGAGCACCCGGTGAGGAGAGATCCCCCTTGATTTACCCATTGAACAAGTGGCACATTCTCCACTCCAACTCTTCCACCAGAGGAACTGTTCCTCAGCAGTGATGAATTATCTCTTCTATTACAACCTGCAGCCCCCATGAAAAAGAAAAAACCTTCCTCCTACCTCGTGACAGCAAAGGACAAGCTGAGGAACTATCAGTTTGTATCTTTAAACACAGCAAAGTAGAGAAGGTGAAAAAAAAAATAAACCCAACAGAGTTGTTGCTGTGAATTCATCCCCCATTCCTGGAGCTCCCCAGCTCCAAAAGTTTTATAGCCTTGAAATATTCCCAAACCAGCCAAGCTCTGACTTGCTGCATGGGATTTATCTCTGGGAGATTTCTTGTTCCACCTAAATCTGCCCAGTTTGCTAATTCACTCCCTGAGCTTCTCCAGCTCTTCCAGGGGTTTGGGGTTGTAGAAACTCCTGAGATTGATTGTGGGCGAGCAGCGATGGTGCTGAGGGAGAAAAAATAAGGGGATGTTGGGGAGAATTACTGCTCAAAAACTCAATTGACTTGGAAGCAGGACAGATGTTGTGAATTCTGCTGCAGCCAATGTGGTTTTATTTGAAGGACTTGATTTTTCACATCACCCTCCACACCAGAGCTTGCAAGAGACATTTTCTTGGCTGTACAAAACCTTCTGGGGCTTGTAATTTATTTCACATCCAGGCCATAATAGTTCCTGTGCAGCTCCAAGCTGAAAGGACCATTATTGATGCTCCCCAGAAGCCTTCAGGAAAGGGGGTAAAGAAGGATTTTATTAGCTGGGAAACAGTTTTCAATTTAAAGGAGGGGGAAAAAAACACTTTGCTTGAGGAAATAAGGAATCAAAATAAATGATATTTTATATCATGGGTCCAAGATGAACTCTAAGGGAAAGAAAGTGTTGGAATAGATGCTTGGAACTAGATTATCTCTAAGGTCCCTTCCAACCCAACCTATTCTATGAAACTCTAAAGGAAAGAAAGCTTTGGAATAGATTGCTTGGAACTACATGATCTTTGAGGTCCCTTCCAACCCAACCTATGAAATCCACATCCAATAATATCACTTAAATAAGGAGGAAAGGAAAAAAACTTCACACCTTGGATCAAGCCAATGATCTATTCAATGATGTGCCCTCCCTCATCTCCCCCCAAAATTCCACACAGAAAATAAGAGATATTTCCCAACCAAATATCCAACCAATATTCCTCAGAAACCCTAAAAAAGCAGGAAGGTGGCCCAGAAAAAGCAGCAGCATGAGAAGAAATGCAGCAGAATCAAACCCTTGATGAGGAGGGCTGGTCTTAAATTCCAAAATACATTGTTTTATTTAAAATACTACACGTGTTCTCCCTGCCAGAGGGAATACAGCATCAAGATTAAAAGTTCTAGTTGGAATTTAATGAGAAACATGTTTACATGCAAATTGCTGCTGTAAAAATGCAGGAGTGAGGAGCAGGAGTTGGGAAGTGGCTCAGTGACAGACAGTATTTATTTATCCCCCAGGGCACGGGGATTAATTCCAGATTAGAGCCTGTGGGGCTCTCCCCGGGGGAGCACGACCCTTCCCGGGGTGTCCCCAGGAAGGATCATGCTCCAAGCATTGATCCTGCCTAACGAGGCACTAATTGATAACACCCCCTGGATGGAATCAGCCTGAGTGTCATAAGGCATTAAGCAGAACCAAGTCCTTCCCAAACTGTGACCGACACCTCCAGCCCTGCTTGGATCAGGGAGTAAACTGATTATTCAGCAGGAATTTGGGCACAGTATCAGTGTAGAACTTTTGGGGATTTTATCTCAAGGAAAAGATTAGTCCTGGGTGATATTTGGGCAGCTCAAGTGTCAACAGTTCAACAGCAAAATGAAGAACAAAGTGATTTCCAGGGACCTGGAACTCTTGAGAGTGGAGAAGAGAAGACTAAGAAGTGACCTTATCAAGCGGATGGCAAGAGGATGGGGCCAGTGGTGCCCAGGGACAGGACGAGGGGCAACGGGCACCAACTGGAACCCAGGAGGTTCCACCTAAACAGAGAAGAAACTTCTGTGAGGGTGTTGGAGCCTGGCCCAGGCTGCCCAGAGGGGTTGTGGAGGCTCCTTCTCTGCAGAGATCCCAAAGGGGTCTGGATGGGATCCTGGTCCCCCTGCTCTGGGTGAGCTGCTGGAGCAGGGGGGTTGGAGGAGATGATCTCCAGAGGTCCCTTCTAACCCCCACCACGCTGAGATTCTGCATTTCCCATCCCAACCTTCACCTCAATCTGATCCAGTCACTCCTAACAAGCACTAAATCCAACTCTACCAGACAATGCTGGGTTTGGACTCTTTGTCTTTCACACGCAACATGACAAATACATCTTTATATTGCAAATTTGGAACTCCAGGGAAGTTTTCAGCTCCCAATTGAAGCTGGGGGCAACCTCACCCTTCCTTTAACCTCTAATTATTGCTGAGAAGATGCCTGCAGAGAAAGCTCCACTAAGCTGGAGCTGGTGCTTTACAGTCTGAGATATAAAGGGAGGGGAAAAGAGAACAAGGGCAAAATTCCACCCTAGAACCACAGGTTGGAGGAGACACCACCAGGTAAAATATGAGGGATTTGAACGAATGTGGCATTGGAAGAGATTCTCCCAAGAGCACAACCAAGAATCTCACAATTGTCGGTCACCTGAACGAACTGATGCATAATTAGAGGTTCATCATTAGCCTCTAATATTGTATAGACTGAATTGTTTCAATAAATGTGTTTGGTAAAGAGTGAAAGCAAATGA
>VYZX01024898.1:31164-128743 GCA_013401335.1 Brachypteracias leptosomus
AATACCACGAAATAAAATAAAAATACCAGATAATAAAATAAAAATACCAGATAATAAAATAAAAATACCACGAAATAAAATAAAAATACCACGAAATAAAATAAAAATACCACAAAATAAAATAAAAATACCATGAAATAAAATAAAATACCAGATAATAAAATAAAAATACCACCAAATAAAATAAAAATACCACGAAATAAAATAAAATACCAGATAATAAAATAAAAATACCACAAAATAAAATAAAAATACCACGAAATAAAATAAAATACCACCAAATAAATCCAATCCAGCCTTTTTTCCCCCTCCTACTCCTTAAATGAAAGGGAGGAAGCACTGTCAAGAATTCCCTCAGCAGCTGGCCTGGAGATGCAGTTCCCCAGGTGACAACCTGAGCTTATCACAGTGGGGGGACACCAGCAGGAGGTGAACATCTTGAAATGAAGGGGTGAGGAGAGAAAAAAAGAAGGAAATGCCAAAGAAAATGCTCTGAAAATGGGAGAAAAGGACCTATTATCACTTTGTTTTTCTCCCCCACCATCAGGCTGGCTGTCAAAAAGCTTTCTGGGCTGAAAGACACCCCGGAGGGGGGGTCCTGGGGGTCTCCTGGGACAGCAAGTGACAGAAGGAAGAAAAGGAGGTTATAGAAGTGATGGGGAAAGCAGCACAGAAAGGGCTGTGATGGTGCAGGGTGGGAGGTAGTGGGGAGACAGGGGGATCCCCAGGGAAAAACGGGGGGGGGGGAACCAACCCAAGCACAAAGAGCAGCAGAAAAACCACCTGGTAGCTCAAATCTGCAGCATTTGGGCTTGGAGGAAACATCCTCCTTGTCCTACAGCCCTTCCCGTGTCCATCCAAGGTCTGAGTGGGTTGGATCCCAGGGAGTTGTGGTGGGAAAGGGCTGGATTCCCCTCCCTGCTCATCCCAACATCACCATCGGCCCACCAGAAATATCCCACACAACCCATGGGACACCAGTTGTCCCCTCAACATCTCAGAGAATGTTTCAGGCTAGAAGGGACCTCTAGAGGTCATCTCCCCCTGCCAGGATTTCTACAGAGCATCATCATGGGAGGTGGGACCAGATCGTCCCTGAGGTCCCTTCCAACCTGNACACAAAGATATATATAGATACACATATAACACAAAGCTATTTATTTACCCTTATAAAGGTTAAGGAGCCAGTGAAGAGATGCTGTGGACCACTCATTTGAATAGAAATACTTGTGTAATTAAAGTAATCATTTCAATAAAAGAAAATACCATACAATTACATTAAATACAATACCACAAAGTAAAATAAAATACCATCAAATTAAATACCACGAAATGAAATAAAAATACCACGAAATAAAATAAAATACCACCAAATAAATCCAATCCAGCCTTTTTTCCCCCTCCTACTCCTTAAATGAAAGGGAGGAAGCACTGTCAAGAATTCCCCCAGCAGCTGGCCTGGAGATGCAGTTCCCCAGATGACAACCTGAGCTTATCACAGTGGGGGGACACCAGCAGGAGGTGAACATCTTGAAATGAAGGGGTGAGGAGAGAAAAAAAGAAGGAAATGCCAAAGAAAATGCTCTGAAAATGGGAGAAAAGGACCTATTATCACTTTGTTTTTCTCCCCCACCATCAGGCTGGCTGTCAAAAAGCTTTCTGGGCTGAAAGACACCCCGGAGGGGGGGTCCTGGGGGTCTCCTGGGACAGCAAGTGACAGAAGGAAGAAAAGGAGGTTATAGAAGTGATGGGGAAAGCAGCACAGAAAGGGCTGTGATGGTGCAGGGTGGGAGGTAGTGGGGAGACAGGGGGATCCCCAGGGAAAAACGGGGGGGGGGGAACCAACCCAAGCACAAAGAGCAGCAGAAAAACCACCTGGTAGCTCAAATCTGCAGCATTTGGGCTTGGAGGAAACATCCTCCTTGTCCTACAGCCCTTCCCGTGTCCATCCAAGGTCTGAGTGGGTTGGATCCCAGGGAGTTGTGGTGGGAAAGGGCTGGATTCCCCTCCCTGCTCATCCCAACATCACCATCGGCCCACCAGAAATATCCCACACAACCCATGGGACACCAGTTGTCCCCTCAACATCTCAGAGAATGTTTCAGGCTAGAAGGGACCTCTAGAGGTCATCTCCCCCTGCCAGGATTTCTACAGAGCATCATCATGGGAGGTGGGACCAGATCGTCCCTGAGGTCCCTTCCAACCTGGCTTTCTATGGCTCTTGGCTGAAAATCATCATATAAATGCAAAATATTGTCTGTTAAAAAAGTCCAACCCAACCTAAAACCCCAAGTCCTACCCATATTTAGGCAAAAAAAAAAAAATCCCACATTATTCCCCCCCTCAAAGCCAGAAAATCAATTTTTTTTACTAAAAACAAGCACCAATGGAAAGCTCTTTCCCAACAGGCCACGAGGTGGGTGAGAGAAGCCACTGGGGCTGGTGATTGATTGTGGGATGGCAATCCTGCTTTGATTTCCTTTAAATAGTGATATTGCAGCTTTAATCAAGATCGACTCGAATGACAAATAACAAATCACCCAGTGGAGCTCACACCTGAATAAATAAGTGGCTTGGGGGGGGTGGGTGGAATAAATAATTACAATACAACGAAGGTTTCAAACATTCTCATGATGGGGATGGAGTTTTGAGTAGGGCCTCTTGGGACAGGACAAGGGGTGATGGGTTGAGACTAAAAGAGGGAGATTTAGACTAGAAAGAAGGAAGAAATTGTGATGCTGAGGGTGGGGAGAGCCTGGTGGAGGTTGCCCAGAGAGGTGGTTGATGCCCCATCCCTGGCATCATTGCAGGGGAGGTTGGAGGATGCTCTAGATGCAGGTGACCCTGATCCCTGCAGGGGGGTTGGACCAGATGACCTCGAAAGGTCCTTTTCAACCCAAACCACTCCATGATTCTATGATATGGATGCATTTGAGGGGCAATTTTGGTGGCTAAAGCATTAATGGGTGCAGAGTTGAAGTGGTGGCAGGAGGAAGCAGTGGAGGTGGTGACACCTCAGCAGCTCCATAAAGCCCTTTGAGCCACCACCAACCTTCTTGTCTCACCTCTCTGCTCCTCAGCAACCCTTTCTTTTCCCAACACCTCCCCTCGTGCTCCCAGTTTGAGCTCCTCCTGTGCTCAGGGAACGGGTGGCAAAGGTCTCTCAAGGATTATTCCCCATCTAGTTTGGGAAGCCACAGAACCACAGAAAGGTTTGGGTTGGAAAAGACCTTAAAGATCAATAGTGGCTATAGGGGCAGTGATGAAAATTAAGATTTTTTTCTTTTCCAGGCTCTCTCCTCTGATGCAAATCCAGGAGCAAGGGCAGACAATGGCAGAAACCATTTAATTACAGCCATACCTTTTACTCAGGGATCTCCAGAGCAAGTTAATTAAACCCAGCCCCTGCTCCTGGGGTGCACGTGGTGGGAGCAGCATCACAAATGAGTGAGTACAGCTGTGAAAAACAGAACCACAAAGAACCACTTTTGGTTTTCTTCCTTTTTCCCCCCTTTTTTAAATGACTTTTTAAAACACAAATCAATGGGAAATTGCTTCCTTCAAGTCTCAGCAGAGAGCTGCAAAACAAGAGGCACCAGGATGCTGAAAAGACCTTTATTTTCCATCCTTATCTCTGATCTATTTCAAAATCATTAAAAATTTCATTATTATTAACCAATCCTAGAATCACTAAGGTTGGAAAAGGCCTCTAAGATCTTCAACCCAACCATCAACCCAGCACTATTTATTTTTTCCTTGCTTCTCCTGCTTCTGTTTTCTCCCAACTGACTTGAACCATAATTAGGTTTATAATTATCAACAAGCTTCCAAACCCCATGAGATGATCCCATCACCCCACAAAGCAAACTATTGAAACCTGAGCAGCTCAAGCCTTGGAGAAAACCTCAAGATCCTCAAATTGGTTGGTTGGAAAAGACCTTTCAGATAGTTCCCAAGACTGGGGAATAATATCTAAGATACCTAAGAACAGAAGAAAATCTCCACATCTCCTCAAGAACAGAAGCAGGACAAATTTTAGTCATATATTGTATTTTTTATGAGCTTGCACCTTCAAAGCACCCACAAAAATCATAATTGGAATTAAGGAGAATTCTGAAATATCTCAAGCACCTTTCAAGAATCCTTCTAAATCCATTTCTCCACCATTCCCATGGAACAGGGGCCAAGAGAACACGTTTTATATCACCAGAGAGAGGGGTGAGGTGACACTGAGCTACATCAAGACCTTTTTTTCCCTATAAATTCATCCTCCCAGGCTTTTTTTTGTGGCTTTATTTCATGCACGACATCACAGGCACATCCCTGAGGCACCCTGGGACTCCTAAGGGGGAAGGGTTTCATTTGTATGGAAAGTGTGGTGGTGGAGGAATAAATAAAAAATCAGAGGGATTAATAATAAATGCCCAGTTTGGATTTTCCAGCAGTGCCCATTTTTTTTCCCTGCTCACTTTGAGACAAGCCAAGAGCTTGGGGGGGGCTTCCAAAGGACACAAACATCCTCCTGTGACCACCTCACAGGTCTTAGAAGGTTGGATGGAGTTCCCTTGAGGTTTTCCAGACTTCCAGAGCTTTCCACCAGCAGCTGGTGGGGTTTTTCCAGCCATGGCCCAGAGGACACAGCCCAAGGGTAAAGAGACACCATCAAATGTCAGCTCTGAAAAGGAAAAGAGCTGCCCCTGTGCATAAAACTCTTGTAGAGGAAGGGGTTTCATTGCACAAAGGATCCCAGCATGGTGGGATCATGGTTGGGCAGCTCCAAGGGGTCCCTGCAGCCAAATACTTTCTGCCACCATGAAATATATAATGAAAACTAAGAGATCATCTCCTCCAACCCCCCTGCTCCAGCAGCTCCCCCAGAGCAAGGGGATGAGGATTCCAGGTGGGGTTGGAATCTCTGCAGAGAAGGAGACCCCCCAACCTCTCTGGGCAGCCTGGGCCAGGCTCCACCACCCTCCCCCCAAACAAGTTCCACCTCCTGGGTTCCAGTTGGTGCCCGGTGCCCCTTGGCCTGTCCCTGGGCACCCCTGACAAGAGTCTGGCCCCATCCTCTTGCCCCCCAGAGCACCAGATGGAAGCAAATCTGCTTCCAGAGAAGCATCTCCAATTTCCAGGAGCAGCCTGGAGGAGCCACGGTGAGAAGTGATGGATGCTGAGTGTCACAAGTGGTTGGATTGATTATTGATTGCAATCATCTCCTTGTTTCCACGCTCAAATTGGCTCCAACTCCTCTGTGCAGCCCCTGAGAAGATGAGGATGGTGCCTCCCAACCTGCTGGGGTGGGTGGGGGATGACTGGGGAAAGCTGCAGACAGAGATCCCCCTCCATGGGGCTTTGCTGGACCCACGGGGATGCTCCAAGCTCAGGAAAACCCCTTCCTGGAGCCCTGATTTAGGGCTCACACCCCATGGCACCTGCAGGAGAACCTTCCAGGGTGAAATCCCAGAGGAGACCATGCAAAGACCATCCCCATGGGGAACATGGGAAGTAATAACCACTAATTAATGAGGTATAATGAGGAAGATAAAACCCTTTCTCCCCACAATCTCAAATGATTCCTGAGTGTTTTTCTTCTATCCTGTTTTAACCATTTCCACAGAAAACTTCTCCCCACACCCATCATTGCTCCAAGCCAGAGGAGCAACCCAAGCAACTGAGTCTGAGCATCCAACATGGACATTTTAGCAGGAATAAGGAAAGACAACAAATAAATCTGAGAGCTCCTAAACCTCCACCACCAACCCTTCAAATATTGTTATTATGGGAGATCACAGACTCATTAAGGTTGGAAAAGACCTCTAGGATCATCAAGTCCAACCTTCACCCCAACGTCTCCCTGACCACTAAGCCCTGCCCTTGATTTTTGATGACTCCACCACTTCCCTGAGCAGAAGTCTCAAGTTCTGAGGATTTTTTTCATGCTTGGATTATAGGGACATTTTTCAGCAGCGTTTTCTCACTCACTGGCAAGAATTTCTCCTGCTATTATGTGCTAAATAAATTGTTTTCTCCTGTTCTGACTGCAGCCTGAATTAACAGCCTTCCTCCACTTCATCCCAGCTTCTCACCAGCACCCTGCTGAGAAACAAACACCTTTCTCTGCCTGTCACCCTCAGCAGATGAGGGTTCTGAAGCTCAGCAGTAGCTGACAGCTGCTGAAGAGCCCACAAAGGGCTGGGTCTCACAACACCTTCAAACTTCAGGAGCATCCTAAATAACACCAGATCCAAGCTCAGATGGGGCTCGTGGCAAACTTCTAGAGGGATGAAGCAAAGAACCTCCCATCACTTCTTGTTGGCTGCTCAGCATCTGTCACCTCAGTCTCCAGGTAAGTCTTTGTTGAATGTATCACAGGGAGGAACATCAGCGTTGTCAAAGTCCTTGATCCTCAGAGAGATGAGGACAACTATGGCATGTTCTATTTATTTATGGCCCTCAGCACCACATCTCCACACCTTGGAAACCCCTCCAGGGATGGGGACTCCACCACTGCCCTGCCCAGCCTGGCACAGCCCTTCACAACCCTGCCCAGCAAGACATTTCTCCTCAGCTCCAACCTCAACCTCCCCTGGGGCAACTTGAGGCTGGTTCCTCTTGTCCTATCACTTGTTCCTTGGGAGAAGAGCCTGACCCCACCTGGCTCCAATCTCCTGTGAGGAATTTGAGAGCAAGAAGGTCTCTTCTGAGCCACCTTCTCTCCACCCCAGCTCCCTTCAGCTGCTTCTCACCACACTCCTGCTCTAGACCCTTCTCCACCTTCCTTGCCCTTCTCTGGCCACACTCCAGCCCCTCAAGGTCCTTGAATCATTGCCCTGTTGCCCCCCAAACATGGGTGAGGAGGTGCCACCTCCATGTCCCCTCAGCCCCATCTCCTTAAGAATTAAATCCACCCATTCCCCAACTCCAGGTTCTCCAACCACATTCCTTTTGCCTTCCCACCTCTCCCAACCACCCCCACCCACAATGGAATAATACCCCATCGATTAAGTGCAATTAAGCTTCATAATTACTCCAGCTTGCCACCCATAAATCACAGCCAGGAAACCATTATGAACCAATTAATCATTAGTGGCAGCATTAAGGATGTTTATTTAGGGAGTGTTTATAGGAAACCTCATCATGTGGTAGGGAAGATTAAGTAGAAGGTGGTAGGAGGGGTGGGGATGTCCTAGAAGAGTGAGGAAGCCTTGAAGAAGATCCAAAAACCCCATCACCAGGAGATATCTCATCTACAGGTGCTAAAATCAGAGGAAAAATTAAAGTGCAGCGACTAAAGACCTTGCAGCAAACAAATAAAACCCTTAATTTGAAATTTGAGGTGCTGTAAAGCCAGAAATGGGCCAAGAATTCCCAGAAGATGCCAACAGCACTCAACAAAAGATGGAGATTTTCCCCCCAAAAGCACAAGGTTGTGGTTTCAAGTCCATAATTGATATTTCTGAAGAATATAAAGGAAATTAGGCTCTAAAAATCACTGAAATTTGGAATGAAGCTGCTGTTGGTTCCTCAGAAAATCCCAGTATGGATTTGTCCATCTCATATACCTGCTTTATTTTTCAGTAGGGTCAAGATTTCTTCATCTATGAACTTGTTTCTACCTATAGATATTTATCTGAACACCTCAAGAGGTTCAGAACTTGTTCCTACCTACAGGCATTTATTGATCTGAACCTCCCAAGAGGTTTAGAGATGGAGAGTCAAAGCAGAGACAGCTTAGGGACAACAAGAAATGTTTGAAAGTTCATGTAATTGGCTTTTTAATAGACTTTTGAGCTTAAAAAATAATGATCCAAAGATGATTCACTACAGCAGAAGCCTCTTCTTTGATTAATTTGATATTTCTCCATCAGATAACTCTGGGTCCAGCCTTTAGCCTTGCCCTTGGACATGCTGGAAGAGGGAAACTTCATCATAGGAAAAAATTGCCAAAATAGACTTTAATAAAGGAGAAAAAACCACCCAACTATTTTCTAATCTTTTTAGCTCTTCCTCCATTAGAAGAGCACAAATTCTTCCTTTAATAGCTATTTTCTGCCCTCCTGCTATTGCCAAATGCTTCTATTTAGGATGAGAGTAAAAAAGAGAATTAATTTACAACAAACCCACCATCTCCAACCCTCTGGATCCACCAGCTGAGCCCAGGTCTCACCACAGGCTTGTATTAAATTATACTCAAGATGACCATGAACTGGTTTGTCTTGAAAAGAAGCAAGAAGAGAATTGCTGGGGGGAAAAGCAGAAAAACCCAGCAGAGGATCACAGAATGTTTGAGGCTGGAAGGGACCTCTAGAGGTCTTGGCCAACCTCCCTCCACAAGTAGGGACAGCTCTACCTGCTCAAGCCTCACCTTGATCAAGGGGATGAACCCAGGGGAGATGTGGACCACAAAGGGGTTGGACTAGATGAGCTTTGAAGGGGGGGAAGGTCTGTTCAAAAGGGTTTGTAATGACAGGACCAGGAGTGATGGTTTTAAGCTGGGAAAGGAGAGATTTAGGCTGGAGATTAGCAAAAAGTTCTTTAATCTGAGGGTGACAGATCAGTGGAAGGGGCTGCCCAGAGAGGTGGTGGAGGAACCATCCCTGGAGTCCTTCAAGGTGAGGCTTGAGCAGGTAGAGCTGTCCCTACTTGTGGAGGGAGGTTGGCCAAGACCTCTAGAGGTCCCTTCCAGCCTCAAACATTCTCTGACTCTATAATTCTATGACTCTTCCACCTCAAACCAGAGATTCTACATCCCCACCTCATTCCTCACCAAGAACCCAACAGCAACCACTGGAACAACTCCTCTCCTTGAGAGAAACACCCATTGCCTGGATAAACATCAATAAATAAACCTTAGAAATATAAATGCTAAGCCAGGGAGCTGCCAGCCTCCCACAAATTAGCACCAACATATGTTAATGCATAATTCAAAATCCACAACAGGGGGTTTTTGTTGAAAAATGGATGAAAATTCATTAAAGACCCTTCTCCAGATGAAGCTGCACAATAAACACGTAGCCAGGGGCATCCCTAATGGTGGGGTAATAATTTAGATTTACCCTCAATGTTCTGGAGGGTCCACATGACAATTTCTAGTGGTGTTGGAAGCAAACATCTCACCAAGGTGCAGTGGTTTGAGTGGCTAAGTTCTCACTATGTCCTTCAGAGAGAGATGGTTTGGGGAGAAGAGGAGAAAAATTCAGTATTTTTCTGTGTAGAAGATGATGGAATCATGGAATGGGTTGGGTTGGAAGGGACCTTCCAAGGTCACCTAGTCCAGCTTCTCCAACTAGAGCCCCATCAAGCCTGGCCTTGAATATCTCCAGGGATGGAGCCTCCACCATCAATCTGAGCAACTATTTCACCACCCTCATAATAAAGATGTTGCATTTAGTCCCATTTACTGAATATCAAGAATTATATTAGATTTTCAAGAGCAGAGAGGAATTTGCTGCCCCAGCCCATCCAAAAATCCACAGGGTTCAAAACCCACCATAAGCAAAGTTCTAAGTGATGTCATAAATCAAGAAGTCATTTGAAATAAAGTCACAGCTTGGCCAAAGCTCTGGGTTGATTTAAAACAATCTCATAAATTAAATTAATAAGAGAACCTGCATTTTTTCCCCATAGAATTGATACATTTCTCCTCCAAAATCACCCTCTTTAATTATCAGAGTTGGAAAAAAACTCATTTCTCTTGCAAACTCAACCACAAGCCACTTATTTTACCACAATTCAACCAGCACTTGGTGCCCAAAATAACCATCTTTACTCACCAGTGGCTTGAAGCCTCTTCATAATTCCTTTGCAGGGAGTTAAGTGGAGCTCAGCTTTTCCCAGATTGAGATTTCTGCCAGTGTGTGCAGTTAAAAAATGAAAGATTATTCACTTGAACAATGCAGTTGTGCTCCAGAAGCCAAATGCCCACAGAGACATTATGTCTACCTGGAAAAGCTTCAAATCCAGGGGAACAATGTGGGATATAGGAGGGGAAGGCATTAAAAACCAGCATATAGTGAATTTCTAGCAGTACACTCACCAAGCATGTTGGGAAGGGGGGGAAAAAATCAAATTGTTAGAGTGATACAAAAAAATCAAGTGGGCATTTCTTGAATTTCTCCATCATTAATTGGAAATAAGGGATGGGGCTTGGGTTTTAAGCCAAAATCTGGCCCCAAAGACCTCTAGGATAACTACTAAATACATCTTCTCCTCCTCCAAGCTCTTCTCTCTGGTAGCTTGGAGCTGTGTGATGCCAGAGGTGGTGGTATTACCACCAACATCCATTTAGAGGGGATAAAATCATGGATTTTCTCCTCTCTCTCTGCTGCCTTCTCTCCCTCACGCTTCACTCCAAGTCCTCCAGCCCCAAGCTGGTGGCAATTAGCCAGATGTCAGCAGCCCTATTATCTCCATTCCTCCCTTCTCCATTATTTAAGCACCATGTGAGGAGAGAAAATGACAGCAGAGGGTCCCCCCAGGATTGTGCTTTAGAAAGCAACGTGGAGCCAAAGGAGGGGCAGAGAAGAGACCAAGATGATGCTCCAAGGAGCTCAATATTGTCTCTTTGCCTGGTGGCTGCTTCTCTCCCTCCTGCTTGGGTGAGGGAAGATTATCAAAGCATGGCAAGGAGTTATTTTTCCTTGTCACACTTCCCTGCATCTGCTTTTTTCTGGAGGTAGCAGCACAGCAGATGAACAGCTGATAAAGGGAGGGTGATGGGCAAGTGGGAAACACACTCAGGGCTTTGTTTCTGCAAATAAATAAAAGATCAGAGGGAGTTTTTTAAGGTTAAAACCCCAGGAGTTGGGATTTTTCATTGGGAGGAGTTGCCTACACACGCTGCTCTCCCCCCACAAGGAGGGAGAAAAATCCTGTCCTAAAAACAAGGGAAAATTTGGTGGCTTCTCCTTTTTTTTACAGCTCACAAAGCACTTCTTAACATGCTCGTTAGGATTTCAGGGGCATCATCTGGGTCACGCATTGAGCAGCACTTGAGATGTCCAGACAGGCCATTCATCAGCAGAGAGAGAGGGATGGGAGGGAAATATGACAGGGACACTCTGGAAATACTTAGATTATGATTAATAGCAGAAAAGGGACTCTAAAAATGCCTTCTCCTCATCTTCTCCCTCCTCTGGAGCTTTGATGAAGACAAAGAGTCTCCTTCCTGTCACTGACACCTTGAGATGAAGATGTTTCAACTCCTCTCTTGCTTCATCCCATCTCAAAGTCCTGCTGGAGGACCTCAAGTGCCTGGCACAGCCTTCACAACCCTGCCCAGCAAGACATTTCTCCTCAGCCCCAACCTCAACCTCCCCTGGGGCAACTTGAAGCTGCTTCTTCTTGTTCCTTGGGAGAAGAGCCCGACCCCACCTGGCTCCAACCTCCTTGCAGGGAGTTGTCAAGAGCCAGAAGGTCTCCCCTGAGCCTCCTTTGCTCCAGGTCCTTCAGCTGCTCCTCAAAACTTGTTCTCCAGATGTCTCCCCAAACATCAGGCAGTGAGAAGCTCAGAAGATCTCTGTGAGGACATTATTTCCTTCTTGACCATATTTCCATCAACTTTCAGCCTCTCTGGAGCTCCTCATCTCAAAACAACACCTACTAGAAGACCACAAGAAGGTCTCCCTGAAGCTTTCTCTTCTCCAGGCTGAACAAGCCCAACTCCATGACCAGCTGAAAACAACAGGACCCTTCACAAACCACCCCCATGACCCCTGAACTTCTACTCCATGGAAGCACCAAAGGGAGGAGCCAACAGAAGACCCCAGGGGGGACACCTTTCACCACCCCCAGATGGAGAAGCTCTTCTCCTAGCTGAAACCCAGCTCCATGGAACATCTGGCTCCCTCCTCTCAATCAATACAAGCCATGAGGAGACTGGGGCTTGAGGCACAATTATCTGGACCATCAAGGGGTGGTGGAGAGGGGCTGTCACTCCTCATTAGGGACACGTCTCCTGAATATTTCATGGAGATGCAGGACAAGAAGTTCCAGCCGTGGTTAAAGAGGGGAGGGCAGGAAGAGATGACAAATGAGCAGGGCCATTGATTGTGGCAGCAGCAACAAGCTGGAGACAAACACAATTGGAACAAAACATGGCTCAAAACTAGAGGTGGGAGATTCAGATGAGACCTTAGGAAGAAGTCAGCTCAGGAACATGCAAAGCCCAAGACCCTGGGAGCTCCTGATCTGGGAGGAACTCCAAAGAACCCCCAGTCCTCTCCTTGCAGCATCTCACCCCTGTTCCCTTGTTTCTCTGGGCTTTATATTCCAGATTGGGCTGCAGGAAGATATTCTGAGATAAATGCCAAGCCTGGGTGTATTTTAGACCTAGACAGCAGAGTAAGGCCATGTAGACAACTTATTCCACACAGTCTTTCCATCAAGGCTTTATCTGGGGCAATTAATCTATTAATATTATCATTATTCCACCAGAAAGTTCTGATTTCTCCCAAGGATGAAGCTTCCTAAGATGAGGACAATGAGCACATGCTGTGACATTAATTGGGGGGCTCTTACCTGTTTGGAAATAATCCACCTCCCAAACTCTCCCTGGGCAACCTGGGCCAGGGTCTCACCACCCTCAGAGGGAAGAAATTTGTTCTGATTTCTAATCTAAACCTCCCCTCTTCCACTTTGAAGCCATCACCCCCATCCTATCACTACAAACACTTGTTAAAGTCCCTCCCCAGCTTTCTTGTAGGCTCCCTGAAGTCCTGCAAGGCCACAAGAAGGTCTCCAGGACCCTTTTCTACTTCAGCCCATCCTACCTGCCAGCAAAATTGACTATTTATAATTTTTTTTTCTAACAGGTATAATCATTACCAAGCTGGCTGAAGCTTCACAGCTGCTTCACAGCTTCTTGCTTTTGTTTCCTCCTCCTTCAAGCTGAGGAGCAGCTGGACACCACTTGTGATGCTCAGGCCAATAACACAGCTCTTCAAACAATAGATCTGAGGTCTCCCCCTCCCTCACATCTCCCTGGATTTATACAACCCTGGTTTACAGCAGAAAAAGCCCTAAAAATCCAAGAGAGAAACACCCAGAAGAAAGATGGGGACAGATTTTTGAGCAGGACCTGTTGGGACAGGACAAGGGTGATGGGTTGAAACTCAAAGAGGGAGATTTAGACTGGAGAGAAGGAAGAAATTTCACACTGAGGGTGGGGAGAGCCTGGTGGAGGTTGCCCAGAGAGGTGGTTGATGCCCCATCCTTGTCACAACAGGTCAAGGTGTTGAGGGTCAACAGCCAGCATGGGGAAAACCAGCTGACAAAGAAGGAAGGAGGCAAAACTGGAGCAGCAGCAGAGCCTCTAATTGTCCACAGTCACCTCCTTGGGCACATATGGCACAGTGAAGGAGCTCAGCCAACTTAGCAAATCTCTTCCCTCCAGGTCACTGAGCAACCCAGCAATGACTGATACAAGGCTGCAGAAACCTAATGTCCTGTCTTGAGGGGTTAATGGAGCTTCACTAATGGGATGGGGCTCCCTGCTTCCCATCATGGACCTCCTGAGCAAGGAGGTTTTTGGCATCTTTGGCTTGTGGGGCTCTCAAGGAGAAGGGGATGGGGTGGCTGAGAAGAGAGGGAGGTTGAGAAGTGCTCTATGGGTCTAGCAGCAACTCGTGTGCACCCTAAACCACCCCTAGATGCCTTCTACAGTGAAGTATCATGGATTGATGCAACTGAATTGAGCTTCTACATCAAATTCCCTCTGTGCTATATGCTGGAGTGTGGCCAGAGAAGGTCAACAAGGCTGGGGAAGGGTCTAGAGCATGAGCAGCTGAAGAACCTGGAGGGGGGTGAGCCTGGAGCAAAGGAGGCTCAGGGAAGACCTTCTGGATCTCCACAACTCCCTGACAGGAGGTTGGAGCCAGGTGGGGTCGGGCTCTTCTCCCAAGGAACAAGCAGCAGGACAAGAGGAACCAGCCTCAAGTTGCCCCAGGGGAGGTTTAGGTTGGAGATGAGGAGAAATGTCTTGCTGGGAAGGGTTGTGAGTCCAGACAGATTGATCTTGCAACTCTGATTTAACTCAGCATCCTTCAAAACCTCTTTGCCAGCCAAGCAAGGAGCTGACAGAGGTACCTGGCTGAGACTCCTGGACCTACCTGGAGAAATTCAGCTGCAAAGAGCTGATAAAGGTGGGAGAATTCCTGCCTGGCTCAGGAGCTTCCACACCTTTCTCTCCAGGAGCTGGGAATCCTCTCTCCCTGCTTAGAAATGATCATGTGGGCAAGGATTGCCAGAAATGCTTCTCAAGAATCAAGAGATGTGGTCCCACCAACCTGTTGGCATCAGAAAGAAATCTGCATTAAGCACGAAGCCTCCCCAAAGCCACAAAAATGGATTTTTCTCCTGCTTCTTTCAAGGGAGATGACAATGAGATAATTATCTGCTTAATTATCTGGCACCTAGTGACAAATACAAACCCTCAGCATGAAGCTGTGAAGGCCAAAGGTTTTCCTGGGCTGCTGGAGATATCTCAGGGAGGATGAAACAGGGAGGTTGGGAAGAAAATGGAGAAAGAAAGATGCTTTCATGTGCTTGGAAATGTCCCCAAAGCCTGGTTAAGAGAATGGAGTGTTCACATCACCCCAAATCATGGAATTGTTTGGGTTGGAAGAATCCTCCAGAAGGACTGAAGCTCAGAGAACTCTCCCTTGGTCTTCTCTGCCTCTGCTGCAAGATGAATAATGTCATTTTTCAAGCTGGTTAAAAGCTGCTGTTCCCCCAATTGCTGCCTCTATTAGGAGGATTTTAATGCTGGCATCTTGAGCTGCTCTCAGCCTCTTGTGGGATGAAGTTCTCCTGATTTATATGATCCTAACAATGCTCTTTTTACATTAGTAAGCAATTAAAAGCCTGAAGAGCACCCCCGGGGCATTTTGGAAGGGCCACCATCATGCTGAGGAACAGCTCCTCTAATTATATTTACAGAAGCCTTATGAAAGAATAATACCTTGTCAAAATATTTATGGCTGGGGGGGATAAATGGCTGTAGAAAGAGCAACATTCATGGCTTGAATTAAAAGGAAATCATAAAGGGGACACCAAAAAAATGGGCCTGAAGAAGGGACCATCTGGAGGTGGTGAGACCCTGGAAGAGGCTGCCCAAAGAAGCTGTGGATGCTCCATCCCTGGAGATGCTCAAGACCAGGCTGGATGGGGCTTGGAGGAACCCAGTTGTCCTCTCCTTCCATCCCAATCTCTGGCAGGGTCAGAAGGTGGTGGTTGCTCCCATCATCCTACCTCAGCACTTCAGGCAATGAGCATCTAGCTTAATTACTTGCTCTGCTCCCTCCACGACAGAGCTGCAGCTCTGATGAAGGATAGGTTTTAATTATTGCAGGTTTCCCAGGGAATTTAATTAAGGACAAAAAAAGAGCAATTCCTGCTTCCCTCATCAATTCCAAGAGGCACAACAACAGCAGGTCTAGCTGCTGGTGGGTATGGATGAAAGAATGGACTCAAGCAGGTGATGTTAGAGCAATGGCCTCATTAATAAGGAGAAAACAAGCATGAAAGGTGG
Source organism: Brachypteracias leptosomus (assembly GCA_013401335.1). Classification (NCBI taxonomy): domain Eukaryota; kingdom Metazoa; phylum Chordata; class Aves; order Coraciiformes; family Brachypteraciidae; genus Brachypteracias; species Brachypteracias leptosomus. The sequence continues at coordinate 46,694 of VYZX01024898.1, forward strand.
AAAACTTAATAACTCTGCTGTAGAAATGGGAAATGGGGCATTAATAGATCATAGAACGGGCTGGAAGGGACCTCCAAGATCATCTAGTTCTGCCATGGGCAGGGACACCTTCCACAAGCTCCATCCAACCTGGTCTTGAACACCTCCAGGGCTGGGATGTGTCTCCAAAGAACCACAGAACCCTTCTGGGTGGAAAAAACTAAGATCACTGAGTCCAACCATTAAGCCAGCACTGCCAAGCCCACCACTGTGTCCCTCAGCACCACATCTCCATGGCTTTGAAGCCCCTCCAGGGATGGGGACTCCACCTGGCACAGCCCTTCACAGTCCTTCCCACCAAGACATTTCTCCTCAACTCCAACCTCAACCTTCCTTGGGGCAACTTGAAGATGTTTCCTCTTGTCCTCTCACTCTTCCCTCCCATCAGGGTTTCAAAAGCATCCTAAGGATGTTCAAAGGGTGTTTGTGTCTTTGACAGGTTTCCTGAATTACCAGCAAAAGGGAAAACTTAAAATCCCTGAAATATAGATTTATGTCAAGGGAGCCAGGAGAAAAAGTGGGATGAGATTCCTCCTGCACCTGAGATAGTGATGGACCAGAGAGGACAATATTAATCCTCCTCCAAAAAAAAAAAAATCAGTGTTCACTGACCTCCAATATTTTTTCTGGCAGCCTCTGTAAAGAAAAACAAGGTTTTTTGGGAGGTTTTTCTCAATTTAAGTGTCTCCCTGCCCTGCAGGAGGCAATGTTAAATACACACAGACCAAGATGGAGATTTAGTGGTGAAGTGGCATCTTGCTTCATTAAGAAGAGAAGGAATGAAGGAGATTTAAACTAAGTGCTGGAGAAAAAACCCCTTCTTGTTGCTGAGGTCAATGGTAAAAAGCAGCCATTAACTCCAGAGGGCAAATATTTCATCTGCTGTTCTTCTCTTCCCAGAAAAAGCAGCATTTCATAAGCACCTCACTCTGCTCTTATTTATGTGTGGTGGCCTCAAGGAAAGGCAAACTCAGGGCCAGGCTGTGACCTCCTGAGCTTCTGGTTGTCACAAAGCAAAACCAATGTTCATTCTAGGGTCTATTTTCAACACCAGAATGAAAACCAAGCCCAGGTTGGATGGGGCTTGGAGCAACCTGGGCTACTGGGAGGTGTCCTGGGGTTGGAACGAGATGATCTTTGAGGTCTCCTCCAACCCAAACCTTTCTATCACCTAAGAGACAGCAGAATCTCTTCCAACCCAACCCATTCTCTAAGATCTTCAAGGTCTGGTCCAACCCAAACAATTCTGTGGTTCATCCCAGTTCATCATTTGCTGATAGAAAACTCAGGACGTATTTCAGAGCATGTATAAAAACCCATCCCCTTGGCAACCAACACAACCTTGAGCTCGTGAAGACAAAATAAGGGAGATGAGGGGGTTACAATGACAGATCTGAAGTCAATCAAGGAAAAACCACCAGAGACTTCCACTTGACAAGCACAACAACAAGTTCTCCTCCCACCATCACCCCTGAGAAGGGGAATTTTCCGCTCCTTGTCCTTGTTGGGAGTTTAATTTGGGCTGGGGGTGGTCGTGGCCTCTCTGCTCCCCTCAGAGCTGGAGGGAATGTCAAGAGGCCACGTGGGCTGCCAGGAAAATTCACCTCCCTCCCCAGCTTGAAGGCCCAAACTGATGTTGACAGGCCTGAAATCAGCAAATGAGGGCGGCCGTGAAGCCTCATTTCCAAGGCTCCATCTCTTCTCCCCCAGCCCCACTTGCTCCTTTCTCATTTCGACGAGTGGAACATTAAATGATTTGCTTTGATTTGCTCCTCCTAAGCCTATTAGGGCTTAACTGGGGAAGCTGAAGCAATTTTGTCCCTGCTTAAGCTCCCCTCTCCTGCACAAGTCCCAGCTCCAGCTGTCGGCCCTGCCCAAGATTTCAAGGAGATTAGCCCTAAATGTCCTTAGCATCATCTCCAAGGTTGGAACTGCATTAACTTCCTCAGGCTCAATTGGTTTAGCACTTCCCTAAGCCCAGGGAGAGGTCAGGGATGAGTAGAAACGGGCTTGAGATGCTTGAGATTGGGAAGGTCTTGGTGGCTCCCAAAGCAGGAGCTGCCAAAACTCCTCTGGCACCTTCTCCACCACCTCCCAAGGACCCAGTTACTCCAACCTCACCTGCAATGGTGCCAGGGATGGGGCATCAACCACCTTTTTGGACAACCTGAGCCAGGGTCTCACCATCAAACATTTCTTCTTCTATAATCCTTGCTTGATAAGAGCATTATGAAAAGAATAAAGAGGTGTCAAAGGCCCCAACCCATAAAACTCCTTAAATTGGAGAGACCTGCTCTACCCAACACAATCCAAGTGGTCAGAGGAAGGAGTGTGCTGCCCACAGCTCCATCTCCCCATGTCCCACCTCCTCAGGTGCATTTCTGAGGGCTTCAAAATCCATTCTGGGGCTTTTTCCAGCCTTGGCAAGACCTGTGCTGCCTCTTGGAAATAACACCATGAAGCAATGAAGCTTTTCACACGCTTGGATGACCTCCCAAACCTGCTAAACTCCAGCAGAAGAGCCCTGTGGGTGCCCACCATGCCCATGCCAACTCCAAGCAGGTTTTGGCTGTGTTGCTGCACAAGAACCTTGATGAAAACCTCTTTGGGAAGCTCCCAGGGACAATATTTTTTTGTTTTCCCTCTCAAGTGCTGCCTTTGAAGTTGAGGGGATGAATTTTTGATGCTCTTCAGTAGATTCATCTGATCTCCTGTCCACCTCAGCCCTGCCCTGAAGATGCTAATTTGGGCAGGGAGATTTAGCCCTGCTTAGCTCAGCTCTGCCTTGTTTGTTGGAACAAGGCTGGTGATGAGAGAGGAAACCTCCATTTGCATGTTAATGAGGGAATTAAGAGGACTGAAGCCATTCCTGCCAAGGCCCAGCCCCAATTAGCTGAAGAAGAGTTAAATAGTCCCCATCAAGGCAGCAGAAGTTGGTTGAGCAAGGAGGTGAAAGGGCAGAGCCTGGTGGGAAGTGGACACAAGACTTGCTAATCCCTCCTCAGTGAAGAATAACTTCCAAACCCTTTTGACACTACCAAAAAAAATACAATAAATAACCTTGCAGAGCTCATCTGGGGGAAGGATCATGGACTCACTGACTTCAAAAGCACCCAAATGGTCAAAAAAATCCCCCTACGTGGAAGAAATTCAATATTTTAAAGGAGAGACATAAGAAGAAGGTGGAAAAGTCCTTGAGCTTGGTCCAGGAAAATTTCTTTTAGTTTTCCCCCTTTTCTTCCACTATTAAATGCTGGTGGTTTAGTGGGGCAATGATGGCCCTAAGAAAAGCTGGTTTGGGTGCCCACCAGTCACCAGCACACCCTGTGGAGCAGGAGAACTTCTAGGAGAGGTCCCTTGAAGCTGTTGAGCAGCCTGAACTGTGGAGCTTTAATTACACAATGCAAATAGACATGAATATTCATTTATTGCCCTTTCACAGACCTCTCTGAAGCCTCTCAACATCAGGCAACCCAAAGAAGGAGGGAGAAGAAACCCCCATGCTGTGCCCACCCCAGCAGCAGGTGGTTAAAGAGCAGAAAACTCCAGCAAACAGCTCAGCAAAAGCCATAAAAAAAGGATAAAAAATCCACTTTACTCCTTTTCCCTCTTTCTTTCCTTTTCCATCCCAGTTTTTCTCCATTTCAGAATGGGTTGGGTTGGAAGGGCCCTCAAAGAGCAAATTCCAACCCTCTACCATGGCAGGGACACCTCCCACTAAATAAATACCAATATATAATTCTCTCTCCTGAGCTGCTCAATGACCACCTCCAAGGAACTCATCTTTTTAACCACCCTCTTCATCACCCAAGGGGTTCCTGAGCCAAAAGCATTGCCCAGCATGAAGAAGAGGTGCCCACTCCACCCAGGAACCAAGAGTAGAAGCAAGAAGCTGGGTGATAACCCAAAGACTGAGCAATTATGGCATCAACCAGGGGCTGAAGCCCCCAAGGAGCAGCAGCAGTGACAAATCTCCTGCCTGCCAGATGCCCACAAGAGGTGGGATGTCCCATTAATCAAAGGACATCTGTCCTCCTGCTTTCTGGGTCACTCCACAAGCCCCCAGGGACAACGTGTCCACCCATAATTGCCTTGTTCTTACTGTTCTGGAGGAGAGGAGCATTTAGCCCACCAGAAATTCACTTCCACAGCTTGTTTTAAGGAGGATCTCTCTAGGTTTAAATGCTCTGCTGGAGTTTTTTCCAAGATCTCAAGATCTTTATGAGTCAAACCCAACATTTTGGGTCTCCAGGCAGTGCTGGGACCAAGCACAGAGCACAAGGAACAACCATGATGGAGAAAACTCCTCCTTGGGGTTGCTGCAGGTTTAGTAAAACATAATAAAAATTAAACCTCCCTGTTTAATGGGTCAAAATTCAATTGAACACCCCCAAAAAAGGCCCTTTCTTCACCTCCTGGCATTCCTTGAAGGTTCTCAACCAGCTCAGCTCCTGCTTGGTGGCTCTGGCCACTTTTTAAGTGCTGCCAGTGAAGTCTGGCTGGTAATAAATTCTATTATTCGACTCATTTCATTTCTAAATAACAGGGAGAATTTAGGACCAATTTAATTTAGTTAATTTCTGGAGCCATTGTGAGAAGCTGCTTCCATCCCTTCAAAAGTCACTTTTGATTTCTACCTAGTGCTAAAGGTACAATTAGAGGCAGCTCCCAAAGATTTATTTTCAAATAACACATTTTCAAACCTTTAAAGTTTTTTAGGGGAAAGCTCGGGGAGAAATCCACCAGTTTGGGGGAGAAATCTACTGGTCTGGGGGAGAAATCTACTGGTCTGGGGTAGAAATCCACCAGTTTGGGGTGAATCTGCTGCTTTAGGGTAGGAATATACTGGTTTGGAGGTAGAAATCTACCAGTTTGGGGGAGAAATTTCCAATTTGGGGTAGAAATCTACTGCTTTGGGGGAGAAATTTACAATTTGGGGTAGAAATCTACCAGTTTGGGGGAGAAATCTATTGGTTTGGGGTAGAAAGGGGGAGAAAACTCCCAAGTTTTGTAGAAATCTACTGGTTTAGGGTAGAGATCTACCAGTTTGGGGGAGAAATCCATTGGTTTGGGGCAGAAATCTACCAGTTTGTGTAGAAATCTACCGGTTTGGGGTAGAAATTTACAATTTGAGGTAGAAATCTACCAGTTTGGGGGAGAAATCTACAATTTGGGGGAGAAATCTACAATTTGGGGGAGAAATCTACAATTTGGGGGAGAAATCTACAATTTGGGGGAGAAATCTACTAGTTTGGGGGAGAAATCTATTGATCTGGGACAGAAATCTACTGATTTGGGATATGAATCCACCGGTTTGGGGCAGAAACCCACCAGTTTGGGGTAAATCTACTGGTTTGGGGTAGGAATATACTGGTTTGGGGTACAATATACTGGTTTGGGGTACAATATACTGGTTTGGGGTACAATATACTGGTTTGGGGTACAAATCTACTGCTTTAGGGTAGGAATCTACTGCTTTAGGGTAGGAATCTACTGCTTTAGGGTAGGAATCTACTGGTCTGAGGTACAAATCTACTGGTCTGAGGTAGATATCCACCATTGTGGAGTAGATCTGAAGTCAGGGACAGCTCACTGGGACACAGACTCTTATAGCCCTTCATGCCTCCACACCCCAGCAACCCAACCCCTCGTGTTAGGGTCTGGAAAGTGTTGTTGGGAGCTCTAGGAGCTCATCACACCCAAAGAGAACAAGGAGATGCTGCTGTGCCAGGAGCTGTAGCTGACAGGATTTCTGCAATTTGACACGGGGAAGACAAATAAAATCCCCCTGAACATTGCAGCACAAGCAGCAAACATCTTGTGCCTCTTATTTAACCTCCCTCCTCTCCCATTTCTTGTTATTCCACTCCTAGCTTGATGCATTTATTGCTCATTCATTTTTCATGGGGCTGCTTCCCAGCCTCTCATGCAGATGTAGCTGCTCTCACTCTGTCACTTGTTACATCTCCCTTCTTTTCACCTTCCTTGGAGCACATTCACCCTTTCAAGCCTTGGTTTTTTGTCTGTATTTGTATCCTATAGCCTCTCTAGCACACAACTGAGTCTCCACACCCAACCCAACTGCCTGGGCAAGGCTCAAAAAACAGCCACCAAATCTTTCTGAGCTCAAATTCAAGAGCATGAAGAATCCTTTGAGAGGTGTAGAAGATGCCACCTAAATCTAGGATGCCTCAAATACATCACAATAACAACGTGATTTCTTGCTACCTGTTATTTTAGAGGAAAATCCCATTTTTTTAACTAGCTCTGGTTAAAAAAAATCAGTTGTTGGCAGGAGGATTAATAAATGCACCACGTTGCAGGGAGCTGGGCAAGCACGAGCTGTGCCCAGAGGGTTCTTTTCACCACCAGCTGATGTAGCATTAATAGCAAACAGAGCCTGAACTTTGATTTTAATAAAATGCTACTTAGTTGGAGCGTTTGCCATTTAACCACCACTCAAAGCAATTAGAAGGGAAAAAGCAAATGAGAGCAAAGGTTTCTCCCACCACGTCTGATGGGTCCATCCTTGGGTCATGGCTTAGCAGTGATATGGAGAAAGGTCTTGTGTCACTGCTGGGTTGGAAGAGACCTTGAAGATCATGGAGTCCAACCATTCCCCCATCCCTGCCAGGGCACCACTAACCCCTGGCCCTCAGCACCACATCTCCATGGTTGGAAACCCTTCCAGAGATGGGGACTCTGTTGCCCTTCTCTGGCCACACTCCAGCCCCTCAAGGTCCTTCTGGGAGAGAGGGATCCAAAACTGACCCCAGGATTTGAGGGATTCACTAGAGGGAGAGGAAGAAGAGGATGGGCTGGGATTTATGAAGCACCTCCTCATCTTGGTGTGTCCAAAAATATAGAGAATAACTTCTGCTCCTTAGTAAACATGAGCTCACCTCCAAGCTTGAGATGGTTTCATGGTTATAAGGTCAAGGAAGGAGAAGGAGAATAAAACCAAGACTAAAAACACCTTCTTAGAAAGAAACTGAACTTCAGTGATTAAGAGCAGATGCAAAGATGCTGCTAGGAGAAGACATCAGAGGTGCCTGTTATAGAATCATAGAATTGTCAGGGTTGGAAGGGACCTTAAAGACCATCTAGTTCCAACCCCCGTGCCATGGGCAGGGACACCTCCACTAGACTGGGTTGCCCCATCCAACCTGGCCTTCCAAATGTGCAGGGATGGGGCTTCCAGCACCTCTCTGGGCAACCTGGGCCAGTGTCTCCCCACCCTCCTGGGCAAGAACTTCTTCCTAATGCCTCATCTGAATCTCCCCACCTCTAGCTTGGACCCATTCCCCCCAGTCCTACCTCAAAAGTCCCTCCCCAGCTTTCTTGTAGCCCCCTTCAGATACTGCTGAGGAAAAATACACGTAGACTGAAGGAAGAGCTTGTTTCATTCACAATAATTCCCACCAGCTCTTCTTGGAGCTGGGAGAACAACTCCAAGAGCATCCAGAGCATCCTCCATGAGCTCTGTAGGACATCAAAGCATCGAGGGCAACCTCGTGTTCCCTCAAGCTGTCCCAGATCCCTGCAGCACTCACCTAAACACCCAAAACTGTCCTACTAAGCTGTCCTGGAATATTCCTGGTGAGTTGAGCTCGGGGATTTTCAGTGGGAGGCCTGTCATCAATCTTGCCACGCTTGCCTGCTCTCCTTATGACACCATCACCCAGAGATCTGCTTCATGGCCCCCCATCAAACCCACGTAACGTGCAACTCCCCGAGCAGCAGCTCTGCTATAAACACAGGTATCAGCAAATTCAGCTGCTCTTATGGCTGTCATTAATCTACCAGCACTTGGCAGCTGCAGAAGAGCCTCAATTGTCCAGAAAGCAGAGGTGCTTACAGCTCAGAAACCTCCGTGGCATCAAAACACCATCAGGAATTCAATGTAGCAGGTCAGGAACCACCCAATGTTTTAAGGCAAAGCAAACAAACCAATGTCTAAATCTCCCTCTTTGAGTTTCAAACCATCCCCCCTTGTCCTGTCCCAACAGGTCCTGCTCAAAAGTCCCTCCCCACCTTTCTTCTAGGCCTCCTTGAAGTCCTGCAAGGCCCCAAGAAGGTCTCCCTGGAGAACATACACCCAACCCAGAAGATCCTCCCGAGCCAGGCCAGCTGTGAATGCAGCATTTTGGGCCACCCCAAGCAAGCCAAGATATTATTTGCTCATCTTCAAACATACTTGAGCTGTTCTGAGGCTAAAAATCCATCGTGCAACCATCTACCCACCCATCAAGACTGTAATGACTGCAGGTAGGTGCCACAGAAGGTTGTGTTGGGAGACCACAGATTGGGACCTGAAAGGCTGGGAAAAATAGATTAAAAATAAAAAATTCCTTCAAGAAACTGAATATTCTTGAGCAGCACAAAATCTATGGGGCAGAGGAAGGTCTGAGACTCCTCGATGATAAATATGGAGGGGGAGCTTTGGCTCAGGAGTGAATTGAGATTTCCAAACTCAGAAGGAACCGCTGTCCATGTCCTACCTCTGTGCTAACAAGGCAGGGCTAGAAAATTCATCAATCCCAAATAAATCCCAGGGATTGTGCCCTGCTCCATGGACCCGGAGCTTCAAGAGGCAGCTGAGGAGCATCTTTATGGTCCCCTGCACAGCACGTTGGAGATGAGTCCTGCAGTGACCTCCTCAAGTGGGATGAGGCAACAGAGGAGCAAAGAGGGGTCAGAAGGGAGTTGAAACCTCCACGTTTCCTTTGCTCCTGGATTTCAAGATGTTGCAGCAACTTCCCTCAGCTCCTCCTGGGGTCCTGCTGGCAAGTTCTGACCTTGAAAGAAGTCCTGAGATGGTACCTTCTGTAGAAAGGGCTCCTGGATTAATCTCTAGGCAAGTCAACAGATGGAAGGCAACCTACACAGCTTGGGAGCATCTCCCTTGCTCTGGAGGTCCCACAAAGGTCTAGGAAGAGGAGGGGACCATGAAGAGCACAGGAGATAAATAAAAATAAAATATTCCTGACAATTCCAGCTCTTTCTGATGACCCCACCAGGGCAGAAAGATGCCTCAGCAAAGCAAAAAAAGAAAAAAGCCCAAGCAAGCCTCTGATGACCTGACAAGAGCATTTTTTTCCCTGACACAAACACACGAATCTGATCAGCAAAAGCAGAGGAAAAAAAAAAAAAAAAAAAAAACATTTCCAGCATCAGAGCCTCCCAGGACCCTGCCAAATCCATCTTTAGGAGCCTCTTTACAAGGCCTTTAATAGCTTCCAACAACACCTTGATAACTTTATCTCTGCTGCTTGCAGAGATTCTTCAGAAGAAAAGCTCTTCAGAGAAAAACACGAGAGGCAACATGATAAAGACAAGACTTTTCTTCTGGCTGTCAATTGCAAATGCCCTTAAAGATCTGGTGAACTTCAAGGTAGGCAGGGCTTGAATTGAAATGCCAAGCTCAAAGCTTGCCTGCTATGTACATTCCCCAGCAAACAAGGGAGCAAAATCCTCTTGGCAAGAGTGTCCGGAGCTGTCGAGCTCAATCAGCTCCTCAGGAAAGGAATTAATAAGATGGAAGCATTTGGAGATGGGCCAGCAGAGAAAAGTCCTCTCTAGGAGGTCAACAAAGTGGAGGGGCCAAGAGTGGAACAGCTGAAAAATGAGGGAATTATCTCAGAGGAAAGCAGAAGGATCTGGAGAGGTGTAGACAACCTGCTGGAGGAATTATCTCAGAGGGAACCAGAAGGATCTGGAGAGGTGTAGACAACCTGCTGGAGGAATTATCTCAGAGGGAACCAGAAGGATCTGGAGAGGTGTAGACAACCTGCTGGAGGAATTATCTCAGAGGGAACCAGAAGGATCTGGAGAGGTGTAGACAACCTGCTGGACTGGACAAGTTAAATTTTGCTGCTACTTAACAGTTTCTACAGCAAGAGGAGATGGTGAGATCTCAGTGAGAGCCTGCTCAGCAGTTAGGACAGAGAGATGTGTCCCCAGGACCTCACCACCAGCAGAAGGAATTTGCACCTTGCTCTGAAGCAGCCAAACTACTGAGATACCAGGTAAAGCAGCACTGACCTTCCTCCAGCAGTTTTACAACCAAGAGAGCTGAAAAATGGTCTTTACAGACCCACTGATGTGAACAAGAAGAGAAGGTATTTTCTATATCTACCCAACTCTTTAATTAAAGTCATTCCTGCCTAGATGAGGTGACTCCAAGAAGGTTCTGGCTGATAACTATGCAGGGAGGGTTGTAGGAGGAGGATGGTTTGGAGATAAAAGGTGAAAGATAAGTGCATGTAGATAAAATATAAAGATAAAGAAGGTTGCCTCCAAAATTCAGGGCCAAGGAAGAAGTGGAGACATGTGGAGAGACAATTGAGCTGCAGGGAAGGAGCAAAAGGGAGATTTGTGGAGGGTTTTTGCTCCTGCTTCCAGCTCAAGATGACTCTGGCCCACAAGGTGTTAAGGAAATGCTCCTGGCAGCCCCTCCTGAAAAAAAAAAATACTCATGGAGAGAGAAGAAGGAGGAGAAGTGGGAGGCTGGATGTAGGTCAGGGATTAAAGCAGAGCAAGGATGTGGCAGGCTGGGGGATGGGAGAAGTGAGATGGGATCCTCCAGCCCTGGACTTCCTCATTTCTCTGCAAAGAGGAGGGATGATTCTTCTTTTCCAAGAGGAATTATCTCCTCCCAGCAGGTGCTGACCTAGAAGAGGAGCCACGTCGTTCCTCTATGGACCTAGAGCTGCACTGAGCTTATCCAAGGGTTTTTCCCAACTGTTCTGAGGAAAAAAGGACCAAATCTGGTGGTGCCAAGGATTAGCCACCAACTTCTTTTATTCATGTCACAGATTGAACCTCCAGGAAAGGTCCAAAGCAGACTTCAAGTGAGCTGTGGTGTTCCACTGCCAACTGCAGGGGTGGAAACCAGACAGAGCTGAGAGCAACATGAGATTCAGGCCTTAATTTTTCATGTAAGAAAATCAATGTGCTTGGACCAAAGAAAATGAAAGCCTGGAAAGTAATTCAGTAAGAAGTTCTCCTTTTGATGAAGGCACCAACAAACAATAGCAGCAAGTGCAGAATGAAGTGAACTAGGAGAGGAAATTAGAATCAGAACGAGTTTGGTTGGAAGAGAACTTGAAGATCAAGGCCAACCATTGACCCATCCCTGCCAGGGCACCACTAACCCCTCAGCACCACATCTCCACAGCCTGGAAACCCCTCCAGGGATGGGGACTCCACCTGGCACAGCCCTTCACAACCCTGCCCAGCAAGACATTTCTCCTCAGCCCCAACCTCAACCTCCCCTGGGGCAACTTGAGGCTGGTTCCTCTTGTCCTGTCCCTTGTTCCTAAGAAGGGACCAACCTCCACCTTCCTACAACCTCCTCTCAGGGAGTTGTGCAGAGCCAGAAGGTCTCCCCTGAGCCTCCTTTGCTCCAGCTCCCTCAGCTGCTCCTCACCACACTCCTGCTCTGCACCCTTCCCCACCCTTGCTGCCCTTCTCTGGCCATGCTCCAACACCCCAAATGCTCCATTTGACACATACATAACACTAAAAACTTATGTACTTTCCATACAGTAAAGTTCTTACAAAATAAATCAAATTTTTACACCACAACAACCCCCAAGGTCCCAGCACTTGATGTAAACCCCAAACACCTTCAAAGCTTTGGTGGAGCCTGGAGGGGAAGGAGCACAAGAAAAATCATTCAGGGAAGCAGTTGGGGGATGGAGAAAACCTGACACTCCATAAACTGCTGGGAGGATATTTATAACACTCAGGGTCCTTCATGTACTCGTTCTGTTTATTGATCATAAAAAAAAAAGGAAAATCAATCCACGAGCTACATGTGTCTACAAACATAACACAGACACATTTCTCCAGGGGATTAGAGGGGAAACCTCAACCAAAAGGCACTAAAAAGGAGCCCAAACCACACCCGAAGGGCTCCCAAAGCCCTCAGCAGGTGGAGGAACCATCACTGGGCACCACCAAGGGCCAAAAATCCCATTAATGTGACGAGGGAATTGAGCTGCTTCAGATAAGTGGTGAAATTCAGGGGCTCACCAAGAGGAATCTCAGGGTGAAGACCTAGGGATGAAACTCTACATTTTATTCCTGAAAGAAACCCCAATCTCCTCATTGAGACAGTTTTAATTGATTGCTGCTCTTCAGAGAGAGAGGGGGAAAAATGACAGATGAGCTTAACTAAATCCCTTCTTTTAAGAGCCCTCATTTTATGTGCTACCCAGAGCAGATATTTATATATTAAAGCCTCAAGTCCTGAGGATTTTTTTTTTGCTTGACTCATGAGAAATTTCAATATTTGATCCTGACTTAAGGAGGAAAATTTGCTTGTAACCAAACTGGGAATTGGGGAAAGTGGGAGGGATACAAAGTGGACAGAAGAGCTGCAATGGAAAGATGCACCCAGGGATTGAGGGCCAAGGATGTTGTTGGAGAAGAGGAAGCCAAGAAGATGATCCAAGGGCTGGAAAAGAGTTGGGCCCTGCTCAGAAGCTCCAGGGAGACCTTCTTGGGGCCTTGCAGGACTTAAGAAGAAAGATGGGGAGGGACTTTTGAGCAGGGCCTGTTGGGACAGGACAAGAGGGGATGGTTTGAAATTAAAAGAGGGGGATTTAGACTAGAGAGAAGGAAGAAATTGTTGATGCTGAGGGTGGTGAGCAAACTTAAATTAACACACCACCTTGGGGAAAAGTCATTTATCTGCATTAGAGCCTCAAAGACCTCCTGAAACACCTCCTGGGGGTGCTGGGACTGGGTGGCAGCCTCAGCTCCAGCTCCTCATGTTCAGCTGCTGAGATTCAGAAGATGCAAAGGGGATAAATTCAGCATTAGCAGCTAATTCATTAGATTAATCCCAGATTTGGGTGTTTATCCAAGCTCACAAACCTCCCCAGCTTCACATGTGGTGATCTGAGGGATGGGTTTAGGAGCAGCTTTGTTGGCTCTATTTTTCTCTCTCTATCTCTCTAGTTTTCATCTCCATATCTTCAAGCCAAATAAAAGAACCTTCATACTTGAGGAGATCTCTCTCTGCATCTCCACAACCTTCAAGATATGCCTGGTGCTTTGTCCTCTCTACTCCCCTGAGCTGAGGAGCTGAATATCTCATTAACATCACAATCCTGAAGAGCATTTCTGGGTCACAACCACCAAACTCATCCTTTCTTTGGGCTACCACTTAAATCTAGGCTCCATTTCATTGAAAGATTTATTTTTTGTACCCAAATAGACTGAACTGATTTTTAGAATATAGAATCATAGGTGGGAAGGAAGCTTTGAAGGTCATTTAGTGCAACCCCCTTGCAGGGATCAGGGACATCTGCAACTATCTCAGGTTGCTCAGAGCCCGAACCAACCTCCCCTGCAATGGTGCCAGGGATGGGGCATCAACCACCTCTCTGGGCAACCTCAACCAGGCTCTCACCACCCTCAGCAGCAAAATTTCTTCCTTCTCTCTAGTCTAAATCTCCCTCTTTGAGTTTCAACCCATCACCCCTCGTCCTGTCCCAACAGGCCCTGATAAAAGAATTGTCTCCATTTTTCTCCCTTTATCTTTCCATGAAGACATAAGATGCTGGTGGGACAGGAGCATCTCTGTGCCCAGGACAGGCTGAGAGCCCTGGGGCTGAGGAGCTGGAGAAGAGAAGCCTCAGAGGGGATCTGCTCAATGCTGAGCAAGAGCTAAAGGGTGGGGGCAAGAGGCTGGGGCCAGACTCTTGGTGGTGGTGCCCAGGGACAGGCCAAGGGGTAATGGGAACAAACTGGAACCCAGGAGGTTCCATCTGGGCCTTGTTTGGGGTGAGGGTGTTGGAGCCTGGCCCAGGCAGCCCAGAGAGGTTGTGGAGGCTCCTTCTCTGCAGAGATTCCAAAGATGCCTGGATGTGATCCTGGGTGAGCTGCTGGGGCAGGAGGGTTGGAGGAGATGATCTCCAGAGGTCCCTCCCATGCTGTGAACCTTGACTACCCCTTCTCAAGCTACAACCCCCACCAGCAGGTCCATCTGAAGCCCATCACCCAACAGCACCTTTCCCACGGGGTGTCCTCAGCCTGCCTGGACCCATCTGAGCAGCAGGGGACTGGGGTCTATTACTGTGCACTGCAATAGCTCTTATTAATTCCTTTTTTCTTTCTTCTTTTCCTTGCTCTGCTCTTTTTCTTTTGATGTTCTTCAAAAAAAAGAAAGCAGCAGCCCAACTGCAATATCAAACAGAACAGACCTTTCCAAAGGTTTTGATAACAGCAGCCTGCTGAGTCCTTTTGAAACACAATTATTTTATGTGGGACTAATTCAGAGATAAAAGTCAGCTCTGTCAATAGAGCTTAAATCCAGCCCTGGCAGCACAGGCCCTCAAATTCCTCCTGGTTGGAAGCAACTCATTGACAGGAAGGTGTTTGCTTGGAGAGCTGCTGGGGAAAAGATCCAGGGGAAATAAAACCCAACCTGAGGAGAGCAAGAGGGTCTGGTCTAGACTTGATGACCTCCAACCCCTCCTGGAATGGATGAGGCAACCAGTATGGGGAAGCCACCAGATCTTCCCTGAGCCCCTCTCTTCTCCAGGCTGAACAAACCCAGCAGGTTAATTAAGCAATTTAATTAGAGCTAGATTAAAAGGAGACAAAATTCATTTCTTGGGGGTTTGGTGAAAGCTACTTCAGACTTGTGATTTATTTCCCCTTCTTCTCAGGTAAACATCTTAATCCCTCTTTGCTAGAGATATAAAATACACTTTCTACCTTGATCCTCAGCTGCAAAGAAACTTCATTCACACCTCAGTGGGTTTGTTCATTGTCATTCTGGTTCTGTCACAGCAAAGTTTCCCTCTCCCCCTGGAGCAGAGAAGATCTCCTGGTCACTTGAGGAGGCTCCATCACCCAGGAGGACCTGGAGTCCCCCTTCTGATTGACACCAAATGTCCTGAGATCTAGATGCTGCTGCCCAAGCCAAGCCAACCACAGCACCCCCAACCCTTGGATGAGTGATGGTGGAGGTTAGAACCCACCTAGACCTCCTCATGGACCTGCCACCACCCAGGAATTGGTCTAAACCCTTTTTACCCACAGGCACCATCCCTGGCAGCTCTGACTCCTCCTTCCCTGCTGCACTTCTCTCTAAATCACCCTTTTAATTTCTTCTCTTACACATATAAACCCCAAACTGGACCAAAGATGAGGAACAACAGATGACACCGAACCCAAAACTAAGGGAGTCACAGTTTCCTTGGACAAAACCATCATCAGAGCCTTGATCATCTGGGTTAGACCAAAAACCAGCCTGGAACTCTCCTTAAATTAATGAATTCTTCTTCAACTCTTCTTAAATTAATGAATTAATGCCCATGGTGGGGGGGTTGGAACTAGATGATCTTGAAGGTCCCTTCCAACCCTGACAATTCTATGATTTAAATGAATCTATGAATCCAAACAATGACACAACCCTGATGGTTGCAACCACCCCAGACGTGGTGCCACAAGCTCCCAGTAAAATTATGGGACATTGATGATTTGGGGGCTGTGGCCCTTCTGATCTTCCAGGGATGGAGCAGGACAAAGCCCCCCAAAACCCCAAATAATCAGAATAAAGTGCTACCTGCATCTCCTGCTCACATCCCTCAGCCTTCAGATGTATTTGGCACATCCTCTGGGTATCCAGAGTAAAAATGGGGCTATAATTTTTAAGAGAGTCTCATTTATGAAGAGCTGGAAAAGAGACAAGTCAAAGGAGGGAACATAAACCACCTGGTAGCTAATTTACAAGCTTTTATTTCTGAAGCTTGGGATATGTTGGCTTTGTAACAAGAATATATTCTCCACTCCTCTCTCTCCCTCATTCTCCATTTCCTGGGTTACTCCAGTTGAGAACTTCATTAATTGAAGCCCTCTGCATCCATAACTCAGCCCAGAGAAGCTGCTTTTCAAAGCTGGCAATAAAGGAGGATTTAGAGCTGCAAAGAATTGGGGTTGGTTCCAGCCAAACCCAACATAATCCCACTGGGAGGAACCAAAGCTTGTCCACAACCACCCCCCAGCTGCAGCACCACAGACTGAAGCCTTGGAGGAGGAGGATGTCAAGTCAGAGGAGATCCACCAAGAGAAGAAAACACGTGGGGAAAATCAGAGCACTCCACTTGGGATGAAAACACCCAAGCAAGAAGAGAACTTGCCCGGGATATGGTGTTGAAGGAACCCAATGATGGATTTGGAGGGATTAAGATGACAGAAAAGGGGTTTTTTTTCTTCATTTTTCAAGATGAAACTCAACCTAGAGGGGGAAATTTCTCCCTGGCATGGAAAGCAAGACTGAGATTTACTTCTAGAATAACCACCATGGTGGGGATGGTTTCAGCAACTCCAAGACCCTCCAAAAACCCATTTAAATAAGCACAACCCAACTCTGAAGGCTGCTCAATGAAAGCACCTCAATTGTCCACCACATCCCCTAGAAACCCTGAGCAGTCAGAGCCAGGGCAATGAATAGTTAATGATCCCATCAATCCCTCCCTGCCACATAAACATAAACACCTTTTTCCCTGTCCTGTGGGAGGGAATTAATGTTTTCTCACCCCCCTGCTCTGCCACCTTGAATTATTTCCCTGGTTTTATTACTATTTTAAGTTTTAAGCCTCCAAAGAGGCTCTGATGGGAATGAGCTACCAGGTTATCTGCAAAGTCCTTCTGTGGGCATCTGGGCATCTCCTCACACCTCCCAAGGAGATGGACCCCAAGAGAGTGACTGGGGGGACAAAGTCTCTCCCCACTCTAAGAGATGTTCATGACCACCTGAGCAACCTGAACATCCTTGTCTGTGGGATCTGAAGAGACACATCCCAGAGCTCTGAGGGACTTGGTGTGGTCCCCAAGCCACTCTCCATGGTATCTGGGAAGTCCCCAGTGACTGGGAAAAGATCATTACACCCATTTTTAATAAGGATGGAAAGAAGGAAGAGGATGGGAGCTACCAACCTGCCTGTGCCTGCAAAGATCAAGGAGCAGATCCTCCTAGAAGCTCTGCTGAGGGACATGAGAAGACTGTAGGATGCTCTTTCCATGCTGATGTAGAAGAAAAGGCTTTTCCAGGGGAATAACAGCTGGAAGTGGAGCCTGGAGAGGACAAGCTCCCATCTTGGGTGAGCACCAGGCTCCTAACTCAGCTCCCTGATCAGGGTTTGTCAGGTAGAACCTGCTGAGGCTGCACCAAGGAGAATTTACCACCTCTGGCAAGCACTTTGGGAGTGAAGAACACAAGTAAAACACTGCTGGGGACAGGGCTGAGAGCTACTCGAGCCTATTATGGGCAAATTTGGCTTCTGGAATCACTGAATCTGGATTTTTCCCCATTTTCTGCTTAAGTTGAGTTTGGAGCAGGGCTGTACATCACATTTACTTAAACATCTGTTACTTAAACACGACCTGTGCAGATTAAAGCTGCCTTTTATTACCTTCTGAGGAGATATTTTATATACTCCTCGAGTTCTTTCAATCAAATGCCAATAAAAAGGTAGAAGTGGGAGAAGAGAAGATGGAAGAGCTCAATATTATGGGTATTTGTGCATGTTTTTAGTGTGGGTTTCAATTTACAAGGTGCTTTCTGTCACTGCCATAAAGCAGTTAAGTCAAAATACCGAAAAAAAATTCAGATTTGAGGCTTTAATATAATTCCCTTAGCTGGGAAATATCTTTCTGACCTTCATTAATGCCTGTTAAGTGGGTTGTTTTTTTTTTTTCCTACTGCAGTGATTTCATCTCTTGCTACTCTGTGGAACTGTTAATGAATGGAGACTGTGGGAGGGAGCCACCTCCACCACAACCTGCTCCTATCTCCAGCATCTCCCGAGGTCTTTGAAGCACATCAGGACACACACACACTGATAAAGGAGTTGCCTTGATGTGTGATATTCTTTGCAGTGGCAGGAAAAAAGGAGGAAAGAATCTAAAATGAGGCTGGTTTCAAACCTGGCAACATGTTTAACAACCCTCTCCAGCTCTTGGCTTGGTTTGGGTTGCCCAGAGAGGTGGTTGATGCCCCATCCCTGGCACCATTGCAGGGGAGGTTGGAGCAACCTCCTCTAGTTGCAGATGTCCCTGATCCCTGCAGGGGGGTTGCACTAAATAACCATCAATTCTGTCCATTTAAACCTGAGCACACAAAGCCTGGTCAGCTCTAGGGAAGGGGAAAAAAAGGGGTTCAAGAAAAACCTTTTAATTTCTCCTGCATCCTGGAAGGTTTTTTATAAAAAGAGACTTTGTAGGACCAGCAACTTGGGGACTTGTTGGGGAGAGGAATCAACTCTCCTGCCCTTCCACACCTGAGATGAAGCAACGGGAGTAGAATAAGTAAGAGGAGCAGAGCAGCAGGAACCTGCAGCAGGCAGGGGATGACCATGATGGAGTAGAACTCATTTGTCAGGCTCCTTCATTAGCAGTGCCCACGTAGGCTCCCATTTACCCACCATTTAATTATGCACTGCAGCTCCCTGCCCATACACAGACACACCAGGAGCAGCCATTCATCACCTCCTGCCTTCATGGCTCATTCCTCTCCTGTCCTGAGTCTACACAGCAGCTTTTCTTCATCCACCCACCCCTCTTCACTTGTTTTTTCACCCTATCAAAAGGAGTCACCTGCCCCCCCAGCCCTGCAGCATCTCTGCTCCATCCCTTCATCCTTCCACCTCTGGCTGCTGCTGAAACCAGAAGGGGATTTTCTCACCTGCTTCAGCAGAGAACTGGGGGGACCCCAAAGGGAAAAGAGGCACAGGAAGGAGATTTTCCAAGGGTTTCACCTCTGGAGAAGAATCCTCAGTCATCTGCCACCCCAGGGGGGAAGCCAAGAGCAGGTCCCTGCACTCCACAAGTCACCTGCTCCCCCAACATCTTTCCCCTGTGCTCCCTCCTCCTCCTCATTTTCCACCTCCCCATGTCCCACACCTCCTCCATGTTCCCCTGGCTCCCTTCTCCTCCCACTCCCCAGCTCACACTAATGTCACCCTGAGTTACAGGGGGGGGGAGAATGGACCCCTTGGAGAGGAGTTAATGACAGCAGGAGCTTCCCTGTCAATCCTGGAGCATCCCCAGCTCCTGGAGATCCCTGGATTTCCAGCAATTACAGCTCCAGGAGGGGGGTGTCAGCCCAGAGCCCTTTGGGATCGACCCTGATTTTTCAAGGTGCCTTCAAACCACGTTATTACTGGATAAATTCAGGCTCCAGGCAAATCTGTAACTCCCCCAGTGCCACTGAACTGAGGCTGTTAAGGGAGTGATTTGCATTTAACTCTCCAGAGGTTTCCCTCCTGCTCAGAAAGCTTCAGAAGATGACATGGCCCTTGAAAAGCCATCTCAGGGAAGGTATTTGCTGGGAAATCTCATGTTCAATCTCTTTCTTCTCCATTCAGCCCATAAAGCTCTTTGCTAACAAGTTGTCTTTGCCTCTACCCATGCTGGGAAAACACCAATGGGATCCTTCTACCACCACTGAACCCTGGGCTGGTCTCCACCAGTCCCAAGGCAGGAGGTTGGACACAACCTCAGAGTTCTGGCACAGATGGTGAAGTGTCAGAGATGTTCCAGAGAAATCCTGTCCTGCTTCACATGGGTTTGAACCCCAAGAGCTCATTTCTCAGCATCTTCCTCCCATCTTCAACAGATCATCTACCAACTTGGCCCAGTGGACACCCCACCACCCCTCTCCTCTATCCCACCTTCTTCTCCACCAGCTGCAAGGCCCATGTGGTTGTGCTTTCAATTTTATACCATTTCTGTCTCACAGAATCATTTAGGTTGGAAAACACCTCGAGGATCATCAAGTCCAACCTTCATCCCAACATCTCCTTGACCCCTAGACCATGTCTTAAAGCACCACATCTACTCATTTGTTGAACCCCTCCAGGGATGGTGACACCACCTCCAGGGATGGTGACACCACCTCCAGGGATTCTATGAAACAATTTCCCTGACAATTCAACCCCTCAGTCAACTTTGATCAAAGAAGAACCTTTGAGCTCAAAACTTGAGATGAACACAAATTGGACTCGACTCTACTCAACTTGAGCCCTTCCAAGCAAGTTCACCAAAGGACTTGTCACCATTCCTGGAAAGATCCCAGCACATGGAGGTGGATTCACACCAACAGAGGCTGTTTTCTAGAGGTTTGCACTTGGCAAATGTTTGACTCTAGTTCTCCTCTCCTTGGACTTGACAAAATGACAAAACAAAGGAAGAGCCACCTGTGGTTGCTCCCAGTGATGTCATCTCCCTTTGCTATTGATCTCCCCCTCACAGCCCTTCACTTTCAAATAATGAGCAGCCCAGGAATAGAAACAGAACCAATCAATTATCCCCTCCTCCTAATTACTCAAAGCCAAACCTGGGGGAAATGCACTTTCTCAGCTCCTACAGCACTTCAGATCTTCAGCAAGGAGTGAGATCACCTGGGCAAGCTGCTCTGGTTCTAGCCCAAAGTCTTCTCCAACATGGGCAACCTCAAAACATCACCAGATTTTTCCCCAGTAAGAAGCAGCTTTACAGACTTTGAGGTGGAAGGAAAACCATGGGAAGAGACTGCAAAGAAAAGCTGCATGGAAAACGTTTGGCACACCTACAAACAAAGGGGCCTTTTCCCTACAAAAGTCAAAGTTTACCTCCCAGTAATTTCCTCCCACAGCCACTTCCTAATTGTTCATTAAAAGCCCATTAATTGCACGTCACATGCAGAATTTAGCACTGCTTGGAAGTGAAAATAGAAAACCCCAGGGGGGCCCCAACGTTGGCATGAAGACAACTGATTTATCCCTGTAAAATCCAGCCCTGGGTGCTGCTCATTGTTAGAACTTGAGATTTCTGCTTCAAAAATGTCCATAATTCCAAGAGAGGCTCTGAGCAAGCTGCTCTAGGTGCAGATGTCCCTGCAGGACCCCAGCTCTGACCTCCAGACTTCTCAGCTCCTTTTCTTTGGATCTTCAGGAGACAAGGAAGCTGCCAGAGGAGCTGCCCTCACCTTGCTACCAAGCAGCTCCTGGCTTCTGCTTCCACTGCCAGCTTCTTGCTGGAGGCATCTGATGCTGCCAGACAAGCTTTGATAGCAGAGCCTCCTCAGCTGCCCTGCTCTGAGCTCTGGGGAAGTGCCCCAAAGGTCCCTTTGTCCCTTCAACACCAAGAAATCATTGGCACAAGGCTGAAAGTCACTGGATTTCTTTAAATACTGATGTTAAGGGGGTTTTTTTAAGTGTTAAACCACCAGAGAAATGAATTTCCATCCCAGGGGAATGAAGTAGGTGCCTTGTGAAGGTTTGTGTGAACCTGAGATGAGCCATCAAGGGAGGTCAGAGGATTCCCCACCTGGAGATGATTTATTCTTCTCCTGGGATTAACATCCAAGAACAACCTTCCAGGAATGGGAAGTTAAAAGGGACTATTTCCCACCAGGCATCACTCACAGCCCAGGGCTCCCATTTGGCCAAACCCATAGAAGGAATGATCCCACATGGATGGAAGGGGACAACTAAGGACATCAAGCCATGGATACCTACTGCAGAAAGGGCCACAGAGCTTCACCCCATGCCAGGAACCCCCAAAATACATCATAGAGATGCTCCAGCTCCTCAAGGTCCTTCTGGGAGTGAGGGACCCAAAAGTGACCCCAGGATTTGAGATGCCACCTCCCCAGTGCCCAGTCCAGGGGGACAATCCCTGCCCTGCTGACCCAAGCCAGGATGCTGGTGGCTTCTTGGCCACCTGGGCACCCTCTGGCTCATCTTCAACTTGCTCTTGACCAACACCCTCATGCCCTTTCCCACCAGGCCCTTTCCAGCCACTCTTCCCCCAGCAACAAATGACCACAAAGAAGGAATATGGGGGTTTTTTCAGTCATGGTTTTGGGAAAATGCTTCCTGATTATAACTCCAAGAGCTCAAGCTCCTCCCAGGAGACAAAGAGGCAATTCCTAGGGCTGGGTTTGGAAGCCATTAACCACTCACTATTTCCTATTACAGAGTCATGCACACAAAAAATGAGAAACAAATCCCACTAAGTTGCTGGCAGGTCGTGCACTGAGAGGCCAAATTTTCATCATCCATTCTCTGAATTACCTTTTAAAATCTCATTTATTGCCAGGTTCAACTCGAGTCCTATTTGGAGCTCCCCAGCCTTGGGATGATCAGCATTTTACAGCTGCCATTTGTTACTCTTGGGTCGTAGCTCTTTCCTACAGGAGCCTCAAAGCATTTTAGTGTCCTTCAGAGACAGATCTTCAGCCTTAGCTGTGACCAGCACCTCCTCATCCTCACTTAAGCTGGGGAGGGGCTGTTGACAAGGGCTTGTAGTGATAGGATGAGGGGTGATGGCTTCAAACTGGAAGAGGGGAGATTTAGATAGAAATTAGGAGGAAATTCTTCCCTCTGCGGGTGGGGAGACCCTGGTTGAGGTCACCCAGGGAAGCTGTGGATGCTCCATCCCTGGAGGTGTCCAAGGCCAGGTTGGGTGGGACTTGGAGCAACCTGGGCTAGTGGGAGGTGTCCCTGCCCATGACAGGGGGTTGGAACAAGATGATCTTTGAGGTCCCTCCAACCCAAACAAATCTATGATATGACTCTATGAAAACCAAACATGGGGAGGCCTCAGCATGAGGGTTGCTCATGAGAAGGACCTTTAGGAGAAGCACTTGGGATGGAAACCTCCACATCATCATTTGCTTTGACCATGGAGAAAACAGGGTGAGTTAAACCCAGCTCCAGGAGTGTCTGCCTGAGGTTTTCTTGCTGTCTTTTTTTTTTTTTTTGAGTCATCCACTGACCCAGATTGACCTTGCAGGAAGGTTGACTTACTCCTGACACAACCCATTTACCTGCCAGCTGGGAAGGGAGATTTCTTAGTGGAGCCCAGCAAAGGGGGATGGGGGGGGAAGGTCCTGGTGAGGGAGGAGATGTCAGGAGCAATCAGGAGGAAAGAAATCATTATTGCTACCAGGAATTTGGGGGATTAATGCTCAGAGGCAGAGCTCATTTACTGAGATGGAGTCAAAGTCCCAGACACTCAACTCCTCTGCCCATTCCAGGGCTCTCTGAATTGTGCTCAGGTAGTTTCCTGCAAGCTGAGGGATGTGTTAATAAATACAGGATGGGATCGTGCTGTTGATTTGTAAGTGGAATTGCCCATTAAAGCCTGTCAAGGGTATTACCTGGAAAATAATAAATGGTATAATACAGCCCTGGCTTCTGCCAGAACCTATTCCTGATGGTACAGCTCTCACAGCCTCACACGTGAGGGATAATCCTGCTTGTTCTGCTGTCCCATCCAAGCTGGTCTTGAACACCTCCAGGGATGGAGCATCCTCAGCTTCCCTGGGTGACCTCAACCAGGGTCTCAGCACCCTCAGAGTGAAGAATTTCCTCCTAATTTCCAATCTAAATCTCCTCTCTTCCAATTTAAACCCATCACTCCTCATCCTATCACCTCAACCCTTCTAAAAGTCCCTCCCCAGCATTCTTCTAGGCCCCCTTCAGATACTGGAAGGTCTCCCTGGAGCCTTCTCTTTCTTCTCCAGGCTGAACAAGCTCAATTCTCTCAGCCTGGCCTCATGCTCACTTGCTTCAACCACCAAGCAAAAGTCTAACACCTTCCTCTCCACTTGTCACTCAGAGATGTTTAGGTTGGAAAAGACCTTTAAGATCATTGACTCCACCTAACTCTCCCAAGCCCACCACTAAACCATGTCCTTCAGCAGCACATCTCCATGACTTCATGTGAAAAGGAGGAGGAACAGAAGGAACAACACAACACCAACAGCTCAGAGGTGGCACATCCATACAGTGAAGACATTTTTGCTGCTGAGGGTGGGGAGAGCCTGGTGGAGGTTGCCCAGAGAGGTGGTTGATGCCCCATCCCTGGCACCATTGCAGGGGAGGTTGGATGGAGCTTTGAGCAACCTGCTCTGGTTGCAGATGTCCCTGCTCAGTGCAGGGGGGTTGGACCAGAAGACCTCAAAAGGTCCCTTCCAACCCAGTCTAGGATTCTACACCCTCTGTGATCCTTCATCAACAGCCTCACTCCATCATACTTCAACAACTTGAGATCAAGACAGATTAAACTTATGCAAGAAGCATCAGGAAGGGAGAAAAAAAAAAAATCCAGAGTATTCTTTCGGTGCATGTTTGAGATTAAAACCATTTCATACTCCATTCCCAGAGAACAATTTGCTCCACTGGTGGAAACCTCCCTTTGGTGAGGATCTGAACAAGTTCCTCATTTCCAGAGCCCTGGAGCTGCCCCAGTTTGAACATCAAGAGTCCCTCCCAACCTTGTGGTGAGCTCATTTTCCCCATCGATTGTAATTGAGTTCTATTAATGATGGCAATTCAATTAGAGGCCTATCATGAGGTAACCCAGCCTTTTAATAACCCCACCAGCTCCTGACAAATTCCCCAGCTTGATGGAGTTACTGGTAAGGGGATATCCCCCAGTGGGGGGTGTTACCAACCAGAATAATCCACAATAAACACCCCCAGGAGGGTTGGGTGGAGGGGAAGGTGCTTCCCCCAAAGCCAGGGAAGATTTATCCTGGCCTAATGAACTCAAACAACCTTTTTCTCCCTCTTTTTCTAATTGTTTAAACTGTTAAAAACGTGATGGATTAAAAAACACAATCTGATTTATTCTGCATTAGTAAGGGCTTAAGAGAATTGTGTGGGCAGTGTGGAAATGCAGCTGGTTACCCAGTTTTCTCTGGAATCCTTCAGCCAGCTGACCTGTATTTCAGATTAAAACCAGAATTTAGTCAGATTTCAGACCAAGAAGAGGGAGATGAGAGGGAGAAGCCTCCAGCAGAGCTGAAGAAACCTCCTCAAACTGCTCATCCAGGCTTTTAATTTCCCCAAACTCCTTCTTTTTGACCTCAAAAACAATGAGAAATCTAACACATAAAACCATGTGGTTTTTGCACTACATGTTCCACACCAAGCTTTAAAAGTTTGGTCACTGCCACCTTCTTCTAAGCATCCTGTGAAATGTTCTATCAACACTTGGGTCATAGGATATTTCAGCCCCTTCTGGAGTCTCTGTCACAGGCACTGAGAGAAATATCACTAAACACACACCTACAAATCCCAATGTCCTTTTGAAGAGCAAAGTCTGGCTCTAAGACCATGAATCAGTTGCATATGGATGACAAGAATCCTACTAAATCTTTTCACTTTGGGGAAAAGGAACCACAAGCACCAGGAGGTTTGGAAAAGGGATGTGAAAAGTGGGAGGATTTGGTGACTACAGGGAAAATCCCACATCACTGCAACCATATGAAATTATATATATATATATATATGAAATTTTAAATATATACATTAAATGCCACCTACACCCACCTCTTAAAATAACCCCCCCCTTCTGCTGGGCCACCCTTCTCCATGGCCTTTGCTCAAATCATTCCCCAGGTGGCTCAGCACAAACTCCAGCCAAAATTATAATTAGTAATTAAAATCCCACAGAGAAGTTGCATCAGCTCTGAAACAAGCACAAGACAACAAGGATCAGAACCTCAACCCAAGCAAAAAAAACATGTTGCTGCTTCCCCAGGCAACAGGTTGGGTCTCACCACAACCATGGGAAGAGCAGAGGGAAAGTTTATTCCTCCTTTTCTGAGCACCAGAAGGTAGATAAGGACAAAAAAAGGAAGGGAATATGAATGAAGAACCTTTTGAAATGTCCACTCCTTGCTCCTAAGCCAACTCTCCACTCCTGGAGAATCAACCTTCAGTGCTTCATGGAGTTCCATCTTTAGGAAGAGCCACTTCATGCATTTATCTCCAGGGACCTCTTGCAGAGCTGTCATGTTCTGGCTAATTACTGCTCTCCAAGCTTGACAGCCCCAAAGAAATCCCCATCAATTCAGCTGCAGGTCACACCTCCAGACAAGCAGGAGCCTTCACACACTTCACAAGCCAAGATTTCTCAGGTTTCCCCAACCTGTGCAGAGCCAGAAGGTCTCTCCTGAGCCTCTTTTGCTCCAGCTCCCTCAGCTGCTCCTCACCACACTCCTGCTCTACACCCTTCCCCACCTTCCTTGTCCTTCTTTTTAAGGGATTCCCTGTTCCCATCCTGGCTGCACCTGCCCCAGTGTGTCCCATGCAGGACTCCAGGGAGGACTTCTCCTTAGCTGCAACTGTGGAGACAGCAGAAGACACATGGTGGGAGCAAACAAAGACTTGAGGAAGAAGAGACAAGAACAGAAGGGAAAAAAAAGGAGAAAGCAACAAGTAAAGGCAACTTGGGAGCTCCTCACCTCACACAGCCCCTGTCAGCACCCCCTCTGTACCTGACAGGGTGCAACACAACCTGGACAGCAGGTTGGGAAACTATTCTTGTATAGAAATGATAAAAAATACCAACTAGGAGACTTGTCACTCATTGCAGAGCTCTTGTGGTGACTGAAGAGCTGACCTGAGCTCAGCTCAGCTCCAGAGCCTCTCTGAAGAGGTCTCACCCTGCAATTTAGGAAGCTCTCCAGCCAATTCTTGTCACCTCCCATGGTACATCCTCACCCCAAGGGTAGATCCTCACCCTTCCCAAAGCCACAAGACTCCCAATTTCCAGCCTGCAACATCATTTCCAAGCAAACACGACTCCTCCAGCTCCTCTGTTTGACAACCAATATTTTGCTGAAGCTTGGGGCAGCAATTTCAAGCAGTTTTCAAGGTATTTTGAATACTTGAGAGCATTTATAACATTACAGCACATATTGGCACTACCATTGACAAATCACTGTCAGCAGCAGAGACAGAAATTGAGACATTTTTGCTGTCTCTTTATCACATCTCCTGGAGAATTCCAGCTCCTTTCTAGTGGAGGCATCTCCAAACTCTGTTCTGTCATTAGCCCAATTTAGCTGTAGCTCTTCATGTCAAAGCAGAAAGAAATAACTTCATGAGGTTTATAACAGCAATAATACACTCTGGTTGAGCAGGGAAGTTACTGGGAGGAATCACAATTGCTTCACTTCCCATAGTCTGAGAGTTTTCCCTACAGGAGGCCACACAGAAGACAACCAAGGAGCAAATCTCCCCCACTCATGGTTCTCCACCCAGATGAATAAAAGGTTCTCCAGTATCAAGCATCCTTTCTCTGGAGGCTTCCAAAACCCACCTGGACATGTTCCTCTCTCACCAATCCTACATAACCCTCCTTTAGCAGGGGGGGTTGGATGAGATGGGATGAGATGATCTCCAGAGGTCCCTTCCAACCTCCATCACCTTGAGGTTCTTCAGCTGTTGCTTTGCAACAGAAGAAGGAGTCAAACAGATTGAAGTTTAGAGAAGGGGATGGAGAGGAGGAGATGGGTAATGGACACATGACAATTTATTTCTCCAGGACCAGAACCACTAACAATTGAAGCCACCCCCACAACACACATTGAAGGACATTCTTTCAATGGAGCAGCAAAGACCCAAAGAGAAAAAGGCATAAACTCAGCTCCTGAAGCCAGTTCCCTGCAAACCACCTGAGCTCAGCTCATGGTTTGGATGAAGAACATTGTGGTACCTATTTTTTGGCAGCATGGAGAAGGTGGCAGATGCCCTCCAGACCCTGCACCCTTGGGTGCTGCCTCCTGAGCCCAAGTTCTTGCTCCATCCAGCCCCAGGCACTTGGGCTGCAGTAAGAAGAAGGGAAAGGAGGACAGGGCCAGGGTGTTTACTTTGGGTTCCAATGGAAGTACAAAATTTAGGTCAACGTTTCACCCAAGGGATAATTGGAACAGAGCAAATGAATTTTTTTGGTGCCTTCAGTTAATTAATCATGAAAGGCTCAGTGGAATTTATCAGTACACTTTTTATTCAGGCAAGGCCAATGCTCTGAGAAATTTCCATCTATTTGTATTCCAGTCAAGAGAGTGGCTGCCCTGAGTCACACCACTGCAGGTCTGCACGTCCAAACGTGGTCCTCTCTTTGAGGGTCAGCTTCTTCCACAACTCACAGCCCCTTCCAGACCTTCTGGAAATTGGTTTTGGGACAGCAAACCTGAGGTGAGAACCTCCCTGTTGGGTAGGAACCATACAGGGGAGGGGTGACCCGCTGGGAAGCAGCTCTGTGCAGAGAAGGACCTGGGAATGTTGGTGGGATCAGCAGGTCAAAGGAGGTTGTCCTCACGTCTACTCTGCCCTGGTGAGGCCAGCTCTGGAGTACTGGGATCAGTTGTGGGCTCCTCAGGCCAAGAGGGACAAGGAGCTACTAGAGAGAGTCCAGTGGAGGTTCTGAAGATGCTGAGGGGGCTGGAGCATCTCTGTGGCCAGGACAGGCTGAGAGCCCTGGGGCCGTGGAGCTGGAGAAGAGAAGCCTCAGAGGGGATCTGCTCAATGCTGAGTAAGAGCTAAAGGGTGGGGGCAAGAGGCTGGGGCCAGACTGAGTGTCCCCACATGGGCCCAGCAGCACAAGGAACCCTCTCTTAGGCTAACATGGAGGAGAACCAACGAGCTTTAATCTGGTCAGATGTTAAAATACCAGGAAAAGAAACTTCTCCCCCAGCTTTCTCACATCCCCACACTTGCTGGAGCTCCACAACCACCTGCAGCTGGACACCCCCCCCAAAGCAGGCACAGAGGAAACACTCTATTTTGTGACATAAAAATAACACTTAAAAACCCCAGCACTGGCCCTCTAAAGGACATCTGGGGGAAAATCCATCTGCTGAACAACCCTGAAAGAGTTATTTGAGCTGTGGTGTCACTGCATTGACAGGAGATCCCCATTAGAAGAGGCCAACCCAGGTGTCACAAGCAACACAAGCTTCAAGAACCAAGCTGAGGCACAACCCAGGATAGTTTTAGACAACAGGCTACTGGGAAATACTGGTGCAGTTAAAATGTGAGGTGAGATGGATGCAAAACAAGGTTCTCTGGTTCCTGGCAGCAGAGTGAAAGCTCAGGTGGGGTGGGAGAAGGAGGCACTTGCTCCTCCATCTCCACCTGGGCAACACAGACATCAAGGTTTGTTTGAATTTCAGCTTGGTGGGATGATGTGAAGAACCCACCTGGATTGCAGGTTGCATCCCCACTGAGCCATGCCACAGGTTTGCTTCTCTTAGTCTGAGAAGAGTAGATGTAGTTAGTAAACATTTGGGACCTGGAAGTCCTGCTGGGGATGTGAGCCCTGAGAGCCCTGCCCCAAAGATCTGGCAGGCAGAGAAGGGTTGAGAAAAATAAGAGTATCTTGATGGTGTTACCCTGGATCAGCTCAGTTTTGTATCAGGGCATCACCACTCTTGGCAGAACCTCCTTGAGAACAAACATTCTGGACTGTGTATTTGAAGCCAGCCCTACTCGTGTATCCATATGGATGTGGGGAAGGGAGGAGTGAGGACAACACAACGTAAAACAGGAGCTAAATATAAAAACCCTCCAGAAAGCACAGAAAGACAGACTACTCCAAAGGAAATTGCTCATCCTCAGCTCAGCTCATTTCCATTTTTAAAAAGCCTCCCGTGAAAGCTCCGTCTCTCCCCGGGATCTAGTGGGAGTTGAAGGCACCAAAAACTCATTCATAGAAAAAAAAACCCAACGCTGAGATTGAGTTAAATCCCCAAATACACCCAAAAAAAGGAGGGAAAGCTTTTTGGGGTTACCCAGAACAAACCATACAGGTGATAACAACCAAGTGCTGCTGAATTTACATCCACCTTTAGCAGGAACACGTTTTCTCCCCCCAAAATGGCAAACACCTCCCAGCAGCTCCTCTTCCATCCACACACATGGGTTTTAACCCAGGAAAGTCCAACCTCACGTTTCACTTCTTGCCTCATCCCCCAAAACACTTTGCCCCCTGCAAACAAGCCTTGGCTCCAGCCCAGAATATGCCCCTGTCATTTGGTCCCAAAGTTCTGAGCACAGCCCAAGAGGCTCCAGGATTTAAGGGAGCAGGAGAGGAGTCGATCCCATTGTGCTGCATCTCCAGGAGCCCTTTGTTAGCAGCACCTCCTGCCCATTGAAGGGCTACATGAGTGAGGAGAAGCCACAGCCTGGCCCAAAAAGGGGCAGGATTTGCTTTTACTGGGTTTTGTGGGGTGAAGGGGGTGCTGGGGAAAGCACCAACTCACGACAGGCTGGGAAAACTTTGCCCAAGGAATGGGGTGCAAGGAGAAGGTGCCACCTTCAGCTGAACACCTGTATCATAGATGGGTTTGAAACGTGCAACCAACACACACAGAGCTGGAAAAAAAGCCTCTTTCTGCCACGGACAGCAAGACAATACAGCTGCTGGGGGGAGCAGCAGCTTTGCAGCATGTTTGGCCCCTGCCACAGCACAGAGCTGCTCCTTCCCATCCCCTCTTCTGGCAGCAGAGCAGCCTGCAAGTCACTCGGCTTCCACAGCACTGCCATGGCTCCCAGCCTTGAAGCTGCAAAGGCAAGAGTCACCTATTCAGCCTCCTGCTCCCCCCAGCAGGTCCCACCTTCCACACAATGCTGGGGACAGACAAAACAACCCTCCTGCTTCAGCCCAGGAGCATCCTCCAGTTCCCTCCTAACTCCCCCCAAAACCAGGAGGACCCAACGAGCTTGCGGAAAGAAAGCGCCACCCCCCCGGGCAACTGGGAGATGATGACCTGAGCTTCACCACAAGGAACAGAGGAGCCTTTTCATGGAAAAAGGACAAAAACAAACCAACCCTGCTTCCTATTCAGCACTTTCCCCCCCACCAAAACCTGCTCTAGGCTGGGGTGGGGAGTTGCTTCCCATTGTTCCTCCGGCGCTGCTGCCCGAGCTCGGTGCGGAGACGTGCGCTCGCATCCCTTGTTTTGTGTCCTTTCCAGGCTCCCCCATTCCCGAGGTTTCTCCTATTCCTCGGTTTCTTTGGGGGAGAAGGAAACAGGGAAGAAATTTCCTTGCAGGCATCTCCTTCCCCCACGCACTCGCACCCTGAGCCTCCTGCAAATCGAAGCCGCACTTTCTTACTTCCCAACACTTTGCGGCTCCCGCTCCCATTTCCCCTTTGCCTTCTTCCCCAGCCAACCTGGGCACCCTCCAAGCCCTTCTCCACCTCTCACCGAGCAGCCCCAGAGCCTCACTGGGTCGGGTCCCTCCATTCCTTCCCTGTGAGTTCCANACCCAACGCTGAGATTGAGTTAAATCCCCAAATACACCCAAAAAAAGGAGGGAAAGCTTTTTGGGGTTACCCAGAACAAACCATACAGGTGATAACAACCAAGTGCTGCTGAATTTACATCCACCTTTAGCAGGAACACGTTTTCTCCCCCCAAAATGGCAAACACCTCCCAGCAGCTCCTCTTCCATCCACACACATGGGTTTTAACCCAGGAAAGTCCAACCTCACGTTTCACTTCTTGCCTCATCCCCCAAAACACTTTGCCCCCTGCAAACAAGCCTTGGCTCCAGCCCAGAATATGCCCCTGTCATTTGGTCCCAAAGTTCTGAGCACAGCCCAAGAGGCTCCAGGATTTAAGGGAGCAGGAGAGGAGTCGATCCCATTGTGCTGCATCTCCAGGAGCCCTTTGTTAGCAGCACCTCCTGCCCATTGAAGGGCTACATGAGTGAGGAGAAGCCACAGCCTGGCCCAAAAAGGGGCAGGATTTGCTTTTACTGGGTTTTGTGGGGTGAAGGGGGTGCTGGGGAAAGCACCAACTCACGACAGGCTGGGAAAACTTTGCCCAAGGAATGGGGTGCAAGGAGAAGGTGCCACCTTCAGCTGAACACCTGTATCATAGATGGGTTTGAAACGTGCAACCAACACACACAGAGCTGGAAAAAAAGCCTCTTTCTGCCACGGACAGCAAGACAATACAGCTGCTGGGGGGAGCAGCAGCTTTGCAGCATGTTTGGCCCCTGCCACAGCACAGAGCTGCTCCTTCCCATCCCCTCCTCTGGCAGCAGAGCAGCCTGCAAGTCACTCGGCTTCCACAGCACTGCCATGGCTCCCAGCCTTGAAGCTGCAAAGGCAAGAGTCACCTATTCAGCCTCCTGCTCCCCCCAGCAGGTCCCACCTTCCACACAATGCTGGGGACAGACAAAACAACCCTCCTGCTTCAGCCCAGGAGCATCCTCCAGTTCCCTCCTAACTCCCCCCAAAACCAGGAGGACCCAACGAGCTTGCGGAAAGAAAGCGCCACCCCCCCGGGCAACTGGGAGATGATGACCTGAGCTTCACCACAAGGAACAGAGGAGCCTTTTCATGGAAAAAGGACAAAAACAAACCAACCCTGCTTCCTATTCAGCACTTTCCCCCCCACCAAAACCTGCTCTAGGCTGGGGTGGGGAGTTGCTTCCCATTGTTCCTCCGGCGCTGCTGCCCGAGCTCGGTGCGGAGACGTGCGCTCGCATCCCTTGTTTTGTGTCCTTTCCAGGCTCCCCCATTCCCGAGGTTTCTCCTATTCCTCGGTTTCTTTGGGGGAGAAGGAAACAGGGAAGAAATTTCCTTGCAGGCATCTCCTTCCCCCACGCACTCGCACCCTGAGCCTCCTGCAAATCGAAGCCGCACTTTCTTACTTCCCAACACTTTGCGGCTCCCGCTCCCATTTCCCCTTTGCCTTCTTCCCCAGCCAACCTGGGCACCCTCCAAGCCCTTCTCCACCTCTCACCGAGCAGCCCCAGAGCCTCACTGGGTCGGGTCCCTCCATTCCTTCCCTGTGAGTTCCACACACAACTGCCTTTACCATTTTTCACTAGAAAACGCGCCTGCCGAGCGAGGTGCAGCCCCAAAGAATCTCCTCCAGCACTGCCTGGGAGAGTTGGGAGCCAGACAACCACATATTCAGCTTTACAACCACCTCTTCTGCTCCACAGACAACCACCTCTTCTGCTTTACAACCACCTCTTCTGCTCTGCAGACAACCACCTCTTCTGCCTCACCAACTCGTGCTATTCCTCTGCCTGCTAAAGGCGACTCCTTCCCTTGGTTTCAGCCCCAAAAAGCTCCAAGCGAATAAATCCAGCCACAAACAGGATCAGGTGCAGAAGGGAAGGGGAGAGAACCCTATGGAACACACACTTAACACACCTATTATGCCACATTTCTTCCTTTTTTCCTTGAATTTCCTTCTTTCTAGCACTGCCCTTTCCCTGCAAGGCGCTTCTAAGCCCGGCTCCCCCTTCCCCATCTGCGCCGCCGACAACAAAACCCCACAAAAAAATAACAACCAACAACCCCCCAAATCCTGCTCGAGGAGGGGGAGCCGAGTCCATCAGCACAAGAGAAACGGGCACGACGCAGAGAAAAATCCCCCGTGGAAGTAGCAAAGGAAGAAAAGCTGAGCTGACTTACCAGAGACTCCAGGATGCAGGTTCGCCAGCGTCATCCCGAAGAGGAGAAAAACCACCTTTGGTACCCAAACACATCCAAGACTATTCTCCATATTTCAACAGCCACCTCCAGGTTCAGGTCCTGAGCACCAGCAGCAGCCACACATGCACCGCCAGCCCCTTCTTGCCTCCTCCTCGCTGGGCTCGGGGTTTTTTTTTTTCCCGGGATCAGCAAAAGGGGATGGGGTGCGGAGGGAGGAAAAAAAGTTGCATTCAGTCCAGGAGGCTCCCAGAGCGCAGGGAACTAACTCGAGGAGACGCAGGGGGCTGGGGAAGGGTCCTCCCACCGCTGGGAAACCATTCGGAGGAAAAATCCTGCCAAAAAACCAAGAAAATTCACAAGCCGTCCGGCGGGCATCAAAAGAGTCGCGGCGGCTCCATCTCCGTGCGAAGTGTAAGAAGAAAAAAACCCAAAAAAACCCCACCAACCAAGAAAAAACCCCAAAAAATAATAAAAATGAGAGGGAAACGGGGAAGGGGAGAAGGGAACAGCCCGGGGAGCGGGCGGCTCTGCCTCGGCAGGAGCGGGGCAGCGCCGCAAGCAGCCGCCGGAGGATGGGAAGGGAAGGGAGAGGAAGGGAACGCCCCGCCCGGGGCTTCCACCGGGCCCTGGCCCCGGCCTCTACCCACCCCACCCGGGACTTCCACCGGGCCCTGCCCGAGGCCCCTGCCCTGGCCCTGCCCACCCTGCACCATGTGCTCCAAAATCCGACCCATCTCTGCTTCTTTGTACAGAAAAATGTGGCCCTTGTACTCACATTCTTTGCTCTTCTTCCATGTTCATCTTCCCCGCTCCTGCGGCACCTCTTCTGTTCCAAACACCCAACACATCTCCTCTGTCTCCTGTGGGATCATGGAAGGGTTGGGTTGGAAGGGACCTTTAAAGGGACATCTGCAACTATCTCAGGTTGCTCAGAGCCCAAACCAACCTCCCCTGCAATGGTGCCAGGGATGGGGCATCAACCGCCTCTCTGGGCAACCTCAACCAGGCTCTCCCCACCCTTACAGTGAAGAATTTCTTCCTTCTCTCTAATAAATCTCCCCTTGTTTAGTTTAAAACAATCACAGAACGGTGTGGGCTGGAAGATCATCTCATCCAACCCCTCTGCCAAAGCAGGTTCCCCCAGAGCAGGTTACACGGGAGCCTGTCCAGGCAGGTTTTGAAAGTCTCCAGAGAAGGAGACTCCACAACCATCACTCCTTGTCCATTGACCCTTCCAAACATTTTAGTTTGCACTTGAGAAAAATGAATATTGTCTGAAGAGGAGAAAATCAGAAGAGACTGTTGGGGTTGCCCCATCTNGAGGAAGGGCGGGTTGCGGTGGCTTCACTTGTTACGGGCTCTGCCGCCCGCACGCCTGCGAGCCCGGACGTGCAGCCGCGGCGGCGGCCATAGGGGCGGGGGCCGCCGGGCGGGCGGGGAGCCNACCATGTGCTCCAAAATCCGACCCATCTCTGCTTCTTTGTACAGAAAAATGTGGCCCTTGTACTCACATTCTTTGCTCTTCTTCCATGTTCATCTTCCCCGCTCCTGCGGCACCTCTTCTGTTCCAAACACCCAACACATCTCCTCTGTCTCCTGTGGGATCATGGAAGGGTTGGGTTGGAAGGGACCTTTAAAGGGACATCTGCAACTATCTCAGGTTGCTCAGAGCCCAAACCAACCTCCCCTGCAATGGTGCCAGGGATGGGGCATCAACCACCTCTCTGGGCAACCTCAACCAGGCTCTCCCCACCCTTACAGTGAAGAATTTCTTCCTTCTCTCTAATAAATCTCCCCTTGTTTAGTTTAAAACAATCACAGAACGGTGTGGGCTGGAAGATCATCTCATCCAACCCCTCTGCCAAAGCAGGTTCCCCCAGAGCAGGTTACACGGGAGCCTGTCCAGGCAGGTTTTGAAAGTCTCCAGAGAAGGAGACTCCACAACCATCACTCCTTGTCCATTGACCCTTCCAAACATTTTAGTTTGCACTTGAGAAAAATGAATATTGTCTGAAGAGGAGAAAATCAGAAGAGACTGTTGGGGTTGCCCCATCTCTGGAGGTGTTCAAGGCCAGGTTGGATGGGGAGCAACCTGCTCTAGTGGGAGGTGTCCCTGCCCATGGCTGAGGGGTTGGAATGAGATGATCTTTGAGGTCCTCTCCAACCCAAACCAGTCTCAGACCACACAACTAAGGCCAGGATTGAAATCCCAGCAGAAATCTGCAGCTTGAATGCTCTTCTTCTGGGGTTCTGGCTTTCAGCAGGACTTTCTGCCAAGAATAATTCAAATACTCCTCAGCAAACCAATATCATCAGCCTCCCACCATTGCCTTGGCTTAATTAGAGCTTGTCACACCTCAGGTCAAACCCTGGGGATCCCAAGGAATAAAAGGTTGGGGTGTGCCTTAAAATAACCAGGCTCTGCTCCAGGGCCAC
Source organism: Brachypteracias leptosomus (assembly GCA_013401335.1). NCBI lineage: Eukaryota > Metazoa > Chordata > Aves > Coraciiformes > Brachypteraciidae > Brachypteracias > Brachypteracias leptosomus. The sequence continues at coordinate 82,436 of VYZX01024898.1, forward strand.
CAGATTTGACTCACTACCACTTTTTTCTAGGATCTGGTTCCTTCTACCTCAAGAGACCTGTTCAAAACCTTGACTATTTCTTTTCTTACTGACTTTTACATCCCAACAAGCGTGTTGAAGGTACTATTATCCCCTCTAGATGATGTGCAATTACCTCCTTCCCGTGTCATTTTCTCCTCCAGAATTACCACTCCCCTTTCACTTGCTGCAAGGAATATTTTCTTCACCCAACCCTGCAGCAGATCAGAGCCCATCATCTCATCACCCTCACTCAAGCACCTTCTCCACCTAATTAGAAAATCAGAGAGAGTCAAACCAAGCTGCAGTGAGGTTTGCTCCTTTCCTACCTCTTCTTCTTCCCACCAAGAGGCCACACCTCAAATCCTGGGGTCAAATTTGGGGCCCCTCCCTCCAAGAAGGACCTTGAGGGGCTGGAGTGTGACCAGAGAAGGGCAAGGAAGGTGGGGAAGGGTCTAGAGCAGGAGTGTGGGGAGGAGCAGCTGAGGGAGCTGGGGGGGTTGAGCCCTGGGGGTGCTGCTCTTCTCCAGGTCATTCTCACTGATCCTCAGCACAATTCCCAATATTTTTAGGAATTTCCTTGCTGGAGATTCCATGAAGGTCCAACCTGGTATCTCTCTAGAGGATGCCAACCAATTTCTGCTCTCACACACGTGGGTCCTGGTCCCAGCTGGCTGAACCATGGACTTTTCTGGCCATCTGGGAGCCAGCTCAGCCTTATAAATTTATGAGTGACCTTCTTTCAGAGGAAAATGGAGCTGTCAAATTCTCTGTGACTTCCCATCAGCTGCTCAGGTGCCTCCTGCTGCATTAAGCTCTCTGATGGGTTGCCAAGATGTTTCTTCTCCTAAAGCAGCTCTGAAGCCTCCTGCAAAGATCTATTTTCCCTAGAGAGAGGGAAGGCAAAGTCCAGAGCAGCTCGTGCCAGCACATGCTACAGAAAATCAGCAATTCCTGCCCCTCTCTGGAAAAATCTCAGCTTCTGCCTCTTCCTCAAGGTTATCATCTCCAACCTCAACCTCCCCTGGGGCAACTTGAGGTCATCTCCTCTGGTCCTCTTGTTCTTTGGGAGAAGAGCCCGACCCCACCTGGCTCCAACCTCTTTGCAGGGAGTTGAGAGCAAGAAGGTCTCTCCTGAGCCACCTTCTCTCCACCTCAGCTCCTCACCACACTCCTGCTCTAGACTCTTCCCCACCTTCTCCGGCCACTCTCCAGCCCCTCAAGCTCCTTCTGGGAGTGAGGAACCCAAACCTGACCCCACTCTCCTCTTCCCTCAGGGATGGAGACAAACATCTGCCCATTTTATTTCCCTTTTCTACATTGGACAGTTCAAAGCCCTTTATTAGGATTGTGTCCAAGATGAGATGAAATAACAATGAGAGGAAAAAAATAGCCCAGAGCATCTCCAACCAACCCCAGCTCCACGTGACATAGACTCCACAGCCCAACTGCTGGCCAGCAGTGATTTGTCCCTTCAAAACCTCTTTTACATCCCCCTCGTTGTTTCAAAAGCCACATTTTGCCTTGGAAAGCTGTTGTATTTTTTTTAATGGAAAGTTAAACTGAAAAATTCTCATTCCATCTGTTTCATCTCATCGTGCTCTTGTTGGGCTGCCAAGGAACTGGTCGTTTACAAAGTGCTCACTCAAAGTCCTGCTTTCCCAGGGCTGGAATCAACTCAGCACCTCCAGCTGTCCCTGGTAGATTGTCCTGGGTTTGAGGGTTGGGGCCAGTGGAACCAAGAAGTTTTGGGGACTTGAAACAGATCTAAAAATACCCCTAATGGAGGTCTGACTTCTACAGATAATGGCCTTTTCCTCCAGGATACATTTCTTCTAGGGTGGGTGGAACTAGATGATCATTAAGGTCCCTTCCAACCCAAACCCTTCTATAACTTTGACATTTTAAATCACACCCACCCCCAAAACTTCCTCTTTTTTCTCCACCAGCTTTTCTCTCCAGGCTTCTGACTTTCTTCACAATTAGTTGCCTAATGCTGCCTAAAATAGAGGCAGGAATCTTCACTCTCCCTCTCAATCCCCAGGGACCATCCTTTGAGTGCTCAAAAAGCATCATTTCATGACAGGAGCTGCTCAGCAGCTCCCAGAAGCAGCATCCCAGGATGTGGTATGTCCTTCCCTAGTTATGATCCAAGCCAGGATGCTGGTGGCTTCTTGGCCACCTGGGCACACTCTGGCTCATCTCCAGCCAGCTCTTGACCAACCCCTCCAGGTCCTTTCCAGCTTCCCCAAGCCTGGAGCATTCAAAAAATAAACAAGTAATGGGAAAATTTGAAGAGTAGGCAGGAAGAGAAAAAAAAAACCATCAGCTTTTGGGTAAGATGCTTAAGAAGGCACAGAAGTCCAGGAGAAGAATTCCAGATGATAGCCAAGAAATCCCTTTTCAGCCTGAGATCAAGACTGAATCCCAACCAAGCAGAATGCCTCCAGGCACCTCAAATCTTTTGCTTTAAGTCTTAAGCCAGGACCTTACAGGATTGAAGAAGGGCTCTGGAAAGATCTAAGTACCACAGAGCACTTGTACTAATTAGTCCTGGCACTGGGCAGTGCCAGAGCTGTCCCTAAACTCTCATCTCAGAGGGTTTCCTGCTCCTCAGCAGTAACTGAAGAGGTAATCCAAACCCTGCCTGATGATGAAGGTTCATCTGGTGAGATCTCAACCTCCCCTCTTCCACTTTGAAGCCATCACCCCTCATCCTATCACTCTCACTACACCCAGGAGGTTCCAGCTGAGCAGGAGGAGCAACTTGTTTGGGGTGAGGGTGTTGGAGCCTGGCCCAGGCTGCCCAGAGAGGTTGTGGAGGCTCCTTCTCTGCAGAGCTCCCAAAGGGGCCTGGAATCCTCATCAAGCTGCTCTGGGTGCTCTGCTGGAGCAGGGAGGTTGGAGGAGATGATCTCCAGAGGTTCCTTCCAACCCCTACCATGCTATGTGGGATTTTTGTACATTTCTGACCTACCTTAATCCAGCACCATTTACAAACTCATTTGAAAGCCAGAATCTGCCTTTCAAGGTAAGAATTTCCATGAGGTTCCTGAAGCCACGGGGCATAATCTACATGCACATCTTGATTAGAAGCCAAGAAAACTCAGTGTGCAAACAGCCAGATTGCTCTGAAGGCACATTAATCACACACCAATGAGCTTCATGTTTGGTGTCCAGCACTGAACCTTGCAAACCAAGGGGTCTGGAGCAGAGTAACCCCAACCAGACAGGGCAGAGAACATCTCTGGGCATCACCCAGACACCTTGTCCTCCAGTTTGTGGCACAGTGTCTGCTCAAATCCATCCAGTTACCTTCTGGGTTGATTCCTCCTCTGGTTTTAGCTTGGATGATCTTGGAGAACCTCTTGCTAGGTGGCTGCTTGGGAATTATCCACACCTGCAATTCTGGTGAGTCTGGAATGGGTGAAATCCACACCTGGCAACTCTGGTGAGTGTGGAATGGGTGAAATCCACACCTGCAATGCTGGAAAGGGTGAAATAACCAGTTAGAGGAATGTCATTTCCTAGTGAGCAACCACCCCTCTCCTATGGGATCATGGAAATAACTATCCCTGTCCTCTGAGCTGACCTCCTGCTTCAAAGGAGCCAGAGAAACCTGGCTGTCTTTCAGCAGGGAGCTTCCCTCACTCCTGTAATTACTCCCAGTGAGCCCCCAGTTTCTACCAGCAGCCCTTGGGATGACTCCAGCTGTCCCAGTTGCACCTCACAAAGGGACTAAATTGAACCCAGAGCTGTCCAAGGGTGGGTTCAAGACATTCCCAAATGCTCAGCCAGCAGTAATTTAAATTCTTTACTACCCCTAGGGTAGATGAAGCTCCAGATCTACTCTCTGAAGCCTGAGGTGCCCAGTCCAGCCCCTGGCAAACCAGTACCACAGCAACTGGCACATCTGTAGTACTGGGAAAAAAAAGCCAAGGGGATGAAGCAGCTGAGCAAAAACAGTCCAAAACTACAAGGAATACAAGTGGGATTTTGCTGCCATTTCTCCCCGTCCTGAAGGATCTCCTGGGCCAAGTAAGAGAACCAGCAGCCAACTGGAACTGCTGGAGAAGCAACGTGGGATAGAAAGGGAGTTAGGAGCTGCAAAGAGGTTTCCCACCTCATAGATCCACCATAAATGTCCCTCCTCTCATGGAAAAGCCCAAGGAAAAGAAGAGAACTTGTGCTGTCCTAACCTTTTTGCTCCTTCTACAGAAGCTTTCAAGGTTTCCATGAATTCCTGTGAAAATACTGAATTAATTTGCAGGTGCTGAGGTGAAGCTGTGGCAAAGCTCAGGAAGGTGCAGCAAAGAGCTGGGGAAAGCCCTGGACAAAGCTCTTCCCTTGGCAGCACCATAGAAAATGGAGAGAAAAGAGTCAATTGAGGATTATTTCATCCTTTTGGCCATTTTTAATGGGGTTTTTTAAGGAAGCAAAGCCCATTGGGACATGATCTAGCTCTGGGTCTTTCTGTCCTTTCTCTCTTTAAGATGTTGATTCCCTGGAAGTGAGTTTGACAGAAGAGAAAAATATTATAAATAGCCCACATTAAAGGCAGAAAAGCCTGAGTCAGAGGTTAATAGGCAGCAGAGAATCCTATCCAGGAGACACAGAGCTATTGAAAAAAAAACAACCCACCCAGAAATCTCTCCTCTGCTCAGAAAATAAGTGATTCTATTACTGACCTACTCAGCAGAAAAGCAAGTCCCTGTTGCACACACAATCCCTGACACATCATGATCAAAAGCTAAAGAGACAAGGCCAAGGGGAAGGGAAAAAGAGGCAGTGGGAGCAGAGAGGTCATGGAACAGCAGCTACAAACCTTCCTTAAATTCAGGATTTCTGCATCCCAGTCACTCTGCTCTGGCCCTTCCAGAAAGAAGGAGAAATTGAATTTCCAAGTGGAATTCCTACCAGCTGCCACCTGACAACTTGGATTTAGTTCAGGCTGGGGCCAGGTTGCTCTAAATTAGCCCTTTCTTAGAGCTACATCTGTGTCCATTCCCTTCTTCCAAACCCTCTGTGCTTTCCAACTTTTTAGCTCTGCTGAAAGAAGATCTGCCCCCAAAATTCACACCCCAAATGATCACATCCCCCTTGTCTAAAACCTTCAGTGTCTGTGTCAAATCTGGCAGGGTTGGAAAAGATCTTTAAGATCCTTGAGTCCAACCAGGGCACCACTAACCCCTGGCCCTCAGCACCACATCTCCACACCTTGGAAACCCCTCCAGGAGGGTTGTGGATGCTCCATCCCTGGAGATGTTCAAGAGCAGGTTGGATGAGACTTTGAGCAACCTGCTCTAGTGGGAGGTGTCCAATATTAGAGCACACTTCCAATGCTGAGTGAGCAATGAAGCCATTTACAGCCCATCATGCTGAGGAGATGCTCAGCTGGCCAAGTGCAGCATCACTTCAAATCCCTGAGCTCCCTGACACCTCCCAGAGCAATTTCAGCAAGCATTAAAACCATCAGCATCCCCCCTTCATCACTGCCAGGGTTCCAGGAGCTGTGACAGCAGCAGGATGGTGGATCAGCCTCTTCCCCACACACAGTCATTGGGGTGGCAGGAGCTCAGAGGCTTTTGACACGAGGGTGTCAAGGGTTCAGTCACCTTCTTCCCAGCAAATGAACGTGGCAATTAAAGCAAAGAGCATCAGAGCAGAGCTGTAATTTGTAATGTGAGGGGCTGTTCAGAGGAGAGGGGGTGGAGGGCAAGGAACAATCGAAGGTCTGTGGCTCCCTCACCTCTGGTTCATTTGTCACCTCCATGATGAGCAGTGGAGAGCAAGAGGAGGTAGAGATGGAGAAGAAAAGCTGCTCTGGAAGGGGCAGCTCTTCAAAATCCTAAGAGGGAAGGAGCAGCACAGCTCCACGTGTGTCAGAGTGGACCTCAGCAAGACACAGCCCTTGGCTTGAGGAGGAAGAAGACAAGAGATGTGGCCAGGACACACCTGGAGCAACCAAGTCACAACTTCTCTGACTTCAGGTCACAGCCCCCAAAGTGAAACTATTTGAATATTCCTTTAATAACCTCCTTTCTGTTGCCCTCAAGATTAGTCAGGCTCTAAACCTCTTCTGTTCCTGAGAGATGAAGATGGTGGCACTTCAGCCACCACCAAAACATTTCACCACCTCCCTGGACCACCTCTAGAACCTCCCTGGTTATTACCTTGGGAAATGCTTTGGGAAATCCAAATGTGAGGCAGTAGAAGCAGCATGAAGAAGGTACCATGAAGAGACATCAGCCCAGGGTCAACCTGCCATGGTGGAACCTGCAAGAGGTGACAACAGTGCTTCAGTCTGGGGCAGGAAGGTCTCCAGCCTTATCCACCACCAAGCTTTGGATTTGGTTGCAGAGAACACAAACTAGATTCTTTGGGTTAAAATAAAGCAGAAAATGAGCTCAGGGACATCTGCAACTAGAGCAGGTTGCTCAGAGCCTCCTCCAACCATCCCTGGAATGGTTCCAGGGATCAACCACCTCTCTGGGCAACCTCAACCACTCTCAGAGTAAACAATTTCTTCCTTCTCTCCAGTCTAAATCTCCCTCTTCTAGTTTAAATCATTCCCCCCTGTCCTGTCCCAACAGGCCCTGCTCAAAATACCCACATGAGGCCACCACTTGGAGGAACTTCTCTCCTCAAACCCTCCACCAGCAGCCAGAACTCACCCCTTGAATTCTCCTGAGACAAGCTGGAGTGTAAAGAACTTCAAGCTGCTGCTCTCCTGCTACCAGAGTATGCAAACACCTCAATCTGCTCCATCTCCTCCTTGTACACTGTTGTTTGCTCATCTTTCAAGCACTGCTACTCTCTCTGTTTGCTCCAGGTCTCCTGTTCTTGCTGTTTACCCGAGAAGCCATTGATTTGTTTAATTTCTTTTAGCAATGCCCAAAATCTGGATGGCAATAAAAGCTAGGTGTGGTCCAGTGGATTTCTTCATCCAGAAGAAGGTTCAAAAGACCTGCCATGGAAAAAGCAGAGAGAGAATCATGTAAGTGCTTCTTCAAGAGCAATAAAACCCCAGGTTGTGTTTGATACCAATTCCAGGCCCTGTGGTGCTTATTTACATAGCTGGGCAGAGAGAAGAGCAAGAAAAAAAAAAGGTCTGGCCCTCCAGAGCTTCTCCTCCCCTCTGCTAAAGCCTCTGGAGCTCAAGGTGGAGAGGGGAAAACATTTGGGCTCTGCCAGGGATGCTCCCTCCCACTCCCAGAATAAACTTGTCAGTGGAGCCAGAAATAACTGAGAAGAGAAATAGGAGGAGTTGTGTGAAAACAGTTCTGGGTGCAACCAGCTCCTGGTGTATTCCAAGGTTCTATCCAGAGACAGGAGACAGAAAACAAACTGGGAGTGTTGGCATCATGCCTAGGAGACAAGCAGGCACCAGCACAGCATCTCTGCAAGGTATCTGGGGGACATCTGGGGTGGTGGGGCCAGTGCTGGGCTCCCCAGGTCAACAGAGACAAGGAGTTGCTGGAGAGAGGCCAGTAGTGGAGGTTCTGGGGGGACTGGAGCATCTCTGTGGCCAGGAAAGGCTGAGCTGGAGAAGAGAAGCCTCAGAGGGGATCTGCTCAATGCTGAGCAAGAGCTAAAGGGTGGGGGGGCAAGAGGTTGGGGCCAGACTCTTGTCAGGGGTGCCCAGGGACAGGACAAGGGCTCAAACTGAAATCCAGGAGCTTCTACTGGAACAGAGGGTGAAACTTGTTTGGGGTGAGGGTGTTGGAGCCTGGCCCAGGCTGCCCAGAGACGTTGTGGGGTCTCCTTCTCTGCAGAGATTCCAAACCCACCTGGAATCCTCATCCCCCTGCTCTGGGTGAGCTGCTGGAGCAGGGGGTTGGAGGAGATGATCTCCAGAGAAAAACCAACCTCCTGGAAGCACAAACACCAACTCCAGCACACTGCTGCTGCCCTTACACATAATTCTTCCCTCCAACCATCAATCAGTGAAGCAGGACAAGTGTCTCTGCATCACACACCCCATCACCCAGCAGGGGTGCTTGAAAGCCCAGCACCAAGGCCACCTGCTCCCTGGCTCCACAGCCCACTGGACTGGGAGATGCTGGTGTCAGATGCACAGGAGTGAGCCAGCTATAAAAATAACTGATGCTTCCATCCAAATGACCCCTGAATACTCTCAGCTGGAGATAAAAAAGATGTTTATTCATGGACCTTTCAGTGCTGCAAACATCTCAGAGGCATTAATCTAACGTGTTACATCCATAGAATGGGTTGGGAGGGACCTCAAGGATCTTCTAGTTCCAACCACAGCAGGGACACCTCCCACTAGAGCAGGATCAGAATGTTCAGGGTACGACCTGTTTGATAAGGAAAATAAATCTCATCTTTATTTTTTAATAGCTCTGCAACATCTGGCTTTGAACACTGTGGGTTGGCAGCAGATCTAACCCAGGGTGTTCTTGTCCTTCACTGCTTGAGATGCTCCTGCACAGATCATTTGGGTTGGAAGAGACCTTGAAGATCTTTAAGTCCAACTCTTAACCCATCCCTGCCAGGGCACCACTAACCCCTGGCCCTCAGCACCACATCTCCAGGGCTTGGAAACCCCTCCAGGGCTGGGGACTCCAGCCTGGCACAGCCCTTCAGGACCACGGACAGCAACAAATTGCTCCTCAGCTCCAACCTCAACCTCCCCTGGGGCAACTTGAGGCTGGTTCCTCTTGTCATAAAGTAGTTTGGGTGGGAAGGGACCTTCCAAGGTCCCCTGGTCCAACCCCCCTGCTCTGAGCAGGGACATCTGCAAGTGGAGAACCTCACCCAACCTCCCCTGCAATGCTGGAGTGAAGCTCTCACCCTGTCTCCTCTGAAAGGGCCCATCTGGCCCCTCACCCCTCATTTGGCAGCAGAAGACCCCTGGGACCCCTCATTCTGCACCTCTTGGGTGATGCCCAGGAAGGGAAGAACCATCAAACACGAGCAGGCCCCAGGAAGTCAATCAACCAATCAATTAATCAATAAAGACCATGTGGGGCAAGAGGACCTGGGCTCAAACACTCCTCAGCTGCACTGAGGCTCTGCTGGAGGATCCCCTGGTGGGGAATGGGACTGACCTTGACCTCTGCCTGCCATTAAAACAGAGATTGCAGGGAAAAGAAAGATTGAAAAATAAAGAAAGATTGAAAAATAAAGAAAGATTTAAAAATAAAGAAAGATTTAAAAATAAAGAAAGATTTTTCTCTTCCTTGCAAGAAATTTCTCTTGTTTCATCACAAATTAATTCATCCTTCCCATTTAAACTGCATTTTAGCCACATTTATTAAATGTTTCTAGTGGAAAAGGTGACTTTTTTTAAGCATGAGAAGGCAGAAGACTGAAAACTCCTTTTTGCCACTGGAGATTCTTCAGTGCAGGTAGATCTGCTGGACTGGGGCTCATGGATTAAGCTTTATACAGAGAAAACACTGATTTGCACTGAAAACACACACAGGGGAGGGGCTGGGAGGAGAATGTGATGCTAATATTATAGAACTCTGGAAATAAAAGCAGAAAAAGCATCTTACTTACTTGGAGTATTATATTCAAATATATTTCTAGGTTTTATTATATAATTTTGGAAATACAAGCAAGAAAAGCAACTTATTTTCTTGGAGTGCTCTATTCAAATATATTTCTAGATGTTATTATCATATAACTCTGGAAATACAAGTAGAAAAAGCATCTTATTTTCTTGGAGTGCTCTATTCAAATATATTTCTAGGTGTTATTTATATAATTTTGGAAATACAAGCAAAAAAAGCAACTTATTTTCTTGGAGTGCTATATTCAAATATATTTCTCTATCCAGAGGACACTAAAGGACAAATAATTGCTCCCCACTCCATCAAAATTCAACTGTTCCATCAACATAATTGAATTCCAAGCTACCCAAGCTCATTTAAACCCCTGTTCAAGCCATGATTTAAAGACTTGCAGGGCTGGAGAAAGCATCATAGCCCCAGGTCAATTATCCCAAGAGTTAATTGCATTCATTGTGGAAATCACCTGCATTATTTTGTCACAATTCTCTTGCTCAGGCTCCCAATCTGTGCCCCACGACCCTTTAACCCCCAGGACCTCTTGGAGATGACAGAGATTGAGGTTTGCCTGAGGAGCTGCCAGTTCCAGGGGAGATCAAATGGTCATAAAACAGAAAAATGCCTTTTTCCCATATTAATCTTCAATGGGGTTTGGGAAATGGAGAATAAATAGAAGATGTTTGGTTGAGTTTGGGGTTTTTTTCCCTGTTTATATGGGATTTAAGAAGAATTTTGCAGCATTCAAGGGGGCTTGGAGCAAACTGGTCTAGTTGGAGGTGGCCTTACCCGTGGTTGGAATGAGATGATCTTTGAGGTCCCTTCTCTCTACTGAATTTCCTCCAGTATTTTGCCTAAAATCCTTATTAAAACCCCATCACCCAATGAGGATGGTTGGGATCATCCCCCCACCTCTGCTCACACTGCAGATATTACAAATGCAGGACAATTTAGCCTAGAGGGTCACACAAACTACCTCTAAATAACCTATTTTTGAGTGCAGAACAGATTGCACAAAACACCAACATGCCCAACATTCCCCACCAGGGGAATTTATTGGTTTCCTTCAAGCTACATTTAAATTTCACTTCTCTCCTCAATATTTGGGGGGAGAACAAAGCAGGAATGTTTCCAATGAGACATATGTTTGTTTGCCCTCTGGTGTTACCTCTCCTGATGGATCCTGGATGGGAGAAGGAGCTTTTTGGCTACAAACATGAGGAGAAACCACCTCCCCTTCCATCATGGGAGGCTGATTAGCAGCATTGTTGGAAGCCCTTCATTTAAAAACCCCTTGGCAATCCCACCCTTGTGCTGAGAGGGTTTGAAGCAGGAGGAAAGAAGGGAAACACTTGAGGATTGCAGGAATTCTAGCTAAGAATCCTATGCCAGGTATCACCAGGATTGGACCCAAAGGGTGTCTGAGCAATGGGAACCCACCAGGAACCTCTCACCAAAGAAGTTTTCATTCTTTTCAGGACTCCTGCCTCAGTTTCCCCCCAGCCATGAGATGCACACAGCATAAAACCAACCTCTGAGCAAGAGGAAAGAGGAATCTTCTCATTTATTAGCCAACTCCACCCTCTAAAGAGAAAATAGATGAATAGATTGAAGAGGGGATGGTTCCTCTGCTCTTCAGCCTCATTCCTCTCTGCCCTTGGCCTTGCTCTATTTCCCTACTAATCTTGTCAGAGGAGAGAAGAGATGTGGGCAGGCAAGGCATAAATTTCCTCTCCTCTCCACCAGCATCAGCAGGATTTATAAATTATCTTCTCCCTATTGACTGGAGCCTTCCAGCACCACATCCCTCTGCCTGGGGCTGAGAAGGTGGGAATCCAGTGGGAGATTGATGGTGGTGAGGAGGGAAAAGCCACAAAGGTCAAGGCTAGTGTTGAATCCTACAAGCTCTGCTCTAATTCCCACCTGACAAGAGCTCTGGACACCTCTCCAAGTGCTGGAGGAGACAACACTGGTGAGTGAGGTCCTGGCATTGTCCTCTCCACTCTTCATGATCAGTGTGGGCTTGTCCTGCAGGTAGGAGCAAGAGCTTCTACAGCCAGTTCTGCTTTCAGGCTCTCACTCAACCCTCTGCTTTACTCACCACTCAGCTTCCCAGGGGAGCCTGGCACTAGTTTAATACCAGTTGGCCTCAAAACATCAACAGTGAGGAGCTTCTCTGGGAGACAAGCCTTGGGCTCTTCATCCTCTACCCATCATCTCTGAAACATCTCAGGCAGGCTCAGGGATCATGGACAGGACAGAGACCAGCTCTTTGACCCACCTGCTCTTTATATAGAATCCCAGCATGGTGGGGTTGGAAGGGACCTCTGGAGATCATCTCCTCCAACCCTCCTGCTCCAGCAGAGCACCCAGGATCACATCCAGGCACCTTTGGGATCTCTGCAGAGAAGGAGCCTCCACAACCTCTCTGGGCAGCCTGGGTCAGGCTCTAACACCCTCACCCCAAACAACTTTCTCCTCCCTCCCCTCTTTGCTCCAGGTGGCTCCAGGAGCCTTTCACCCCAGACTCACCCCCCCTAATGGTGAATCTCCTCCTCTAAACCCACTGCTGGACTTTCAAATGAGTTTTTCCAGAGGCTTTGTGTAATGAAACCCTTTCTCCCTCCTGATTTGCACCTAATCCTCTTGCTCATTGGCCGTGAGACCTGATTAGCTGCTCTCACATCTGCCACCCACTTGGCTCTTTACCTCCTCATTAGCACATGCTTTGATCCCCAAGCCTCCTTCCTTCACAGCTCTTATTCCAAGCACATCTTCCTCACCTTGCTGCCATCCCCAGGACTGCTCCCCAGACCTTAAAAAAGGTCTTCTCCACATTTAACTCATCCCCACCACCTTGTCTTCCTCAGCCTACAAGAATAATTCATTCCCTCCAGCTCCACCTCACTCCTCCCGGGCATTTGTTGACTTCAAAGCTTAAAGCTGGTGATTTAAAGGTCAATGCTCTTTGCTAGTCACTTAACCAGCATTGCAGCTGAATTTATTCCTTGCTTCCCACCTCCAATTGCCTCCCCTGAGGTCACCAGCCCCATCTGTCTCTCCCCTTGTGATTGCACGGGGAGGAATTGGCACTAGGAGCATTTTTGGGGGTCCTGAGGAAGCTGAAGTGCAAAACAAACCTTGACTGAAGGGCCTGTGGAGCTGATAATATTATCCAGTTGTCTATTGGGTTCATTAAAAAATATAATTTGTTTCTATCTAAATAAATAGGTGTTGAGCCTGGAGCAAAGGAGGCTCAGGGGAGACCTTCTGGCTCTTCACAACTCCCTGAGAGGTTGGAGCCAGGGGGGGTTCCTGTTCTTCACTGTGGCTGGGCCAAAGCTCTTCAAGGAAACCCCCTCAAAGTCAGTTTTGCAGCCACTGGTACCTCTTTGGATGCCTATTTCTTAATAAAAGAGAAGAACCACGGGAAGCCTTGATGATCTTGGAGGTTAATGCATTCCTGCTTGGCTTTCTCAGAGAAACACAAGGTCTCTGGCTCTTCTGTGATGGACTTGAGGCTTGATGGGGCTCTGAGCAACCTGCCCTAGGTAGAGATGTCCCTGCTTGTGGAGGGAGGTTGGACAAGATGACCTCTAGAGGTCCCTTCCAGCCTAAACCATTCCATGATCTCCTAGCCCAAAGCCTAACTGGGACTCACCTACACCTCCACAGGAATCAGAGCTAATGAGATTTATGGCTGGATGCTGCAGCCCCAAGGAAGAGCTCTAGCAAGAAGAGGCCTCCTGCCAAGTCCTGTTTTCCTCCTCTACTTGAAAGCTGCTCTGGCACCACGATGCTCTCAAGATCCTCTTTGCACAAAGGTAATTTCCAAGAGCCACGTCAACAGATTTTTGGCTGCTCTGAGCTGTCAGCTCAGTGCTAAGCAGGCAGAGCACACCATGGATCAGCAGGTGTCAGGAGAAGTTGGCTGATGCTCACCACTGAGACTGTGGGGGCCAGGCCAGGATCCAGCAGATACAACAGCAGGTTAATGGGGAGGGCTACACCAGCCATGGGCACAGCAGGGCCTTGGACACAGAGTCATCCAGAGAGTTCAGCTGCTTGCTGCAGTCCTGGAAGGGCTTTGCTCCAGGAACATGAGCACTGACAAGTGGCCTGGCAGGATTTGGGGGAGAAAAGCAAGCAAGGGCTGGTCCCAGGAGTTTGCACTTGAGCCATGTTCTAAATAGTGTGGGCAGCAGGACTAGGGAAGGGATTGTCCCCCTGGAATGGGCATACCTTGAATCTTGGGGTCAGGTTTGGGCTCCTCANTATAAAGGAGAATGAAGAATTTCAGGGGCAAAAGGAGATGACAGAGCCCAAGGAATGTCAGGGGCAGGAACAGAGCATTGGATGCAGTCACTCCTCACTTCCAGCAGCAATTCTACCCAAGCCCAGCAGAAACTGAGGCCCCAGACTTCCCTAAGAACTGCTGAGCCAACTTCTCCTCCTGCTTCTCTTTTCCCTTCTCATTTGGAGGCTGGATCCTTCCAGCTGGAAAATATCAGCCCAGCAGGACACGGGTTGCCTGGGAGGCAATTTGGATGGCTGCTAAATTAAGTGGAGGAGCAAAGTCTGCCATGACTCTTCCCTCCAGGAGGTTTTGCTTCCCAAAGAGCTACAACACATGGGCATGACTCAGATGAATCCTGGCTGCCTCTAGGGGTCCACTGCTGGCACCTGAGAAACCTCAGAACTGAAGGTGTTGCTCAGATAGAAGGAACCAACTGTTTTCTACCTTCCCAGGAAAGAACAAGGAGATCAGACAACCTCTGGATGCTGAGGACCATGCACAGATATCCAGCACCTTGAGCACTCCTGCTCAACAGTCCTACAAGGCTCCTGCTTGAACCAAACACAACTTAAAGCCCAAGAGGTGTCAAGGACTTACCTGAAGCTGTTCCACAAGTGAGAAGCAAGAAGTGGCCTCCTGAGATCCCAGGTGGATGTTCTCATCTCTTCACTTGAACCCTGAGGAGTCCAGACCTGGCAGGACAGAGGGAGAGAAAAGGAGAGTTAAGGCAGCTCATAGAATGGGTTGGGATGGAAGGGACCTCAAAGATCATCTAGTTCCAACTCCCAGGTTGCTCCAAGCCCCATCCAGCCTGGCCTTGAACACCTCCAGGGATGGAGCATCCACAGTTTCCCTGGGTAATGTGTTCCAGTGTCTCACCACCCAGAATCCAAGGGGTCTATTGGATCTCTGGGATGTCTCAGCATGAATCAAACAGGCAAAAATGTTCAATTATTTTTTGGAGGCACCACCAGCCAACTTTCCACCCTGCTATTAAAAGCAAGTGGAGTCACACTAGCTAGATCACAGGAATAATCCTCTGCAGATCTTGCATCCAACAAGGTCAAACCCCAAATTCTTTGCAGATAGAAGCAATTTTCAACTCCAATGTTGTTGACTTCAAAAAGCAGAGTGAAGAAAGTGCCTTGAGGGCAAGATCCACCAGGTTTTATTGATGGTGACACTGTGGGAGCTCCAAAGTAGAGAGTGGTGGGTGCTCTGCAAGCAGAGAGGGTGGAGGAGATCCCTGTGTCCATCTGCTGCCATCCCTGGAATTCTGTCAGGGATGACTGAGGAGCTTTGATTTCAGACCAGTGACCATCTAAGGGAGCAGAGACCTTTGTGGGCTGTCAGGATAAAGCAGCTCCTACCCTTCCAAATCAAAGTCACCAGCTTTTTATTCTAACTCCCTCCCCAGGGAGCAGATAATATCATCAAAGCCTAAATTATTGTCAAGAAGTAGAGCTATGGGGCTAGTTCAGCAGCAAGGCAGCACAATAACAACTGAAAAATGGGGATAAATATAAAAAAGAACATTTCCAGGAGATCAAGACTGGGAGAATGAAAAGAAAACCTGCTCTCAGCAGAGGGGAGCTCCAGTGACAGCTAAAGGACAGGGAGAGCTTCAATTATCAGGAGTTGAGGAGGGAATTTCATTAGTCTTCTACCTTCTGAGCAGTGTCAGGAGAGGATTTGCTTCCATGCAGAGAGTGGTGAGACAGGAGGAGGACAAACACTGCAGAGAAAGATACTTGCAGACCAAGAATCTCAGCATGGTGGGGTTGGAAGGGACCTCTGGAGATCATCTCCTCCAACCCCCCTGCTCCAGCAGCTCACCCAGAGCAGGGGGATGAGGATTCCAGGTGGGTTTGGGATCTCTCCAGAGAAGGAGCCTCCAGAACCTCTCTGGGCAGCCTGGGCCAGGCTCCACCACCCTCACCCCAAACAAGTTTCACCTCCTGGGTCCCAGTTGGTGCCTGTTGCCCCTTGGCCTGTCCCTGGGCACCCCTGACAAGAGTCTGGTCCCATCTCTTGCTCCCCATCCTTCAGCTCTTGCAAGTGTCATAATCCCCTTTCTGTGCCCTCAGGAGAATTTCATCTCAAAAGCAGGATTAGGACTTCAGGTGGAGGGAAATCAGCAGATGGGCCCTTCAGGAACAAAGCCCCCAAAGATCCTCTTCTCATGCAAATGTCCCCACAGGACTAAAGAGCAACTGGGGGGGAGAAATGAAGAGAAATTCTCTGATTGCATCCCAGGGTGACAGCAGCACTTTGCTCCCCCATCTGGAGGGGTGGGATGGAATCCCATGGGAGCAGTCAGGGGAAAAAAAAAACCATCAGGAAGGGGAAATTATTTCTCCTGGGGAAGTTGAGAAAGGAATAAAGCCCCTTTAAACCAGCCATGGGCATCAGAGTTCACTTGGAGATAAAGTCTTGGCCATGAGCAAGAAGTCCTTAGTCATTAAATCATAGAAATATGTGGGGTGGAAGAGACCTTGAAGATCATCAAGTCCAACCATTCCCAAAGAAAAAGGAGAAGGAAGAAGGAGAAGGAGAAAAGGAGGAAGAGAAGGAGAAAAGGAGGAAGAGAAGGAGAAAAGGAGGAAGAGAAGGAGAAAAGGAGGAAGAGAAGGAGAAAAGGAGGAAGAGAAGGAGAAAAGGAGGAAGAGAAGGAGAAAAGGAGGAAGAGAAGGAGAAAAGGAGGAAGGAAAAAAGGAGGAAGGAGGAGAAAATAATAATAATTTTTAAATCCTTTAAATAGTTTTGCATTAGCTTTGCCCAAACCACCAACTCACCCAAGCTCACCCAGGTTTCAACTTGATTTTTCATGCTCCTAAAGCTCTTCTCTTGTTTGCTGCTCCACTTGGAGCCCCTTTTGTGCTTTCTAAAAAGCTCTAATCATAGACTTCCAGATGCAGTCACTCACCCAGCTAATTAACCAGTCATTACCCACTAATTACTGCTCAGTTTGGGCCAGTTTAGAAAACTAATGGCAGATCAATGGCTTCCAGCAGCCCCTGCAAGGTGGTTTTCCTCTCCAGAGAAGCCTCAAGCTCTATCAAGGTCAACCTGGAAGACTTGAGGTTCACCACCCATCACTCTCCAGACCTTCTGCTTCCACCACATGGGAGCTCCAGACTTCTTGGCTCCTCTCCATGGAGTTGTCAAGTATTTTTGGGCTCCTGCTCTCTCTCTCAGCACTGACAAGGTGCTTGGGGTACATAAATAAATGTGTGCTCCTGCTGCCAAGCTAAATTAGATCCCTCAAGAACCTTGTGTCATGGAAAATGAAGCTCTCAAGGGGAATTGCAATAGGAAGGTGGTAATTGGGGATGCTCTTGAGCAAGGGTTTTGGAGTAGTGGGTGCATTTTACACAATCCTACCCTTTAGCTCTTGAGCAGATCCCCTCTGAGGCTTCTCTTCTCCAGCCCCAGGGCTCTCAGCCTGTCCTGGCCACAGAGATGCTCCAGGCCCTTCAGCATCTTCAAACCATCTGCAGGACTCTCTCCAGCAGTTCCTCTTGAGCTGGGGAGCCCAGAACAGGACCCAACACTCCAGATGTGGCCCCACCAGGGCAGAGACAAGTTTTACAGGGAGTAAAAGAGGAGAGGGAGAAAAAAAAATACAATAAAATCCTGTATTTCACTAAATAACTGAGATTTGTTCTCACAAAGAATTCATTGCCCTTTCAGAGCTCACCAAAAATAGAGGGAGGCTCCTCCCAGGCAGCACAAGCTAAATTCTAAAATCCACTTTATCTCCATGAATTTCCAGTGAGGAGGAGCAAGATCAAACCTCTGCAGGCAAAAAACCAACATATTCACTTGGAAATTTCCTTTCCTGGCCATCCTATCCCTCAATTACTGACAATTTTCTCCTGAGGGGGTGGAGCTGGTTATGAAGTTGCTTCTCTCCAGCTGGACCATCTTTGTTTGCAGCAGATCCCTCATGTTTTGTTGGGTTTTTTTTTTATCTTGCTCACTACAATGAGATAAAGGAGATTCCCAGCATTTTTTTTTCCATATACTCCAAGAATTTGAGAGATGCTTTTGTACAAGGAGCTCTTCCAATACTGATGAGGTGCAATCTCTAAAGGCAGTTAAGCAACAGGAGAGGAAAAAAAGAAAGAAATCCAAATTATGCTGAGGTTTTGCTTTCCTCTGATGGTGGAAGAGGGAGAAAAAGGAGCTGGCACCACAGGACATGGCACCAAGCTCAGAGCTTGGTGTCAAGGTGGGAAATGGAGCCTCCTTTGAGGACTTCAGGAGGTTCTTCCCCTTCATTTGAGAACCAGCCAGAGCCTTTGGAGGCCTTTTTCTGAGAGAAATGTGTCACAAACACACAGAGTTGTGTGTGAGCTGGGAAAAGAGCTGGATTCTTGTGTGGGAGTATCACTATAATGTGTATTTTTCCTTGTAGCTCCTCTCCCTCTGACAAGAAATGATGTTGACACAGATCTGCAATATGGATGTGAGAGAAACTGCCAAAAAAAGATGATTTCTGGGTGAATCAAGAGATTATTTTTCTTTCCCCAGCTATTAAACAATCCCAGGATGGGTTTTTGAGACAGTTCTTAAGAGCTGCTTTGGGTTTAGCCACACACTGAGAAGCTCAAAGTCCCACCACAGATTTGGGGCATGATTTCCATTGATCTAAAGTCAGCAAGGAGAAGGAAAAGCACCATTTCTACAGCAGGTTCTTCTGGGGGAGAGGCAAAATTCCAACAGGAACAGGAGTTATTTGAGGTGGACACAAACTTTCCCCGTGGAACAACCACCTCTGGAGCTCTGAATTTTAGAGAAGGGGAGACAGGGAGATTCTGAGCTCAATTACTGCAGCTAATCCAGCTCCACTGACATTTTTTAACCCTCAAAAATCAACTTGAACAGCTCCAAAAAGCACCAACATCAACATTTACTTGCCCCCAGACACAACATGTTTGAGCTGTGGAATCCAAAACACACTGAAAAGCTCAGGAACAAGAAATCCCAACACTGAAGGAGGAATTACCTTGATGAAAACAGAGGGTGGGCAACCTGGAGGAGTTTGTTGGAGTGATGAAACAACTAAAAGGAGGCTCTGCTGGAGCTCAATCCCCCACACTCTCTATTTACACACCCTCAAATCCAAGCTGTTCTTTGCCTTCCTCCTATTTGGGGGCAGTTTCTCTCCAAATTTAAAGCTGTAGTTTGATTTCTGCTCCCTCTCAAACTTCCCCTTCCTCAGTGTTTCTCCTCACACCTCTCACTCCAGCTCCAATTCTCTCACCTGCTGTTGCCAAGGGGTCTCCTCCCTTCTCACCCACATCTTTTCCTTTCTTCTCCAGCCTGGTGGGTTCCTCTTAAGTGGTGGTTTCTCATCCTCTGCTGAGGCACAAAGCAGCTACACTCAAAGCCCTGTGTGTTGGACCTTCCTTCAGCATCTTTCCCCCTTCTTTGGGCTTCTCAGCCACGTGCAGCTTATCCAACAAAAGGTTTTTGCACACACCAGATGCTGGTAGCACCATTGGTGTTCAGCTTTTCACCAGTCATTTGATGAGCTAATAAACTAATAGGCAGAGGGAAAATTACCTTTTCTCTCACTGTGTAGAGGTGTTAAAACAGTTGCCCTGTAGCCACAGCTGTCTGGGTCCACATCTGTGCCTTCCAGAGCCCAGGTACCAAGCCCACAGCTGCTGTTTCCACCACCCAGCACCTGCCTCATCTCCAAAGATGATGCAGACAACAATTAAAAATCAGTTGAAAGGCAACTCAAGCACAACAAAAGGCAGTTTAGAAAATAAAGGCAAATAACAAGCAAATCACAGCCTCAGCTGGAAGCCAAGGCACAGATGAATTAAACAGGAGTTGACAGAGTCCCCTGCTCATCTTTAAAGCTCTAATCAGGAGCTGACTGGCAACAGATGCACTTCCATCAAGGCTCTTCTCCAGGAGGTTCCTCCTGCAAAAGTATCAGTGGCAAGAAAATGAGCCCAAAGCAGCTGGAGGAAGAGACAATGGTGCTGATGGCAGCTGGCAACGAAGGGGCTGTTCTAATCCTCTGAGCTGGGCAGAAATTCCTCCTGCTCCAAAGGTTCAGGGGCTGGAGAGTGTCCAGGGAAGGGCAAGGAAGGTGGGGGAGGGTGTGGAGCAGCTGAGGGAGCTGGGAGGGTTGGAGCAAAGGAGGCTCAGGAGAGACCTGGCTCTGCACAACTCCCTGCAAGGAGCCAGGTGGAGTTGGGCTCTTCTCCCAAGGAAGAAGTGACAGAATTCAGGAGGTTTTGGGTGGGCTCTCAAGCTGACAGCTCCTATAGACAACCCTGGATGGCTTTAAACTCATTTTAAGGCTCTTTTCCTCTGGAGGCACAAAGAAAAAATAAACCTGCTCCTATCTCCAGCTGACAAACTGCTTCCAATGAATTCCTACCATGCCTCATAAGTCTGACAGAGCCTGACCCTGAGCTCCAGCAGTGCTGGCTTAATATATTTTAACAGAGTCTGAGTTCCCAGCTCCTGCAAACTCAGCATCCTCCTCCAGCACCTTCCCTGCCTTACCTACAGCACCAAGCTGAGCTTTGCTCCCAGGTGAGCTCCAAAATACTGACTCCTCCTCTTGCTTTCACCCCTATCTTCAGTGCTGTCCATCCAAGAAGCTCCTCTGGTGCCTACCAGCTTTGCATGAGCTCCACCATCATCACATCAAGGACCCAGGGGGATTATAAGATTCTAACTCTGAAAAAAAAAAGATTTATTGGCTGTATTCAATGGCCACCTTTTAAATATAAAAGGAAGGATCCAGGGAGGCCTCTAGGATCTGAAGGGGGCTACAAGAAAGCTGGGGAAGGACTTTCTACAAGGGTTTGTAGTGATAGGATGAGGGGTGATGGCTTTGAGCTGAAAGAAGTTGGATTTAATTAGAAATTAGGAAATTCTGCACTCTGAGGGTGCTGGACACTGGCACAGGGAGGTTGTGGAGATGCTCAAGACCAGGTTGGATGGGGCTTGGAGCAACCTGGGCTAGTGGGAGGTGTCCCTGCCCAAGGTAGGAAGCTTGGAACTAGATGATCTTGAAGGTCCCTTCCAACCCAACCCATTCTATGACTCTCTAACCCCTTCCAGCCCTCACCAAGCTCAGGAAGGCCTCTAAACCCTGTGTGACACCAGCACACTCCACATGACTCCTCTAATACCTCTTTCCCCTTAAATAAGTCTGCAACTCTTTGCTTATCAGCTCAGTGAAGCCCTAATGAACCCCAGCAACCAGTGTCTGCAGCTTCCCCAGGTTCCCAGTAATGCAGATGACTAATGGGTCACTTTGGGGCACTGAGGAACTCATTGAAACTTTTTTTTCTCTCATTACTCAGACAATTCATTTCATTCCAAGAGGCTGGGTTCTAATTTTATTAGTGTTTGGCCCTTTTCCAGCTTTTCTGCAATCAAAATGCTCATTATTTTTGAGGCTATTTTGTGGATAGGATGAGGGGTGATGGCTTCAAACTGGAAGAGAGATTTGGATGAGAAATGAGGAGGAAATTCTTCACTCTGAGGGTGCTGAGACACTGGCCCAGGTTGCCCAGGGAGGTTGTGGATGCCCCAACACTGAAGGGGTTCAAGGCCAGGTTGGATGGAGCTCTGAGCACCCAGGGTAAGAAGAGATGGAATTGGAGCACGTTGACTAAGATAACAGAGAAAAAAACTCAGCAATGACCAGACATCTAGAAAACAGAGCCCACAAAGAGGGAATTTAGTCCAGAAAAGGGAAACCTACAGAGAGATGTAATAACTTTCCAAATCAGGAAGATGCTGATGCAAGGGAAATGGTGGAAAAATCTTTTTATCCTGTTCTCTGCAGATAACCCATGAAGTGACAGGTTGAAGTTACAGACCTGGAGATGGGAGATGGAGATAAGGGGTGAGGAAGAGGTGGATGTGGGTAGGATGTGGTGCTTCTCCCCACTCCTCTGGGATTTCCCTCTTCACTGAAGATAGCTGCTTATCAGCAATGCCAGCCCTTCAGCACATCTTCATTTCCTCAGCTGCAGCAAAATCATATTCAGCAGGTGCTTCTTTAACCCCCACCTTGAAAACCTCCATCCCAGGAAGGAAATAGTGTTTGCAGTTTGAAAAGCAAGCAGGTTTTCCAGCCACTATTTAAAGATTACAGGAGCAATACAAAGAAAATAAGGTTTATAGCAGAAAGTAAAACCAAACCAAGGGGAATAGCTCACACTGAACACAGTTCCCCTCCTTGGAATCCACCCTGCATGACAACAGTGCTGAAAAAAAGACAAGTACAAGAGGATGTGGGACCACAAGTGCTGCAGAGAATGGTTCAGGTCAGAGAAAAGACCTTTGAGATCTTTAAGTCCAACCATTGCCCCATCCCTGCCAGGGCACCACGAACCCCTGGCCCTCAGCACCACATCTCCAGGGCTTGGAAACCCCTCCAGGGCTGGGGACTCCAGCCTGGCACAGCCCTTCAGGACCACGGACAGCAACAAATTGCTCCTCAGCTCCAACCTCAACCTCCCCTGGGGCAACTTGAGGCTGGTTCCTCTTGTCCTATTAACCTGAGAGAGAGCCAGAAGGTCTCCCCTGAGCCTCCTTTTCTTCAGGAGGAGGCTGGTTTCCTCCCAAACCACATCACATCTCTGCTTTATTATCTTGAACATCCAAACCCTCCTGCAGAGCTTCTGCCACCACTTCTTGGGGGAGAGAAAAGGACACGACTCCTTTTCCCCCTGACTTCTAGAAGCATCTCCTATTTAACCAGGCACTTACTTGCTAATGTGCAAGGAAAAGAGAAGGATGAATTCAAATTAGTCATAATTTACTGACAAACATTCCAAATAAACCACCCAACAAACCCAAGGGAAGAGCAGTTGTCATTTTTTTTCCTCCCCTTAATGAATCGGGTTTTGAAGTCATTAGTTTGTTGCCATAAAGCTCTGCTCTGGTAATTCACTGCTCCCAGTTTTTAAAGAGTTCTATAAAAGTTAATGAATTGCTGGAATAAAATGAGCTGTATTTTTTTCCCCTTGCTTCTCTGAAAGGCTCATATCTCACATGGTTGGGTTGGGTTTTTTTTCCTGAGGGGCTCAGCACTACCTGGGTGCTTCAACTCGTTGCTTTCCTCGTGCTCTTGCTTCTCATGGCCTCAATTAAACCAAAGTTTCTTGCTTCATAGATGTTCTCTCCAAAGAACTTCCCCCCCTGCTTCCACAGCATCAATTCCTGAGCAGACAAAACTCACCATCACTTGTCACCCCCCTCAGAAGGGAATTTGGGGAAGGAATTCTGACCAAGACCATCTAAATATCATCTTTATGAGCATCTGTAGCAAATTTGGGGGGTTTCTGGATAGAAGCTACTTACTCAAGTTGTATTCTCTACAGTTACACTGAATAAACATTTGCTAAGGCCACACTGAGAGGTCCAGCAGGTCTCCCATAGCTTCTCAGCTCCACAGAAGGAGCAATCAAGGCTTTTGTGGAGCTGCAGACAACTGGGACAGGTTGTGCTGAAGCTCAGGCTGAGCCCCAAACAAGAGGATGGTGAGAAGGCCCCACTCACGAGCTCTACCTGCCCAAGGTCACCTCCCTTTTGCCTTTCTCAGCTCCAAAATCAAAAAGCATGAAGCTGCTCCCTCCCAGAGCTGGGGGAAGATGCTCCTCATTGACTCTCATGAGCAACAACCACCACGAAGTTGTTGTTTAAGGGTTGGAAAAGTGAATAAATTTCTCTGGTTGAGTTTAGTGCCAGCTCTAAGTGACTCCCTGAAGATTTTTTTTTAGGCAGCACAGCTTTGAAGCAAAAAAAAAAAATAAAAAATAAAAGCATCTTATGGGAGGTTATTCAGCTGTTTCCAGGCAAGTCAACATGGAAAATAGTTAAGTGCTGTTAGTATGCATGAGGAGTAGTGTCTCCAGCCCTGCTTCCAAAGTGGAGTGAGCTCAGAAAGCCTCAGGATGAGCTCCCAAGGTGGGATGTGGCCACACATTCAACAACCCCCCTGGAATGGTTGGGTGGGGGGGGTTGGTTTGGCTTCATTTCCTTGAAATCAGCCCCTTCTGGCTGTTACCAAGGTAGCTGAGCCCTCTTCTGCTGTTCCCCACATTCCCTGCTCCAGGGTAGAGCATCTCAGCAGGGTTTGCTTTCCTTCTCTAGCTCCAAATCATTATCCCAGCACCTCCAGAGAGCTGCTGACGTCCACCCACCAACAGCCTGACCTCCACAAGCTGTTTCCACTTCATTAACTCTCCCAACATCCAGGCTGAGCTTTGAAGGAAAAATAAACACCCTACACTCATTTCTTCTCCCTCTACTTACAGCCATCATGCTTGGAGACCTCTAAGCCAAGCCACACACAGGCTGAGCTTCCATCCATGCTGTTGGTTGGGGGTTATTATGCTCCTAAGTCCATCTCCTCATAGTTTTGTCCTTCAGGTTTGAATTTAGCTGGTGCCCCAAGTTCTGCAGATCCCCACCTGGTTTCTTAAGCAAGGAACAAGCTGCCCAGGGAGGGGCTGGAGTCACCATCCCTGGAGGGGTTCAACAAAGGAGTAGATGTGGAGCTTCAAGACATGGTCTAGGGGTCAGGGAGATGTTGGACAAAGGTTGGACTCGATAATTCAGGAGGTCTTTCCCATCCTAAATGATTCTATGAACTAAGGACAAAGATTGGACTTGATCCTGAAGGTCTTTTCCATCCTAAATGAATCTATGACCTAAGGACAAAAGTTGGACTTGATGATCCTGGAGGTCTTTTCCATCCTAAATGATTCTGTGGTCTAAGGACAAAGGTTGGACTTGATCCTGGAGGTCTTTTCCATCCTAAATGAATCTATGACCTAAGGACAAAGGTTGGACTTGATGATCCTGAAGGTCTTTTCCATCCTAACTGATTCTATGGTTCTGGGAAGTGTATAAATAAGAATATGGCTATAAAAAGGATAAATAATCTCCCCCTGCAGCTCTGAAGCCCAGCTGGTCTGCCTGGCCACCCCTGCCCCTCCTGCCCCTGGAGGAGCAGAGAGTCTCTTCCATATTAATGAGATGATTTCAGGAATTATTATAGCTGGACTAATAAGACCTATTAGCTGTATTTGGAGAAGGCTTTTATTAGGCTAATATATTCAAAACACTGGGTTTGGTGCATTCCTTTTTGCATAGTCATGTTCTGAGTGGCTCCAGGGAGACGTTCTTGGGGCCCTGCAGGACTTCAAGGGGGCCTGGAAGAAAGCTGGGGCCACTTTCCTCTTGTTCAGAGCATCTCCACTTCAAAATGCAGGAAAGGGAAGCACCAACAGACAATGATAGGAAGCTTCTCAAGCTTTATAAGCAAGAAATTCCACCTTTCTCCAGTGAAATCAGGTTCAGGGTGGGACAATATTGCAAAATATTGTTCAATAAAGGGCCACAACTCCAGAGAATCTCCTCAAAGTGCCCAAATTAATGCTGAAAATAGACATTAGGGCCATTATAAATTTACTTTAAATAGATGGGATGGGTGAAGAGCACTAGGCACAATTTGCTTTAGTGTAATCATGCTTAAAATTAAAATACCAAGTCAAAAAACCCCAACATTTTAGTGACAAGCACCCCAACAAGACCCTCCAGGAAGAGTTTAACTTGACAATTAATCCCTGGGTGTGCTCCTTGCTGCCCTTCTCCCATCCCCACCTCAGTTGGGGAAAACAAACAGTAATTAAAAGCTTTCCTTTGAACAAGCAACGTGGCAAAATGAAGCCTCCTCACACCGAGCGGGGCACGAACTCTCTGCTTCACACATGGCCACCCAATAAATAGCATTCAAATGTCATGTTCATTAGCTGAGCCCTTAATTGGGGGAATCACAGAGCTGGGAGCAGGCTCAGGCAATGCAAAGCCCCCCAGCTGGGGTTTGAACAGATGTCTTCCAAAGGAAAAAGGGGAGGGAGCAGCCCAGGGAAGGGGATATAAAGGGGTTTGGGAGCTGCTTAATCTCAGGCTCTGTATGCAGAGGTGCAAAGAGAAGATCTTCTCCCCTAATGCTGAAGTCTCTAGACCCAGGTCACAGATGGTGGCTTATGCAGGCACCTCAATGCTGGGGAAGAGAGGAATTCATCAGCAAAGCTTTAGAGCAAACACCGGAGGGTTGGTAACACTTGTGGTGGGACTATCCAAAGGTGCTTTCATCAGGAAAATAGATTTTTACCAGGAAAAAACCACCACCTGTCTTATCTACACACTGGGAGGTGCAAGGACCTGACAATTTAACTGGTGAAGAGTCTCGTGTCTCTTGCCTCTAGCCCCCAAAATAAATAAAATCTCTTTTTGACACATTTGCAGACGTTGTGGAAGAAAAGCAGATGGGATCATTGGACGTGGGAGCTCAATTGCTGCTCATCTTCATGGCTTCTGGCTCCTGCCTGCCTTGGTTAGCACTCAACACAACAAGAATTACCAAGGTTGGTGCTCTCCATGAATGCAGAGCAAGCTCCATCCTCCCTGCCCTTCCTTACCCAGCAGTTTCTGACCCCAAAAACACCTCACAGCCTTTTTTCCCCATGAGGGTAGGAGGGAAAAAGTCACCCACACGCAGGGGACTCAACCCAAGGCCAGTTTCCAAGCTCAAAATGATTCTAAGCCAAATCAGTGAGGATAAAACAAGAAAAATAGGAATGATTCTCTGTTATCTGTGCTTCATTTTATAACAGAAACCAAAACCAACACCCAGACACCCAACAAACCAGTTTCACAACAGCAAAACACCCTCTATTTTTGCTTTCTAAGACTCTTGCCAGTCTCCCTTAAATGGGAAACAAGCAGAGATTTTTAATTATCATTTAAAAACTCCAGAGGAAGCTCATGGCAATCAATATGTGACAGGAGCTGGGAACTGGAGAGCACAGATAAGGGAAGGAAAAGGCCAATAAAAAGGCTCCTGTGAGCAACGGAATTGAAACAATCTGGGATGTTTTTCTTCTCCAAGACACCACCTCCATCTTCCCAGCAAATGACTCCATTTAGTGGATTTATCCCCATTAGGAGAGCCCAGTGAGAGGACTGATAATAGGAAAAGCAGCAGCACTGGATGAACACTCAAATCCCACATGTCCTCCCAATATCCAACATCATCATCATCATCATCAGGACTTTTGGGGTGTAAATAGCAATTGTGGATGACACCACAGTAGCCCAACATCATCTTCTCCTCATGCCTCTCCAGAGGAGCTCAGAGAAAGCAGTGGTTGCATTTCCAGAGCATCTCACCAGGGTTAAGGTGTGTTTATGGGCAGAGATGTCCTCAAACAATCCACTTGTTGTGTGATGAGGAGGATAATGTAAAAAAAGGACTATTATGCTAAATGGATTCAAGTCATACCTGAGGAAAAGATTCAAGAGTAGAGCAGGAGTATTTCCACTGCAGCTCCATGATGGTCACTCCTGGGAAATGTACCATGCAGAGGTTTGGGGATCTGAGGACAAGAAAAGTAGAAAACAACAGTTAAGAATTCTAATTTGCAGAAATGAAAGAGCAATAATTAAGAAGCCAGTGAAAATAAAAAATAAAACACCACAGAGATCATTTTAGACACTCCAGTATCTGATGGGGGCTACAAGAAAGCTGGGGAAGGACTTTTTATAAGGGTTTGTAGTGATAGGATGAGAGGTGATGGCTTCAAACTGGAAGAGGGGAGAATGAGATTGGAAATGAGGAGGAAATTCTTCACTCTGAGGGTGGTGAGACCCTGGCACAGGTTGAGCTCCAGGCTCAACACCCCCTCAAGCTGCTCCTCACCACACTCCTGCCCTACACCCTTCCCCACCTTCCTTGCCCTTCTCTGGCCACACTCCAGCCCCTCAAGGTCCTTCTTGGAGGGAGGAACCCAAACCTGACCCCAGGATTTGAGGTGTGCCCAGTCCAGGAGGACAATCCCTGCCCTAGTCCTGCTGCCCACACTACCACCCTTAATTATTCCAAAGAGGATCAGTAGAACAGATCTGGACACAAAAATGATTTCACCAGAAGCTTAGATGTTGGCAGGACCCCAAACAGAACCTCAACATCAGGCATGAAGCCAACACAACCAGCAGTGACCACAAGCATGTTCCCAACCCAAATCACAGCCCAACTTTCCAATACCACTTATCCCATCCCAACCCTCAAGTGAAGAAGGACAAGGTGCCAGGGCTGGCAAACAAAGGGGCTGTGAAGGAATCACAGATGCCACAGCACATGGAGCACAAAATCAGATTTTCCCCCAGCCACTGCAGAGCGAGGCCAAGATTCTCTCCCTGCTGATTTATACCTTCATTTTGCCCAGTAATGTCCACATTTGTCTCTATACTTGTTATTAGCTTCCCCAAGGAACACAAAAAAAAGCCAGAGAAAGCTCCAGGAGAAGTGCTGCTCCTCCTCCCTCACCTCACCCGAGTATTTATGGGGTAATTCAAAGGAGTAATTACTCTGAGGAGGCTCCATGTGATGAGAATGAGCCTGTGAAGCTCCAATCAATGCTGAAAATCTATGTCCCATGATTTAGCACAGGACAGTCTAGCTCACTGAGAAACCTCCTTCCTCCCCTCCTTTCACCTCACTTAAAGGTGGAGCTGGTTGGGGGTTGGAAATCAGCAGGTACAGCCACACCCCAGAGCTCCCCACTACCAAAAAAACCCCTTTGGAATAGAATCATTAAGGTTGGAAAAGATCTCTGGGATCAACCTTCATCCCAACATCTCCCTGAGCCCTAGACCATGTCCCAAAGTCACAAAGAGCTGAAGCCCTGCACTAAAATCAAACAGCCTGGGAGAAATCTGGGTTGAATTTTGGGCCCCTCACTCCCAGAAGGACCTGGAAGGGCTGGAGTGTGGCCAGAGAAGGGCAAGGAAGGTGGGGAAGGGTCTAGAGCAGGAGTGTGGGGAGGAGAAGCTGAGGGTGTTGGAGCAAAGGAGGCTCAGGAGAGACCTTCTGGCTCTCCACAACTCCCTGAAAGGAGCCAGGTGGGAGTTGGTCTCTTCTCCCAAGTGATAGGACAAGAGGAACCAGCCTCAAGTTGCCCCAGGGGAGGTTGAGGTTGGACCTGAGGAGAAATGTCTTGCTGGGCAAGGCTGCCCAGGTCAGTGGTGGAGCCCCCATCCCTGGAGAGGTTTCCAAGCTGTGGAGATGTGGTGCTGAGGGCCAGGGGTTAGTGGTGCTGGAGGAACAATTGGACTTGATGACCTTAAAGGTCTCTTCCAACCCAAATGATTCTACAAAATCCAGAGAAAAGTGAGAAAAATATTCCCAAGTCTCTGCTTTCCCAGGATTTTCCTCTAATTGCTCCATTTCTCCACACAGACACTGCTCACAAGAAGCTTCACAAACTCCTCCCTTCCTTTGCCAACCCTCAGCCCTGGACCTTCCCACCACCACACCTTTACCTGCCCCAACCCCAAGAACCCCTCAAGAATCCTCACTTGGGGAGCAGCTGCCTCAAATATTAACGACTCCCGTTCAGGAGTAAATGAACATCAGCTAATAAATGTACAAATTCAATTACCAGGCACTATCAGATGGCTTCTTATTTAATTGCCCTTTAGACATCATCATGAAATTAATAGAACTCGCTGGCGATCGATAGGCACCGATTAATCGATTGGGAGCAGCTCCAACAAAGACTCTTTAACCCCCACATGTCATTATTTATTTCTTGAGAATAAAAGGGGGGGGCAAATAGATAGTAGGAGTTATTTAGGAGGGCAATGAAGGGATGTGGCTGCTCTACAAAGCTCAAAGTGTGGTGATAAGAGGATTTTTTTATATGTATATAAGGTCCACCACCCTTGAAGGTCAAGTATCCTGCTCCTCATCCATACATGATCAAGGTCTTCTCATGAGTGGAAGGAGCAATCATCCTTCATGGGTGATTGATTTATTAACTGAGAAATATTTAAAATATTAAACTTCATCTCAGCACCTCAGGAAAATATGCTCTAGGGAACTATTTTCCACGTAGACCTTCCAGGAATCTACACAGAGGAGTAGGAAATTCAGCTGCCAGCAAGAGGACACCTCACACCAACAATATTTTGGGGTTTTATGCTTCAGGAGCTTCCCCCAAACTCTTGTGCTCATCAGTAGAGCACAAATTCATCTCTGTTGGAGAGAAATGCAGTAGAAAAGGAGCATTTTCCATGACAAAGAAACACCCTGACCTTGGGTAGATACATTCACAGACTGCAAAAGAGAAAACCCTTTCAAAGGCAGCCAGAAACACCCCATGGACCTGACTCCAACCTCAAAGACCTTTGATTTTGCCCAGATCACTTGGCAGAGTAGTTTTGAAGCCACGTTGATGTTTCTCAGGCTGAGCTGCCCTTTGTGGAGGACACAGCATCACCTCTCCCATCGTGGTGGAGGCCTCAAGGTCAGCGTGGACCTTTGGTAGTAACAGAGGAGGCTTGACCCTTCCTCTCATACTGAGAGAGGCAGAGATGCAGCTGGACTCGTGCACAGAATCACTTCAGATGGAAGAGACCTTGAAGATCATGGAGTCCCACCATTAACCCAGCACACCACTAACCCCTGGCCCTCAGCACCACATCTCCACAGCTTGGAAACCCCTCCAGGGATGGGCTTCCAGCTCCCCAGAACCCTTCCATCACCTCCCAAGCTGCAGGCCAAGGTCATTAGATGAATGCAAAGAGCTTCTCATGGTTTAGTGGTTTCTCCTCAAAGACCTTCTCAAGGTTTATAGTGTCTCCTCCTCATAACCAGGTCAAGACAAGAGGACAATAAAAGGCATTTCAGGATTTTATACCTTGTCAAATTTGCCAGCAAATGCTTTGAAACATCAAGGCTGCTTTTTTCTTTCTTTTTTTATGGAATACATTTTCTGGTGTTTAAACAAAGCAAGTACCTGGCAACACAACCCTGAGCAAAATTATTGTTAACAGTGAAGCAATAATTGCAGCAATAAATGGGAGATGGTGGAAATTACAGCAGCCTGCAAACATTTCCCTTGTCTTGACAATATATGGCACAATTTAGCTCCTGAGGAGCAACATCAGTGGTGGTTTAGAGATTCCTACAAAGTCAAGTTGTCATATACACCCATACAAATGTTGATAGAGCTGAGTTACCCCAGGGAGAGGGGGGTTTCCCTTCACTTCTCACTGGATGTTGCCCTCAGTGCATGGTGAGAACATCCAAAACCTCCCACCCCACGTTTCAGGAGCAGGTTTGCTTCACCCCAGCTGAAGCCAGCATGTTCTCATTGATGAAGTTCATTGACAGGCTGTTCACAGTTGCTTGGATTTCCAGCCTTCCCACGAGGTATTACAATATGTCATGTTTCTTCTGACAATCCCAAGAGCTATTTACAGCCCTGCCCACACACAGAGCTGGTGGCAGCAAGCTGGGGAAGAACCTCCCACGGGTGTAAAGCTGTGGGGGGACCCTTGACCTCCTGCATCTGATGGTTGCCTCAAGCCAGGGGCTTCTTCAAGGCTCCTACACTCAAAATCTCAGGTTTTTAGTGCTTTGAAGAATAACCTTCCTGTTTTATAGTGAGATGTAGCACTGTATTGATGCACACAGCCATGTACCAACTGCCTCCATGGAGATCTTTCTGACCACCCTCCACACACAGGAAAGCCCAAGAGAAAACATCATCAAGGTTTTGTGTTAGGAAAGCAAATCCTGACCTCTCCAACCTCAACCTCCCCTGGGGCAACTTGAGGCTGGTTCCTCTTGTTCCTTGGCAGAAGAGCCCGACCCCACCTGGCTCCAACCTCCTTGCACAAGGTGTGAAGACCCAGAAGGTCTCCCCTGAGCCTCCTTTGCCCCCCAGCTGCTCCTCACCACTGCTCTAGACCCTTCCCCACCTTCCTTGCCCTTCTCTGGCCACACTCCAGCCTCTCCAGGTCCTTTTGGGAGTGAGGAGCCCAAACTTTACCCCAGGATTGAAGGTGCAGCCTCACCTCACACAAACCCTGCACACATTTGCTGCCCTGGGAGGTTCTTGTTTAAACCAGCCCCAAACCTCCACAGCAAAAGCTTTACCATTTCCAACAGTTGCATCAGAAACCACGAAATCCAGACAATGCATTATTAAAAAAAGAAATAAACCCTGTTTACAAGAACCCACCATTGATTTTGCAGAGAGCTGTCTCTTCCAATCAAACCCCAACACATCCCTGCTGCCAGCCCATCACCAGCCCCTGCTGTCAGCATCCAACAGCAGCATTCCCAAGGATCCTTGAACCTGCCACTCCAGATCAAATCACTGCTCCAGCCCATCCACCAGCCAGGAGCTGATGCTGAGAAGGAAAATAATTCTTTTCAGGCCTTCTCTGTCTATTCCTTCTCCATCCCAGGCTATTTTTTATCCCTCCATGGGCAGAATGACACCTCCAAAATGTGAGGCTTTGCTGCACCAATTGCTCTCTAACGAGAAGAGCTACTACTGTTAGTAATGATCATTAGGCTGTTTAATCAAACTAGGTGGTAATTGTCATTGCTGCTAATGAGGGAGTAGCTGGAGAATGGTTCTAATGTGCCAAAAACACTGAGCTGCTTCCATCTCAGGGGGACAATGAGATGGAGACCTGTGGAGAGGGAAATCATTAATGATTCCCTGTGCCACAGGGAGAGCTCTTCAGCCTCCACTCCTGCAAAGCACCTTGAAGAGCAACAACCTCATCAAGAGGATCTTCTCCATGGTCACCAAGAGCTAAAGGGCAAGAGGCTGGGGCCAGACTCTTGTCAGGGGTGCCCAGGGAGAGGACAAGGGGCAACAGCCACCAACTGGAACCCAGGAGGTGAAACTTGTTTGGGGTGAGGGTGCTGGAGCCTGGCCCAGGCTGCCCAGAGAGGTTGTGGAGTCTCTTCTGGAGAGATTCCAAAGGGGCGTGGATGAGATCCTGGTCCCCTGCTCTGGGTGAGCTGCTGGAGCAGGGGGGTTGGAGGAGATGATCTCCAGAGGTCCCTTTCAACCCTATTTAGGGATTCTGTAACTTTTCTGAGCTCATCACCACTTTTATCAAGGTTTTCTTCCTCAGTTTTGTGTCTCCTTCACAAGTTGGTTAGGTTTTCAAAACAAGAACCCTTTGAACTCACACACTGAAAAATGATTTCTCCATTATTTGTCCATTTAAAAGGGACAGGGCAAAAAAAAATGAAGCATCCAGTCACTATTTATGCCAGGCAATGATAAATGTCACAGAGCTGTAGCATATAAAACCACTCCAGTTGTAAGCACAGTTAAAATAAGAGGCTGGAGCTCCAGGTCACTTTGGAGACAGCTCCTTTAGCAGGGCTTTGTGACAGGGAAATGTCCTCAGCACCACTGGCCCTTCCCCTGATTGATGGTGCAGTAATTAAGGCTGAAAGTAAAGCTGTAAATTGTCCCAATGTGGGTGAAGTCAAACATTATATAGTAAGAGCATCTTCCTGCCTTTCACTGCCAAACTTCTGTTGTGCCCCATAAAAGTACATTCAAGATACCACATTTAATTTGAGTTTTATAGAGCCTATGAAAAAAACCCCCACGCTCTGAACACATTGAACATTGACTTTTGTGTTGTGCTCTGGGGTTTTATGGTTCCCTTCGTCCTCCACCTCCTCATCTTAGAAAGACTAAAGTGATTTTTCTTATCTGACAAGGGAAAAATGCTGTGATGCATCAAAACAAGTGAACTCAACACCTCTGGGAAGACAGGGACCAAAAGCTCTGTTCTCTAGTTTATTTTCTAGATGTTAGGAGGAAATCATAGAATGGGTTGGAAGGGACCTTCCAAGGTCATCTAGTCCAAAGCAGGGATGTCTCTAACTAGATGAGGTTGCTCAGAGCCCCATCAAGCCAGGCCTTGAACATCTCCAGGGATGGGACAACCTGCTCTAGACCCTTCCCCACCTTCCTTGCTCTTCCCTGGATATGCTCCAACATTTCCTTCATGGGAGGGGGTGGAACTAGATGATCTTTCCTGTCCCCTCCAGCCCAAACCATTCTATTACTCCATGTTTCCAGGCTGAAGCTCTTTATGGCCGTTTGTTACAGGGATTTGAACTGCACAGCTTTCATTTACAGCCTTTTTTCTCCATTTTTTTTTATCCAATACCCTGAAGACAGGATTAGTTTCCTCACAGCTTTTACACCACACTACACTAAGTCCTTCCCAGCTATCTTTTTAGTTTTACAACACCCGAGGAGGCCAGAGGCATCTCTGCTTCACTGAGGTGGAAAGATCAAGCTGGAAAATCAACTTCATTCTGAGGGGGAGCCTTAGATCCCTCAGACAGCATTTCCCAGCATATCCCAGTAGCACAGACAACCTCAGGGCATCCAAATCATGCAGCTCAGCTCCAGCTCCTAGAAGGTGGCTCTTCAATGTGTCCTGATGTAAGCTGCAGGATCTCATCTCCCCCCAAAAAAGGAGGAGAAACCCATAAATAGCAAGTTTTAAACAATTTTCCCACCATCCCATTGATGACAGGAGCAGCAGGGACAAGATCAAGGTCTGCAGGGTAGTGCCCAATCTCATATGGGTTTAACCCTGGTGATCACCTTATATTTAACATCTCTGAAAGGTCCACAAAGGATTCCACACATTGGCCACACATCACTCTGGGCCTCATTGAGACCAATTCACTGGAAGAGCTTCATACCTACAACCAGAATAGATATTGCCAGGGAAAACACACAAAAAGCCCTGGAAGAGGGGAGATTTAGATTAGAAATTAAAGAAATTCTTCACTCTGAGGGTGCTGAGACACTGGAACAGGTTGTCCAGGGGGGTTGTGGATGCTCTAGAGGTGTTCAAGACCAGGTTGGATGGGGCTTGGAGCAACCTGGGCTAGTGGGAGGTGTCCCTGGGGTTGGAACTAGATCATCTTTGAGGTCCCTTCCAACCCAAACCATTCTATTATTCCATGAAAATACAAAATCCTATCTGCAGCCTATGGTTAAATGGGAGAAGCTACTTCCCCCTCCCTAGCAAATGATTCTCAAATGCCTACATCACCCCTGTTGAAAGAGTCATTAAAAACCCTGCCTGCAGCACATGTGAGCCTGAAGAGCTTCAGCAATCAGCTCAAGACTGATGAGATGACACATAATTACAGTGAGATGTTGTCAAATGAAGGAGCCGAGTTCAGCTCCTGAGGAATCTTAAGCATATGCTGCACAAATAATGCTTTTTTTGTTTGTTTTTTTTCCCCTTGAACTTGCTACCCAGGCATTAAAAAGAACCAGACAAAACACCCAAGCTAGTGAAACATTTTGTCTGCTCCCTTCTCCAGGCACAATATTGGCTGGCAGGAGGAAAGCTGCTGCAAGGAGGGTTCATGTCCTCTTGCCCTCTGCTTCCCCATTCCATGCTGGAGCAGCCACAGCTTCCCTGGGCAACCTCAACCAGGGGCTCACCACCCTCTGAGGGAAGAATTTCCTCCTCATTTCCAATCTCAATCTTCTCTCTTCCAGTTTGAAGCCATCACCCCTCATCCTACCTTGTTAAAAGTCCCTCCCCAGCTTTCTCCAGATACTTCAGGTCTCCCTGGACCTTCCTCTTCTCCAAGCTGAACAAACCCAACTCTCTCAGCCTGTCCCTGAAAAACAACAACTATGGGCAACTCCAGTACCAGAGAAGCTCTGAGAGCAAAGCTGGCTCTTCAAAATCATTAATAATTTGCTGGAGGGAGTTCCAGCAGACTCCACCAGCAAGATCAAGGAGTTCAGCAGGAGATAAACATGTTTTGACTGCAGAATGACTGCTGAGGACCTACAGGTCAGCTCCAACTGGAGCTGGGGGAACGCTGCAATTAAATTCCGAGGGCTTGCTTGGATTTGTAAACAAAAATCACCTCGGGTGTGTTCAGACCCCTCTTTGTGAAGGTTTCCAGGCAGTATT
Organism: Brachypteracias leptosomus; assembly: GCA_013401335.1. Taxonomy (NCBI): domain Eukaryota; kingdom Metazoa; phylum Chordata; class Aves; order Coraciiformes; family Brachypteraciidae; genus Brachypteracias; species Brachypteracias leptosomus. Next base: position 118,136 of record VYZX01024898.1, read on the forward strand.
TTCAATTTTTCTTTTACTCTTTTAAAGAAAAACAGGTAATTTGCCTTTTTTTTCCTCCTTCCTCCTTCCCAACAAATATTCCCAAGTTTTCCAGGTTCACTTTAACAGATAATTCACATTAAAGGATAATTCTTTCTACCACTGAGGTCTCCCAGTACCACATCTCCATGGCTTTGAAACCCCTCCAGGGATAAGGACTCCACCAGTGCCCTGGAAATTTTTAAAGTCAGGTTGGATGGGGCTTGGAGCAACCTGATCTAGTGGGAGGTGTTGGAACTAGATGATCTTTAAGGTCCCTTCCAACCTTGACAAATCTGATTCTATGATTTCTTTGGACACATGAATATGAAGCGAGCAAGAAGCTGCAGTTTTATGTTGGACCAAGTGTCCCCCAAGTGAAACTCTCACCCCAGAACAACAGTAAATCCTTGGGCAGGCAAAAGTTATTCACTCAATCCCTCCAAACCCCCTTTTTATTATTAGTTTGCCTTTCTCAGCTTTTTTAGCCCTCACCTTCTTATCTCCTTCCAACCACTCCCCAACACTCTTGAGGATTTAGGGGTTTTTTTTAGGAGATGCAGCCTTTCAAATTCCCATCATGTGACTCCAAACAATGACCAAAACTTGCTATTGAGAATAAAAATCATACAACTAAGCTAAAACCTGCATCCTGCAGATTCTAGATGCAGCTCTGCAAAGGGATGAGTTGTCTGTATTCTTCAGAGCCACACGAAACGTGCTCCCCAATTCCAGCCTCAATTGTGCCTCTTTTTTAGGGGATATTTGCATTTCCCAGCATTTAAGTGTCATTGTCCCTTGGAAATTAAAGGAGCTGCCCCGCCGTGAGCACTCGACTCACTACAATTATCCCAAGCCAGCTAAGAGCTCATTTCAAACCATTTTACCCCTCAACTTGTCCCCACCTCATTCATCAGACCAGCCCCTAATGGAAGCCACGACTTCATTTGGAGGGCTCACGTCAACGAGGCTACTGGGACAACCAGGGAGAAATTAAGTCCTGGTTTATTACCAAAGAGACAAAAAGCAGCAGGGCCCCAGCCAGATGGATGTGCCACTGGGGTTCCAGAAAGAGCTTTTTGGATGCACCATCCCCTGCTTTCTGGGGAAGCAGCTTCTCACCCCCCAAACGTGCCTTTTCCCCCCTGGTTATCGCCCATTTCAAACCCTAACTGGGCTGAAATGGCCCAAAGATAAAGTTATACTATTTTTAAGGGGTGGTTTGAGGGAGCAGAGCTGTGGTGCTGGGCTGGTGATTGTGGTTTAGCTCTCATTCTATCCCAGTTCCCTGGGGGGAACTCCATGGACACGCTGGACTCGATTAACGGGGGCAGCAGCTGCTCCTGGGCTAGAGGTGTTTATTTAGGGGGAATTTAGGGGTGCTTTCCACGTGTAAAGCTGAGAAAAACCAACCTTGCATCAAATATGACAGTGAGAAACAGCTGCTGGGGGGGTCAATCAATTCACAGCCTTCCTCTGCATTAAAACAAATCCCACCTTCAGCGGGGAGGGAAATCCTCACAAGGGAGAGACTTTGAGGTAGTGCCCAGAGCTGATCAAACACCTTATTTCAAGATTTTTCCCTTTTTCCTTCGTGGTGAGCCCAACCTCCCTGGCTCACAGGCATGAGGAGGTGTTAAAGAATGAACATCTAACATCACCAGGGGTTTTAGCAAACCCCTTCTCCCAGGAGGCTGCAGATCAGATGCACCAGCTGAGTTTCACCCAGGCTTCTGCTTTCTCCCCCTCATTTCCCAGCTGGGTTAACTAGGCAAGAGGAGGTCAAGTACTTGATAGAAATAAAAAAAAAACCCACCCCAAGCCTCAGAGCCACAATAAAGATCAGGATCCTCCAAACACCTGCTCTTTTGATGCCACCGTGCTCTGGGGTTTCCCAAGTTTCAGGGTTTATTTGCTTTCAATTACTCATAAGGCTGATTATATTTATTTATTAATATGTAATTATGGTTTTTTCACTTTTCCACTAGCACTGAAGCAGCATTTAGGACAACACCACCACAGCTCTTGCTGCTGCTTTGCATTATCTTTCCTTAAATAAGGCCAAAAAAACCAAAATATAAAAAAACAAAGGTCTTCCACATGAAATTTTGAACATGAAGAAGCAACTACGTCCCAGATCTTCCAAGATTCCTCCTCCCAGCCCGGGCTGTGCCCTTCAGACAGCCCAGAAAAACTGATAAAAGCCACCAGCAACATCACTCAGTTGCTTCATTCTTTAAACAATAACAGTGCCTGGAGAAGTAATGAACTGAGAGCCTGTCTGGAGGCTGAACATTCTCCTGATTAGCCTCAACTATTTGTGTGCAAGTGAAGACAAATAAAACCCTGCCCAGTGCCCTGGCTTTGCCATCTACCTGCCAGCACAGCTCCTCACGCCTCATTTTAGCCATAATTGCTTCTCAGCCCGGCTGCAATCAGCAGAAGGCCCCAGAATGAGGAGCGAGTGCACTAACAGCACAATAAATTGGGTTTAAATAGGGCCTTTAGCTTCAAAGGAAGCCCCTCATTTCTCCCTGGGGGCTTGAGCATGAACTGCGCGGATGAGCCTCAAAAAAAAAATGTCCCCAGTGCTTGTTTGGCACTTTGCAAAGACATTTGTCATCAGGAGGCTTCTCATTTGCAACCACAACCTGGGGTTCCCCCACACTGGGGGGGACACAGCTGAAAGCCAGCTGGCCACGGAGCAGAATGGGGGGCTCTGATGCTAGCACAGATGAGACCCAGGCAGCCTGGCCTGGGGCCTGCAGGGATGGGGCCCTGGGGATTCACCAGCCCCAAAGACAGTTTATCAGCCACACAAAGCTTTTTTTTCTTCCCCCTCCCTCCCCTTTCTCTTCTTCCCATGGAATTAGACCAGGCACTGATGAAGTCAGCAGATGGCTGGCACCCAAAGAGGGGCCATCTCTGGCATCATCACCCAGAGCAGGAACTAAGAGACACTGTGCACATGATATAGAATCATAGAATGGATTGGGAGAGACCCCAAAAGGTCATCAAGTCCAACACCCCTACAATAAGCAGGGACATCTCTAAGGCAGGTTGCTCAGAGTCCCATCAAACCTCACGTTGAATGTCTCCAGGGATGGGGCCTCCACCACCTCTCTGGGCAACCTCTTCCAGTGTCCACTACCCTCATATCAAAGAATTTTTCCTAAAGTCCAACCTAAAATTGCCCTTTTCCAGCTTAAAATCATTCCCCCCAGGTCCCAGCTGCCACAGCTCAGCCCTTTTCTACAGCTGGGCACATCTGGAAGGACCAAGCCCCTATTTCTATGTGTGGGTTGTTGTTACACCATGAGCCCCTAATAGGATCACAGCCCCCCTGCACCACCACAGGCCAGCCCGTCACTTTTTACTGCATTTCTTTCTTTTTTCCTGATGAAACATCTTTGCTTTTTAACCTATGATTTCATCTGGCAACTACCACAACATCCCAGAGACTAAAAAGGCCATTTAAGAACAGCAGAGCACAAAAGGCTGGAGAAAAAGAGCATCTGCTGCCCTAAAAACAGCTTTAAATCCTCCTTTCTCTGTTTCTCCAGGTGCCCATATGTGACCCAGCAGGAAAGCTGAAGAGCTTGGCTCCACAGCTCAGACTCAGGCCTGATGAGCTCCACAGGAACCCACCTGACACAACTTTCCACTGGCTCAGGTCATGCTCCCCTCCTGCTCCTATTTTAACACAGTGCATAGAGCCAGCAACTCTGAGAGGGGGGAAAAAACCAACATTTCTCTTGGCAAGTCTCTAAATCATGAGATAGCCAAGTAGAGAAGCTGCAAAGCTCAATGTGGGGCACACCTGCAACCCAGAACCCCCCCCGTGCTCTTTCCACAACCTCCCTGAAACCCCAACCAAGAACATTCACAAAAGCTCTGCCCAGAGAGACTCAAAGAGCAATTTGGCAACTCCTAATATTATTTTTATTATTAAGCATTGCTGAGCTCCCAGTTACAACTGGGGGAGGACAAAATACACTTTAAAGCTACACTAAGCACTGTCAAGGCAGTTTCTCTTCAGAGCCTGGGATTTGCCCTCCCTCTGCCAGCACAATCCAAGACATCACAAACATTTTACATGCTTAAAAAGCTGCTCCCCCAAGTGCCAGTAACACACCAGTTGATCATCAAACCCTTACATTTCCCAGTGCTCATCTTCTTGGGCTGTGACTACACTAAACATCATGAGTTCTTACTACCCCATTTGATCCCAGCAGCAAGGTAATGAAGCCACGATGGCATTATTATTATTATTTGGGAGAGAATTAATTGGCCATGGCAGCCCACACTCTGCTCTCTGAAGCTATCAAGGGGGAACTTTATGGTGCTCTGACATTTAACAATAAGCAACAGTTGCATTTATTTGTATTTTTATCACCTTTTACCAAAAAAAACCCCAAACCTCCGTGGCCTCAACTGTTGATTTAAATAATCTACCCTCAACTCGACTCCCACAAAAGGTACATTAGAGATGACCGCAGGTTGTACTAGTGAAATTCAGCTGCTAACCTTGAGGGGGAAGACAAATGACCTCACATTAATTCTCTGATGTTATTCTGAAAGATAAAGATGAAACCTAAAAATTCACGTGGATTTTACATCCTGCACCATCCCAGCAGCAAGAGTATTCTGGGAACTTCATCAGAAACAAGTTATTCTATTCTATTTCATTAAAAAATTAAGGTAATGCTCTCAGGTTTAGGCCAGTTTTCCCCCCACCCAGCAGAGACACGCTGGAAACCACACCTGAAAACCACCAATCCTCTGCCAACAGCAGCCTGAGCACCTAATTAGGAAATTCAGATTCAAATCCCCTCTGCCACCAGAGATTTCTGGGCAGACATCGAGGAAGTCGCAGCTTTGTTGGCCAAGATGGCCCCAAGAGACCATATTTTTTTTTTTCCTCAGATGTCTTTTTAAGAGGCTGCATTTTTCTGAGGCTTGCAGCAGACAAAGCTTATCTAGCAATCAGGCAAAAGGAATTTTTCTCCACACTAAGACTATTTTTTAAATCAATATAAATTAATTTTAAAGGGTTTTTTTCAAATAAAGGTAAAAGCAGCTTTCTAAAAGTGTGTTTTGAAGCTTATTTAAAGTTTTCCCTTTACGAAGACGCTCACTTTTGACAAAATTAACTTTGCCCTGCATGAATAAAACAGATTAAAGTTCCTAAAACATTTCACTTCGACCACATTTGAATTCTTACAACAATACATTTTGTCCAGGACCAAGTAGACACCAAGTTCCACAACACCAGCTCCCCCCTCTTACATTTCAGGAGCTCAGGGGGATCATTTCACTGAATTTCAGCCCCCATTCCAGAGCTCCTCACCTGCACAGTGGCAGTTACAACCTTCCCAGCCTCACATATTTCAATATCACAATGTCAGAACACCCTAAAATATTTAAGCCCGTTTTACAGGCTCTGAAATAGAGACTTTAAATCTCATTGCAGGATTCAGAAGCTGCCTTTAAAAGCTGGAGCATGCAACAACTCAGTAAAAGCAATAAGGAACCTCACCATAAAAACATTTTCATATGCACACATAAAGACAGAAGGCTTTTCCTCACCAAAACCCCTCCATCCCCCTGTGTCAGACTCCTTATTTTCCTTTTATTAAGCTTATTTTCTAGCATTTTCTGAGCATTTTAGCTGCACATGCTTCCCTTGCACCCAGCACCACGTGGTGAAAAATAAACCACCAAAGCTTTCAGCAGGCAAAGTTACAAAGCACACGCCTTGTTTTAACACAGTTTATCCACCAAAAGCTCGTATTAAAGCCCAAAACACTGAATTATATTTCTTTTTGCACTAAGAGCACAGCACCAGGCCCACGCTATAGGCCTCGAGTGCCTCCTCCACCCCCTCCCTCCCCAACACAGCCCCAAAACACCATCCCTAAAACACAAAGCATTAGGAAAAGAGGGTCTAAGCAATAAAACCACCAAGGAATCCACTCGGAGAGCAGCGAGGGCCCCAGCCAGCCGCGGTTACCTGCAGGGAAGGCCCATGGCGGCAGCAGGCCCGCGGCCTGCCCTTTGTGATGGAAATGAAGGGCCGGGACCTCCCGCCGGGGCCCCCCCCCAGGCCGAGCCGGCCTTGATGAGGAGCACACGGCCCGGCTTTCATCAACACCTGTGTCTAAAGCCCACAAATAATTAGCTTAGGCTCCCTGTTCCCCTCCAATAATGGCGTAATTTGCCATGCCTTTCAGCCCCGGGACAGCTGGTGCTATTGACAATCACCTCAGGATTAGGCCGCGGCTCCCTCTTCGGGGGCTTCTCCCGTCTCCATGGCGACGCACTTAGGCTGCAAATTATCACCTCGAATAATAACAGGGAAGGTCTCTCTTAGGTTTTATGCCGGGGATAGCCATAATAAAGGACAAAGCACGAGGGCTGAATGGAGGTCTGGGTGCTGGCACACCCCCCGAATCCTGGGGTCAGGTTGGGGCCTCTCGCTCCAAGAAGGAGCTTGAGGGGCTGGAGGTGGCCAGAGAAGCTGGGGAAGGGTCTGGAGGAGTGTGGTGAGGAGAAGATGAGGGTGTTGAGCCTGGAGAAAAGGAGGCTCAGGGCAGTGGTGGAGTCCCCATCCCTGGAGGGGTTTCCAGGCCCTGGAGATATGGTGCTGAGGACCAGGGGCTAGTGGTGGCCTGGCAGGGATGGGTTGGACTCAATGATCTTAAAGGTCTCTTCCAACAAAAACAATTCCATGAATCTAAGAAGCTGGGAAAGATCCTTACCTGGCCTGGGAACGAGCAGATGGAAGAGCCTCTGGGTTTCTGGGGAGATCTTGGTGAGGTTTCACTTGTACCCGGGTCCTGCTGCATTTGTGCTGCCAGCTCTTTTCTTCCTCAGGCCAACACCAACCTCAGCAACATCCCCAGCAGAACTTCATCTTTTCTTCTTCATCTCTTTGCTCTTCTCCATCTCAAACCAGCCAAAGGGGAACAGAGCACTGACAGAGAGCTCAGCAAGCGCCCCCAACAAGCAGCTCCTCCACCAGGACCTCTCTTTGCAAACTGCTCAGCTCCTTGTTGCTGCTTTTCTCTCCTGTTGCTTCCCTCCAGCTGATTCAGTTTGTGGTTAATTATCTCTCCACCCTCACCCATCACCACAACAACCATCACCTGGGGGCAGTTGGGGCCTCACACAGGTGGGGCTGGTTCTGCAGCAGGGGCCTTGAGGAACAGAACAAGTTCCTGGGTCGTCTTCCAGAAAATTCCATTTTTAATCCCTTGGTGTGATGCTGCAGGCAAGGAACCAGGAGGATCCACACCATGACCTCCTTGGTTGAGGGTCTTTCTCTTCCCTACCACCCCAGCAGCTCCCCTAACACACCATCACTTGTTGGAACCCCCCTTTTCTTTTAATATATATATTTTTAAGGGATTTGATTACTCACAAATATCCCTATGAACATCACCTTCCTAGCCACACTTGAAGCAAGACATCTGCAGCAGAAAAACCCTGATTTTTTCCTCACCTTCTCTTCCCTAAACATCAATTATATCTCTGGCCACTGACATGGTACAAGCAGCTTCTTCCAGCTCACTCCTGGGGAAAATTCAGTGCTCTTTGCATCCTACATTAGTGCAGCTGGCAGCACTTGACAGCACACTCCTTCCTTATTTGCAAAAAAGCACGAAAAACCCTGGGAAATAAACAAATATAGATATAGTGCTACATTAAAACATTTCCTGAGCAGAATTTCAGCTGCTCTTGAAGTGTGTTGCTAAAGCCAAGAAAATCAAGGGGAGAAAAATGTGGCTTTTATGTCCCTTTGAGCCAATAAGCTTGGCAGGACTCTGAGGCAGGAGTGATGCCATCTGAGATTGCTCTGATTACATCAGGTTCGTGCAATTTAGGAGATGAAGGGTGGCCAGAGCTCGGAGCATTGGAAGAGCCTCCAAGCTGAGGGAGCTGGGGGGGTTGAGCCTGGAGAAAAAGAGGCTTGGGGAGACCTTCTGGCTCTGCACAACTCCCTGAGAGGAGGTTGGAGCCTGGTGGGGTCGGGTTCTTCTGCTGGAGGTGAAGAACCTTTGTAGCAGCAAACCTTGGTGTGAAATGCACCCTACATAGGTGGCCTCATGGGTGTTGTACCACCACGGTGCCACCTGGTTGTTGTACACACCAAGGGAGACCCTTCCAAGGCTCTGCTTCCACATGACATTTCCTGAGCTACTGATTTATTGGTCCTGCTAAAGCCACGTGCCAAAACCAGGAGGAGATGATGGCAGCAGCTGAAGATGGAGAGAGGAAGGTTGGAGGGAAATCATCAATCCAAAGTTGAGGTGAAGGAGGAGGATGGAAAAGGAGAAGAACCACTTCAAGTGGGGCTTTGCTAGTTTTCATAAGTGACCCTGAAAAAACATTGCTGTGGAAATCAAAGTCCAGTTCTAGATGAAAAAACAAACCCAGAAAAATTCACGTTTCTTGCTGCCTGCTGGAAAAAAGATGATTCAGAGAAATCCTGCAATACCCAAACCCCATTTTGCTGTAGCTAAAAAATACCCAATTAACAAGCTTGAGCAGCTGGGAAGACCAACTGGCTTTCAAATGCACCATATTGTTGCTGCAATCCCATCAAAAAGAGCTTTGAAAGAAAAAAAGACCTTCAACAAGTCAACCTTTGAGCCAAAGCGTTGTCCCAAGGGTGGGGATGATGATGCCAAAGCTTTGGTGCAACCCAGGAGGGAGAAGCAGAGGGATAGTTGAAAAGAGAAAAAAAAAAGTATGAAAAGAAAATATGTTGAGACAATATAAAGCAGATTGCAGAAATGAAAGGAAATTTGTCACGGGTTAACACGACTTGACAGCTAAAAGAGGAACAGAGCAAAGCAAAACCCTGGGAGATGCTTTTACAGCTTTGCCATATTTCATAGAAGGGTTGGAAGGGACCTCAAAGATCATCTAGTTCCAACCCCCCTGTCATGGCAGGGGCACCTCCCACTAGAGCAGGTTGCTCCAAGCCTCATCTAACCTGGCTTTGAACACCTCCAGGGATGGAGCACCAGGAGAAATGTCTTGCTGGGCAGGGCTGTGAAGGGTTGTCCCAGGCTGGGCAGGGCAGGGGTGGAGTCCCCATCCCTGGAGGAGTTTCAAAGCCATGGAGATGTGGTGCTGAGGGACCTGGGTTAACAGTTGGACTCCATGGTCTTCAAGTTTGCAGCTCAAGGACCTCTGGTCTGAGGAGAGGAGGTGAAGAAGCTTGTCTAGCTAAAGCCCCATCACCAACCCTCTGCAAGGCTTTGACTCCACACTTAGGTAGCAAACAGAAATGAACAAAAATCTCCACGTGTCAGGAAAGGTGGAGGAGGTGACGAGCTCAATTTGTGGCTCCCTCCCACGCCCAGGCTGAGCAGCCTGTCACAGGGGGAGGCAGATGGAGAGGAACACAGACTTGAGCAGGAAAAATACACGTCACAGCAGAGGAGAGAGGAAAAGAGACTGAGCCCTCCTCTTCTCCTTCACTCCCAGCCAGCTGGAGAGGAAGGATGACTCTGGGCCATCTGTACTTGTGTTCCCTGGGGCTTATGTTCCTGCTGGCCTTCAAGTGGGAGGAGAAAAGCCCAGGTCCTCTTCTCTGCTGCATTTGGGAGCTCCCGTAATGTGTCCATCTACCTTGAAAGTACAATACGTATGCAAAAAGGTAAGTGGAGTGACCTAATTAGATATTGATTGTAGAATCAGAATGGGTTGGAAAGGACCTTTCAAGGTCATTTAGTGCAACCCCCGTGCAGGGACATCTTCAACTAGAGCAGGTGGCTCAAAGCTCCATCCAGCCTCACCTGCAATGGTGCCAAGGATGGGGCATCAACCACCTCTCTGGGCAACCTCAACCAGGCTCTCCCCACCCTCAGCATCACAATTTCTTCCTTCTCTCTAGTCTCAATCTCCCTCTTTGAGTTTCAACCCATCACCCCTTGTCCTGTCCCAACAGGTCCTGCTCAAAAGATTGTCCCCATCTTCCTTACAGGCTCCATGAAGATGCAACCAAAGCAGATGCAGGTTCCAAAGCAGCTTGGAGATTGCTCATCACTAATGAACCTACTCATTCCTCACCCATCCTCTCATTTTTACCTTCATTTGCTCGGCCAAGGGTGCTCATGTTTCTTCAAGGATCTATTGCCACAAGGAGCCCAGCTCCAGGTTTCCTTCCCTGCTCCTCTGAAACCAACCTGCTGTTGGGCTTTGAACACCTAATTCCTCCTTTTTGCCTCCTATTTGTTGGTTGGGGTTTTATTTCCTCATCTTTCTCTCCATAAACAGGCCAGATGGTTCACATGGACTTTCCCAAACCCTTTGACAGCTCCCTCAGGAGAGGGAAATGAAGTCAACGTGGGGCAAAAGGTAAAAATATTGTCATAGAAACCAACTCAAAAACCAGAGCAACCAAGGAGCAGGGCCACATGCTCCAGTTTTTGATCTCACCAGCAGGACTGGATGGATATTTTTTAATGAGGGGGAAAAATAAGTCTATTAGAGGAGCCAAAAATGGAGCCTTTGCATTGGGAGATATTTTTTGGCAGAATATTGTATATTAAGAGAGAGATATATATATAGAGAGAG